>JAJMEM010000006.1:0-504741 GCA_030574135.1 Petasospora petersonii
AAGAGCCACATCAAGATATAATATACACCACGACAACAGAACCAACAGATTATGTCCTCTATTGAGAAACTCGCTAACCACGTCGATTCTCCACTCTCACGCTTCCGCAAACTGTCTCCTTCAGTTGTGCACGCCTTCAATGAGTATCCGCTCTTCTACGAAGCTGTAAACTACCTCCTCTCCATTGCTATTATACACTATGTTGCCACATTCATCGCCAATGTGTCTCTGTCCTTCAAAACTGATCTGCTGGACAAGCTTGTACCACAAGTGAGTGAGTTAATTGGCTCTGTCGATGGATGGTTTGCAAAGACTGTGCTTGTTGGTATCCTCGACAAGTACTTGCCCCTGTTGAAGACGACTCACTACAAGGATTTGAAGCCATCGGCCCTTAGAGCATCTGCAAGCAAGGCCATCCAATCACTCATTAATGATGTAAAGACCCAGACAGCCAGTCTCCAAGGGTATGTCAAGTCAACTGCTGATCCTATTGTTGCTAACACCGTCTCCTCCGTCAACCCAGTGCTGGCCCCTGTGAACAAGACGTTGGAATCAGTGATGCAGACATACCTTCCACCAAAGTCCACTCCTGACACTGTTGGTGATGCAGTTACTCCATCTAATCAAAACGAGGTTGAGAAGTTTGTGGGATTGACGCGTGATGCAACTGGTCGTACAATCTCTGCTGTCCAAACAACGGCTCACAAGGCACTTGGGTTTCCCTTCCGCGTGTCTGGTCACATCTCCAAAGTCTACGACACTGAGCTGAAGGAACACAAGTCCGTCGCTTCTGCTGTTATGCACACCTCCTCCGATCTCGTGTCCGAAGTCACGAACAACTTGGGCTTGAAACAGAAGGCTGAGGCTGCTGCTGATTCCATCAGTGCTGAGGCTAACGGCGTTGTTACCCAGACTACTGAAGCTGCTACGGCTGCTGTCAGAAACGCTGCTGAAAAGGTTGACTCTCAAATCCCTAATGGTGAAATTTCCGTTGGTGCTTGACTTTGAGGTCTTTACTTTTTTATGCAGTGATGCAAATGCACACTGTGCTTTTTTTCTCTTGTGTGTTGATCCCCTTCTATGCAGAGAGATAAGGGGAGAAGGAACTTAATCTTGGGTTATGGGTTTCTCTTGGTCTAAATTATGTAAGAATTACCTGGTTACTATTATTTTGCTATTGGATGTTTTGCTGGATACTATTTATATACGTTCTTTTATTCTTAACAAGTTTAATCAATGTTTTGTTATCAATGGAAAATTTTAGCTGCTGCCCCCTTTGAACTTGATTTGAAGCTTGCTATGTGGCCAAAGGGAGGGCCCTCATAGAACGATTTCGCGATGTCACGAGACACCCAAACACCACACCCACCCAAAAAAGCGCGTTCCATTTATAATAAACAGACACGCAACTGTTCTAAACTTTATCAGCAACAACAAAATATATACTAGTCATTGTGTGAATGCTGTATAAACATGACTGCTACACCAAAGAAGTCTACAGAAGCTGAGGATGTTCTAGAGTTTTTGAACTCTCTCCCAGAGACTGACAAGAAAAGTGACGGCTCTACATCAGCTGCAGCTGCTCGAGCCAGTGGTGGTGATGACAGTGACATTATGGATTTCTTGGATGAGCTGGAAGCCACCGATAAACAGGGAAAGTCCAAGCAAAAAAATACAAGCAAACAGGAGAAGAAGAAGGATATTCCTGATTCCTCAACTTCTGGGGAGAAGGTTGTTGTTGATCCTCCAGTTCAGAAGACGAACCAGGAAGAGGAGAAGGAGAAAGGGGAGGAGGTGAGAGAGGAAGAAGAAGAAGAAGAGGAATTCGACAACTTGCCAAATCCAATTGCATCTATCTCGAGTTGGTGGTCCTCTTCGGGCTCTGCTACTGTCAGCTCACTATGGAACAATGCTAAGGGCGAAGCCACTAAACTCTCGCAAAAGGCACAGGAGGAAGCAAACAAACTCAAGATTGACGAACAACTGAAGAAACTCCAGAATCTACAGTTGGATGAAGAAACTAAGAAGAAGATTATCAACGCAGGTGATGAGATGGATCCAGGTAAAGCACTTGGATTCTTCAAGAAAAACATCACTTCTGTGCTGAACTCTATCATGTCTACAGACGAAGTTCTCAAGATCTCCGTGACACACGATTTGGAGAACTATTACGTTGAATCCCTCATCTCTCAGAATTTCAAACAGGTTATGAAGCAAGTACAAGGAGGTATTGCCATTGAGCTTGTGACCAACACAGCAAGGGAGCATAACAAGCGCAACTTGAACATCTTTGAAGGCAAAGCCATTGATGGCGAGAAGCTTGCCTTTGCCAACTTGGAAACAATTATCAACGATTCCAAGTCCTTTGCATCAACTGAAGAGGAGGAGGATATCAGATCGTCGAACTTATTCCTTTCCATTCTCCCAATTCAACCGTTCACAAAGGATAAAGACGCCGAAAGTGATATAACGGTGATTGATGCTACCTCATCAGGGTCGTTCCACTTCCTCGTCGTTCTAAAGGACACAACAAATGACATCACAATCATCACCAAGTCGCAGGCATTCCCATTGAAATGGGCCCAGTGGCTCGATGGCTCTGAGGAAACAGGCCAGGACTCCACTGAGGAGGATGAGGACGTTGATCCATCAGAGTGGGTCAAACAGTGGGTATATCAAGGTTTGGGTCTTTCTTTTGGTGTGCTAGCTCAGGACTACGTTGTGAAGAGAATGGGCTATGATAAGTGATAACTCTCTTTCTCTAAACTTCAAGTAACTATTTTTCGCTGGAAAGGATATGAGTCGTATAATTAAATAACGTAAAAAAATTGATGAAGTAATAATAAGTACATCAAACGTACTCCTTCAATAATAATTGTAAGGACTTTTCACCATTTGCAATTGCCTTCTTATCCCAATCCACAACCAAAGGTGGAACAAACAACCCTTTATTGACCCACTCATCAAACCCTTCATTCAGTAAAGCAATGCACTCAATCTCCTCGGGGATGGAGACCTTCTTGACATCCTCAGAAACGAAGCGCGGGAAGGAGTGTTGGAACGTTTTGATCAGCGATGGTTTCTCCTGTACGTACGATCTAAGCAATTTGAGCTGGTCATAAGTAGGCAATTGGTTCTGGATTTCTTCAATTGTATACTTCGGTTCACCAGAGTCCTCGTTCTTTCCCTTTGATAGCCAATTCCAAAGCGAACGTGCCTTGGTGGAGAGATCTTCCTGATTTGGTTTAGGTGTCGCCTCCGCTTTAAGCGTCTTGAGCAATAAAGAGGCAGGACGCTTGGATGAGTGATAAAGAGTGATAACACCAGGGGTTCCTTGTAGAGTTCTGAGCATGGACATCTTTTTACGGTTATTGGTGAATTGTATAATGTGGATTAAAGGGGAGGGAAAGAGAGGAATTCAACTCTCTCCTTTAAATTATTCATTGTTTGCTCTTTCTTAGTTGAGCGCGGGTTTCTTCATGTGGGGGAACTTATCTTCAGGGTGATTTATTCTATAAAGGGGAAACGTGTTAAACACATTCTTTTGTTAAGAAATCAAGAGTTACAGTGAGAAGGTATACAGGTAACAGTATGAAACCAACAATGACACATCATCAATTCAAAAATTGACCTTGGAAACAGTTCTGGCAAAGTACTTACCCTGAGTAGTAGCAACCTCCAGCTCCAGCTCCGTAGGACTTCTCGAACCATCAGCACCAGCAAAAGTGCCTGCGCCCCAAGGAGAAGAGCCATGCACTTCCTCCAAGTTGGTAATCAAAGGGAACACCTCTTTGTAACCGAGTGGGACATAGATGATACCGTGGTGTGCCAAAGTGGACAGCGAGTTGAGCACAGTCGTCTCCTGTCCACCGCCTGGGGTTCCAGTAGAGACAAAGACACCAGCATATTTCCCCTGTAGAGCACCTTTAGCCCATAGACCGCCAGTAGCATCCCAAAAAGCCTTCCACTGGGCTGGGAAGTTACCAAAACGTGTTGGGATACCAAACATAAAGGCGTCGTATCCGGTTAACGTCTCTCGAGAAGCAATTGGGTAATCTGGCTTTGGTGGTGCATGCATCAGTTGTAAGATCTCAGGGCTTAGAGTCTCTGGCACTTGATAAATGGTGGCTTTGGAGCCAGTGGATTCGATACCGGCCTTAATAGCTTCTGCCATCTTGCCAATATGGCCGAACATGGTGTAGATGATGATAGCAATGTTCTTATTAGACATTCTTTGTAATTGCTTGTGTGTGTGTTTCACTGGATATAAACTTAGAGTTGTTTTGAACACATTAAACGTTCCTGTTTCACTTATATTTATACACTTCACCTTGATTTTACTTTAGCAAGCATCTTAGATTACCCTATGCTGCCTAAACCGGTGTTTGTTGGACCGATCACTACGTGAATTGACCGTATTACTGAATGACTATGAAATTCCAAAACTTAGGGGGAAGGGGGCCTTATACATCATAGCCGAATACTTCTGGTCTACGCTGCTCCCACAATGGCATGTTTGTTCTGACCTTCTTAACCAGATCGAGGTCAATGTCAGCCACACAAAGGCCTTCAGCTTGAACATCGATATCGCTAATCTCAGCTATTACAGTACCCCAAGGGTCAATTATAACTGTATGCCCATAGCTGAATCTCTGGGCTGGCTTAGCTTCAACACCATTAGCAATATCCTCGTCAGTCAACGTAACGTGGCCACCATTCTGAGCAGCCATCACGACGTAGCACTGGGTATCAATGGCCCTGGCCCTCCCCAACAGATGCCAGTGAGCAGCACCTGTTCTCAGTGTAAAAGCAGATGGGAATGACAAAACATCTGCCCCCAAAGTTCTGAGACGGAGGGCAAGCTCTGGGAATCTGAGGTCATAGCAGATGCCGAGTCCAACTTTGCCTACTGGGGTATCGAATGGCTGTAAGTACGTTGATCCTGGCTCAACACCTTCACTTTCTCTGATGATTGCACCTCCCGGAATGGACACGTCAAACAAGTGGATCTTCTGATATCTCTGAACAATTTTCCCAGTTGAGTCAAACCACAGGGAGGTGTTCAAAACACGGTCATCACGAGGCGAAGGTTCGTGGACACCAACGTTGACCTCGATTTTAATTCCTTCACTCGATAACTCTCTCAATTTGTGCTGGATAGCAATCACAAATGGCGACTTCTCCACGGCCACTGCCAGCTTCTTAGAATGTTGCATCGATGCGGCAATGTAATCAGATGCCTCGGGCAAGAAGAGCACAGATGCCCTCAGCTTGCGTGCTGCCTTGTCAATCAGGCGGGCAGCAATTGCACCGTTGCCCTTGAGCGATGAAGTGGAGCTGAGCTGTCCAGCAGCGATAAGAACCATTGTAATTTTTGTTTCTGTTAACCGTGGATGATTACCTTTGTCCTTAATTGTTGTTAGAAAGAAAGGGAAATACTAGAGGGAGATTTTTTTCTACTGTGGCTCCTTCCTTATCATCTTTTTTTTCCCAAATAGGAAACAACTCCGATTGGATTTGAGGGAAAGGGGAGAGATATCTTTGAATACATTGATTGGACTTTATCAATCTTATTATTGATCGATAGATATATAAATTGAATTAATCTTTTATTTACTTTTTGTTTTTTATTGGACTTGTTTTCTTTCACGGTTACTTATCACCGTCATTATGTGTGTCCTATCAGTCTCTGTTGAGAAATTTGAAAAAATAATATGATCTCTCTGTTTCAAATCGACACCCCAGATGATCTGAAATCATACTAACAAAGGGGATAAGATAAAAAGAAAATGGGACTTCCAGGACCTGAGATGGCTAAACCATTGGGTACAATCACCGAACCACAGATCCTTACACTGGCTGATGGGTCCAAAGGTACGCTCCACCCAGTGTACCACGCCGACTATGCCTCAAAGCTACCAGAATCTCTAGTGGAGTTTTTGTTCAACGAGTTCAACCAGGAGGTCGACAACGGTGACACCTACCCATACTTCTACCAATTGTCCAAGCAAGAGTTCTTGGACTACTGGTTTGGAGCATTCACTGCCATTTTGATACGTGGTGAAAATGTCGAGATTAGTGAAGAAATGAAGTGGGAAGAAGAGGTGCTTGGAACGTACTACATCAAGCCTAACTACGTTGGACGGTGCTCACACGTCTGCAATGCCGGGTTTCTGGTGAACCCACGAGTGAGAGGGAAGGGCATCGGTAAACGTTTGGGAAAGTCATATCTCCTCTGGGCTCCAATCCTTGGATACACCTACTCCGTCTTCAACTTGGTGTTTGAGACTAACATGGCCAGTATCAAGATCTGGGACTCTCTTGGGTTTGACCGCATTGGACGTATCCCAGACGTTGGTGTGCTGAAAGGCAAAGAGGGAAAAGTCAGTGCTATCATGTTTGGAAAACACCTCGTGTGATTGATTGATAAGTCTTAGATTCAATGACTTCATGTGGTTGTGGCCCATAAAAGTACCTCCCTTATAACAATAGGAGATAAAAATAAAGAAGTAACCAGGCACGATACAGCCCCCCCCCAATCCAATCCAATCACCTTCCTAGATGTATATTGTAACCATATAAAACATAAACTCTGCCATAAAAAGTAGAACCCCTCCCTCTTTGCTCAACTTAAGAAAACAAAAGAGAGATCTTTAAGGGCGCCGGCCCGAAACAAGGACACCCGCACACCAGCTGCCTGTCACCTCTCTCATTCTCACGCTTAAAAAAAATCAAAACACAGCTTCAAAAGGCATCAGCAGTGAAACAAAACAGTGGTAAACAATAGAGCTTTTTTCCTTCTCTACTTCAACCGCCAGGCTTTTACAGCTGATACAGCATCTGTTTTTAACCTGAGAACGTACCATTAGTACTCAACACGCACACAACGAGATAGAGTGAGAAATAGTTCCACCAAACTCAAGTGGTTCCTTTCCCTCCCCCTCCCCCGAATACACGCAGTATCTCACCTCCCCTTTGATCAGGTCTATCTATAAGAAGGCGGTCCTTTTTCCCTTTTAAACTGCTCTATTTGCATACCTTCTTTGTTTATTATCTTACTTGTTCTATTAAAACTCAAAACCACAACCAAAAATGGCAGCTCACATGACAATGCCCCCACTCATCAAGATGCCGGATTATCGGCCAGACCAACCTTTCACCGCACTGATTCCACCATATACGGTTCTTCTCAAAGATGGTGAAACCACAGCTACGATATACCCATTACATAGTGCTGATCAGCTCCCAGAAGGGCTGCTAGCCTTTCTGGCTGACGAGTTCAACATGGAAATTGAGCGTGGTGACACGTTCCCTTTCTTTGAAACACTGGATATTGAAGACTTCAAACAGTTTTGGTTTGCTTCATTTGCTGCAGTTATGGTCTTGGGAGAAGATCAGCAGCTGGATCACCAACGCCAATGGGAAAAAGAATGCTTGGGCACATTCTTCATCAGAGCTAACTTCCCTGGTCGCTCGTCACACATCTCGACTGGTGGGTTCCTCGTCAATGCCGGTATCAGAGGTAAAGGTATCGGAAGAACATTGGTTGAGTGTTACCTCGACTGGGCCCCAAAGCTTGGATACACATCAGCCATGTTCAATTTGGTGTTTGAATCCAACGTTGGTGCTCGAAAGATCTTTGAAGCACTAAACTTCAAGAGAATTGGTAAAATTAAGGCAGCAGGTATCTTGAAAGAACACGAGAGTGCAGTGGATGCTTACATTTACGGTAAAGAGCTCGTCCAAGCAGTTGAACCAAACCATGCAACCTACAGATTTGACAAGATTAAGTACTACTTGGAAACTGGCCGCTACCCTCCACTAATTGACCGTCAGGAAAAATCCAGACTGAGATCATCTGCTGCCCATTACAAGCTTGTTGATGGTAAGCTGGTACTAAATGGCCGTGAGGTTATCAGTGACCCGGTGAGACAGTTAGAGATTTGCACAGAGTATCACCGTACCCACACTAACCACGGTGGTATCAATAAGACGACGTCTACCATCACAGAACGTTACCATTGGACAAGGATCAAAGACACCGTGGCTCAGGCTATCAGAAACTGCCATGATTGCAGAGATATCAACAAGACCGTCAAAAGAAAGAAAGACTCCCCTTCACAATCGGACAAGGCCCACTCTACGATCCACAGCGGTGCCTCCTCAGATTCATTACCAATGCACCACACTCAGCATAACCAGCACCACCACGATATATCTTCTTCACATGCTGCTTCTCATGAACAACAACAGCCAGACTATGAGGCCCTGGTAAATGGTGATCACCGCTCCCATGATCCCTTGTTGCAGGAGTTTGAGCTACCCTCAGGCATCATGGCCGCTGTAGAACGTGCTCAGAGACTTCAACAGGATACATCTCACCAGGAGACGTATGCTGATCCTCGTCTAAAATTTGAGCCACATCAACATGAACAGCAGCAGCAACAACAAGGTCAGCAGTCTCAGCATACTCAGCAGCAGCAGCAACAACAACAACAACAACAACAACAACAACAACATACTACCCCACACTCTTCGACAAACACACCACAACCACCACATTCACAACAGCAAGCAGGAATTCAGCAACAATCACAACATGGCATCCGCGAGTACTCCCAATCATCACAGTCGACGCCGTACATGCAACAGCATCACACAACTCACACCTTGCATCAACACCATGGACTTTCAGGCGATGGTGATATCCCAGTGGATCCTGAGGTTTCGGCGTTTGATGCTCAGGATCAATCTGGCTCTGAGATTGAGATTGCTAGAGCTTTAATCAACGCTAATGGTGATGGCTCTGGTCAAGATGCTGAAGGAGATGAGGATTTGTTCAGATAATCCGTTTCATTCTTTTTTCTCTCTCTTTTGTTTTCTTCTTCGCTGCTTCATTCAACTTTTCTTTGTTTACTATCTTATCCTGTTCTATTGTTCATTATTTTCCTACTTGTATTGTTACCCAATTCTGTTTCTTTTCTTTGTCTTCGTGGAGTTCATGCTTTTTTTCTTTTCTGTTCTTTTATACTGTAATATGACCTTATCTGTTCTTGCACCTTTGTGCAAAAACCCAACTACTATGAGTTTTCAGATGATGCAGAAATGATCGTATATTAAATTTGCAATCCTCCCCTCCCAATTGCAGTATATAAGAGAAAGTGAAACAGAACGTACACACACTCAACGCACACACACACGACGCCAAATCAAACTGAAATGGATCGTGACGTAAAGAACGTATTAGCTATGTGCTCGAGTGTATGTACTACTCTGGTAGCCTTATCTATAAAGTCAAATATCATCATAGGACTCTAAACAATCAATAAAATGCGAACCCCTCTTCTTGGTTCTCCCTTTTTCCAGCATCCTCAGACACTAAAATTCTCAGGTCTAAATGAGTCTCCAAACAAACAGCTATCTCATCAGTGGTCTCCAGTCACCAATGGTAGCATTAAAAAAGGAAATGAGAGTAACAATGTATGGGGAAGATCATGGATGAAAGTCACCAAAATGAGGGTGAAGCAACAATTAAAAGAAAAACAAAGGACAAAAAGAAATCAAAACAACAAGAAGAAAGTAGTATGTGTAGTGCAGTGCTGATGTGCTGATGTGTGTGTGTGAGTCATAAATTATTAAAAGTCAACACCAATGACCATAGCCAACAAGGCCATTCTGACATACAAGCCATACTTCATCTGTCTGAAGTAGGCAGCTCTCTGATCGAAATCAACCTCTTCACGAATCTCGTTAACACGTGGCAATGGGTGCATGACACACATGTGCTGTTTAGCATAGGACAAGATCTTGTTGTCAACAATGTACGTGTCCTTGAGTCTCTCATAATCATCAGCGTTGTTGAATCTCTCCTGCTGGACTCTGGTACAGTACAACACATCAGACTTGGCAATGATCTCCTTAGTCAACTCCTCAGACTCAGTAACCAACATGTTGTTGTCAATTAGCATTTGACGAAGAGCCTCTGGCAATCTCAACTCCTTTGGTGCAACCAAGTTGATACGCACCTGGTAATGACGGAGTAACTCACACAAAGAGTGGACAGTACGACCGTACTTCAAGTCACCCATGAACGTCACGGTAATACCATTGACAGTACCAAGCTCCTCACGAATGGTGAAAAGATCCAAAAAGGCCTGTGTTGGGTGCTCACGAGAACCGTTACCACCATTCAAAATTGGAACTGGAGAGAACTTGGCAGCAATCTCCGCAGACTCAACCTCTGGGTGACGAAGAGCAATGGCATCAGAGTAGGAAGCCAAAGTTCTAATGGTATCCTGAAGAGTCTCACCCTTCTTAACAGAAGACGAAGAAGCAGAAACAGCAATGGTTCTACCACCAAGTCTCTGCATAGCAGCATCAAATGAAGAAGCAGTACGAGTGGATGGCTCATAGAACATGGTAGTCAAGAGGCGGCCTTGTAATAAGTCCAAAACACCACGTCTCTCAACAGACAATCTCATCTCCTGAGCAACAGTGAACAAAGCGTGCAAGTCAGATCTGCTAAACTGGTTAACAGACAAAACGTGACGACGGAGGAATGGGTTGTTGGAACGGATGTAAGAGGCAATGGCACCTGGAGGAGACAACTCTCTTGGTGGGCGAGAAGAAACCAATTCGGATCCGGAAACACCCTGCTTTTCTGGAGCATGTGAAACTTCCTCAATCAACTGTGGACGAGTAACATCGGCACTGAAAGAGAATCTGGCTCTCTTTGTGATCTGTGGGGAAGCCAACATTGGCTCGCTGAAGACCGGAGTCTGAGCAACAATCGAGCCACCTCTCTGCTTGAAGGAGGAATTGTCGATACCAAGAGCCTGGTTAATAACCAACTCACCTTCCAAACAGACTGTCTGGCCATAGAACTGAACACGCTCAACACCACCCTTCAATTTACCCTCAAATGGAGAGAAGATAGTAGAAGAGTGCAAAGTGGACACTTCACGGTCCATGTCTACCTCAATAACAGAGTCCTGTTCTGGCAAGTTGAAGATTTCAACTGGCTTATCATGCAAGCGCTTAACAATATCCTCAATGGTCAAGCGGCCATCATTCACGGCAGTGAACAACAAAGGCAAAGCATCAGAAATACCCAAAGCAGCAGTGATTGACTTACCCAAGAAGGTAGCAAGCAATGTTGGAATAACTCCAATGGAGAAGATGTCAACAATCTCAATGTTCTCCCATAAGGCAGTCTGGTCAGCCTTGGTTGGCAAGAAGTTGGCACCAGGGTACTCGTCCTGAGACAAGAACAAGGAGTAGATGGAGACGTCAAATGTAACCAAAGAAGACTTCTCCTTGACGAGCTTGATAAGGTCCAAGTCAGCCTTGGAGCTGACACCGGTAACATGAATCGGATGGTTGTTCAAGGTAGCCAAAAGCAACAAAGATGCCAAGTCAGTAGACTTAGCATCAGTGATGATTGGCTTGTAAGATAGCCAAGCATTCATCTGTGGGGAAACAGCAGAAACCTCAGACTTGACAAAGTCGTTAAATGGCAAGAATAAAGAAGCAACACCAGATGCAGCCTGGGCAACCTGTGACTCGTTACCAGCAGTAGCAGCAAAGGCCAAAGCGTAATCAGTGTAGCCCCTGTCGGCAAGAGCAGTAGAAACATCATTCAGGGTCTTGATATCATCAATGACAGCACCATCAGCAGTGATTGGCAAAATCTGAGAGTAAGTGAAACCAGCAGCCAAAGAAGCCTTAGTAAGTTCCTCAAAGGAATCAGAGTAGTTGGTAGATGGAAGGAAGGATGAGATGTTGACCAAACCAGGAATAGACACAGTTCTGTGGGAGGTCTGGAAGTCTCTGTTGGAAATCTCCAAGCTGATGTTTCTGGACATGGCCTCAATCAACAACTTGGCATTCTTAACGTTGGTTACCAATGGAACAGCATAGTCAACAGCCATACGACGAGTTCTGTAACCCTTTGAAACATAGTTGGCAGGACGACGGAATCTGTTAGCAGATGGCAAGTTGATGTACAAGTCGATCAAGTTGTTGGCCAAGTGCTGGTTCAAAGAGTACTCAGACTTCTGGTCATCTTCGTCAGCGTTCAAGATCTCCAAGTACTTGACTGGAATACCGTGCTCCTGAATAAAGTCAGCAGTACCAGCGGTGGCAAAGAGGTTGAAGCCCATCTCGTGGAGCTTCTTGACAGACGGCAACAACTCTTGCTTCTCCTTGAAAGAACCAATAGACAACAAGATGTTCTTTTTTGGCAACTGGAAACCAGTGGAGATCAAGGACTTGAGGTAGGCCTCGTACTTGTTGTGACCAAAAGTAGCAACCTCACCAGTCGAAGCCATCTCAACACCAAGGACTGGATCAGCACCGGACAAACGAGAGAAAGAGAACTGAGGAACTTTAATGGCACAGTAGTCCTCTGGCAAGTTCTGCACTGGGTAAGGCTCAACTGGTAATCCCATGATAGCCTTGGTTGCCATCTCAATCATATTAGTGCCAACAACCTTAGAGATGAATGGGAAGGAACGAGAAGCACGGACGTTACACTCAATAACCTTAATCTCGTTGTCCTTAGCAATGAACTGAATGTTGTATGGACCAGTAATGTCAAGGGCCTTACCAATCTTAGCAGTTGCAACAACGATTCTTCTCACGGTCTCTGGATCCAAGTCTTGCGGTGGAACAATCAAAGTAGCATCACCAGAGTGAACACCAGCATTTTCAACGTGCTCAGAAACAACGTGCATGATCAGCTCACCATTCAAAGCAACAGCGTCCATCTCAATCTCCTTAGCATTCTCAATGTACTTGGTGATGACGACTGGGTAATCACGAGAAACCTCCACAGCCTGTGCCAAGTAGGAAGCCAAGTCATCCTTTGAGTAGACAGTGTTCATTGCAGCACCTGACAAGACGTAAGAAGGACGAACTAAGACTGGGTAACCAACGTTGGCAGCGAACTCCTCAGCCTCGTCCATAGAGGTCAACTCCTTCCAAGCTGGCTGATCAACGTCAATTCTGTCCAACATACGAGAGAACTTGTAACGGTTCTCAGCAGAGTCAATCATCTCTGGGGAAGTACCAAGAATCTTGACACCGTTTCTGTGCAAAGGCAAGGCAATGTTATTGGAAGTTTGACCGCCCATGGAAATGACAACACCAGAGGACTGCTCCAACTCGTAGATATCCAAGATACGCTCCAAGTTGATAGTCTCAAAGTACAATCTGTCAGCCTCGTCGTAATCTGTAGAGACGGTCTCTGGGTTGTAATTGACCATAATAGTCTTGATGTTGTTAGCACGCAAGGTTCTAACAGCAGTAACAGCACACCAATCGAACTCAACAGAAGAACCAATACGGTAGACACCAGAACCAAGAACCATAACACCGTGGTCATCAAATTCAACGTCACTCGAGTCAGCATTGTAAGTGATGTACAAATAGTTGGTGTAAGCTGGGAATTCAGCAGCAACAGTATCAATCTGTTTAACAAATGGAATAATACCGAACTCCTTTCTCAGTCTTCTGATAGCAACCTCGTTGGAACCAACAAACTTGGCAATCTGTCTGTCCTCAAAGCCAAGCTGCTTGGCCTCACGAACAGCCAATGGAGTGAGCTTCTCCTTGGTACCGAAGGACTCCAAGTACTTACCGAACTTGATGAGGCCCTCGAGCTTGTTCAAGAACCACTTATCAATCTTGGTCATTTCCCAAACCTTCTGAACAGAGTAACCAGAGTAAAGAGCGTTGGCGATAGCAAACAAACGCTGGTCAGATGGGGTCTGCAACTCGGAGTCAATGTCAATTGACATCAGGGCCTCAGTCTCGTTGAAACCCAGGTTGTGGTAGTCGACGGAACGAATGGCTTTCTGAATAGCTTCCTCGAATGTACGACCAATGGACATAACTTCACCAACAGACTTCATGGAAGAGGACAACAAAGTGGAAACTCTGGTGAACTTTTTCAAATCCCATCTTGGGATCTTAACAACGACGTAGTCAAGAGATGGCTCGAAGCATGCACAAGTAACCTTAGTGACAGAGTTCTTGACCTCATTCAACGGAATGTTCAAACCAAGCTTAGCAGCAATGAAAGCCAATGGATAACCAGTAGCCTTAGAAGCCAAAGCAGAGGAACGAGACAAACGGGCGTTGACCTCAATGATGCAGTACTCCTTAGAAAATGGGTTCAATGCGTACTGAATGTTACACTCACCAACAACACCCAAGTGTCTTATGACGTTCACAGCAGTGGTTCTCAGCATGTTGTAGTCCTCGTCGGATAAGGTCTGGGATGGAGCAACGACGATGGAGTCACCAGTGTGGATACCCAATGGATCAAAGTTCTCCATGTTACAGACAGTAATACAGTTGTCGAAGGCATCACGAACAACCTCGTACTCAATCTCCTTCCAGCCCTTCATCGACTTCTCAACAAGAACTTGTGGAGAGGTGGCAAAGGCCTTATTACACAAAGCAACCAACTCCTCCTCGTTGTCAGCGAAACCAGAGCCAAGACCACCCAAGGCATAGGCAGCACGGATAATAAGTGGGTAACCAATGTCGTTGGCAGCAGCAATGGCCTCCTCGACATTGTTAGCAGAGTGAGATTTGGCACACTTCTCGCCAATCTCCTCCATAGCCTTAGCGAACAAGTCGCGGTCCTCTGTGGTGATGACAGTCTCGATCTGAGTACCAAGGACCTTGACACCCAAATCCTCGAACTCGTCCTTCAACTGAATACCAACAGACAAGGCAGTTTGACCACCAAAAGTACAGTAGATGGCGTCTGGCTTCTCGTGTTTGATAACCTTTCTGACAAAGTCAGCAGTGACTGGCAAGAAGTAGACCTTGTCAGCAAGACCCTTGGATGTCTGAATAGTAGCAATGTTAGGATTAATCAAGATGGTGTAAATACCCTCCTCCTTCAAAGCCTTGATAGCCTGAGAACCAGAGTAGTCGAACTCACCAGCCTGACCAATGGACAAACCACCAGAACCCAAAACCAAGACCTTCTTTGGGTGCACTCTTGGGTGAGCAGCCAAGTTGTCTTCGATCTTACCACCTGGGAACTCAACAGCCTTCAATGTCTTGGTGTTCTTGAAGTCCAAAACAGACTTGATGAAGACATCAAACAAGAACTCAGTGTCTCTTGGACCCGGAGTAGACTCTGGGTGGAACTGGACAGAGAAGAATGGTAACTCTGAATGGTAAATACCCTCGTTAGAGCCATCGTTTGCATTAACAAACAACTCCTTCCAACCGTTGGATAAAGTAGTAGTGTCCACAGCGAAACCATGATTCTGAGAAGTGATGTAACAACGGCCAGAAATGGTAGACGTACATGGGATGTTGTGGCCTCTGTTACCGAACTTTAGTTTGATGGTGGAAGCACCGGAAGCTCTAGCGAGCAACTGGTGACCGAGACAGATACCAAAAATTGGAGTCTTCTTGGAGTTGACAATCTGGGTCAACTGAGACACAACATTGCCCATGACAGATGGGTCACCTGGACCGTTGGAGATGAAAAGACCATCGTACTCCTCAGTAGAAAGGTCGTGGTCCCATGGAACAACCTTCAACTCAACACCACGTCTGACGAAGCAACGGATCTGGTTGTACTTCATACCAACGTCGACAGCGACAATTCTCAAAGTCTTACCGTCTGCAGCCTTAACGGCATTCTCAGCAGATGGGGTGTAAATAACTGGTTTCTTAGTGGAGACCTTGGCGACCAAGTTCTTGACGTTTGGATCGTCCCACTCTGGGATGTTGAAGTGAGAGGCCCAGGCTTCGGAGCAAGCCTCCTCGACGGAGCACTCGTCAGACTGGACACCTATACGGCCAAGCATGGAACCAGACACTCTCAAGTGCTTGGTGAGAGCCCTGGTGTCAACACCATAGATAGCTGGGATGTTCTGGTCCTTCAACCACTGACCAAGAGAAGAGGTGGCGAGGAAGTGGGAGAACTCCTCGGTGTAGTGAGCAACAACTAAGCCAGCAACGTGGATTCTGTTGGACTCAAAGTACTTTGGCAACTCTGGGACATCGTCGTCCTTGAGCTCACGGTCTGGAACACCGTAGTTACCAACCAAAGGATAAGTGATGACCAAAATCTGACCCTCGTAAGAAGGATCGGTGATGGCCTCTGGATAACCAACCATACCGGTCTGGAAAACAAGTTCACCAGCAGCTGGGGTTTCGGAACCGAAGGAGTAACCTTCCAAGACGGTACCGTCTTTCATTTCCAAGGCCATCAAACGGTTACCCGTAGACTCCATTGGAGGTGAAATTGGAGCGGATGGAATAATAGCAGCCATGTTGGGATTCGGAAGAGAACAGTAGCTCGGAGCTGTTACGCCTAAGTGTTAGTATGAGTTGGATTTAAACTGAAAGGGGTCACCCTTGTGAACTACATGGAAAAGGACAACAAAGTGCAAAAACATTGCAATAGAGAAGTCATTAGATTATAGAGGTCTTCTTTACTAAGCAAAAAAGGCGAGGATGTGAAGGGTCCGAGTCGATAATCTCGAGGCACCGCTGCTGAGACAAGTCCCAGTTGGGCTGTACCTATAGAAGAAAAGACTGTGAGGACCACTGATCTCAGCATCTTCGCCAGTCTGGTGTAAGTAAGGTTCTCTCTTTTCTCTCTCCTCGTTCTCATACTTGCGCTCTTCTTGTCCTTTGTGTATGTTTCCATGGGGTGCAATGACTTAAGACACGTACCAATAAGCGATTCAAAAAGAAGTTGTGTTCAGAAATGGGACAGTAAAACGAGGTAAAGATGATCTGATAGTTGGAGACTGGTGGCAGATCTTATTCTTTTCCTGATGATGTTCTAGCTGACTCGTAAGAAACAACAGTTGTAGTTTGGAGACTGGTAGCGAGTAGCTTATTGGGGCGGCAAAAGTCTTCTTGTTCCTATGGCACACTGATCCACTGAGGCACTCGAAGAGGGCTTTCTGAGAAGAAGAGAGAGAGAGAGAGAAGAAGAGAGGAAAGAAGGAAGAGAGAGGAAGGGAGTGTGCTTATGTGTGAGAAGGGATGAAAATTTGAACAAAATTTTTTATACTGAATGGCGCGAAAAGAAAAAGAAAAGAAACTTTATGGACCCAATTTACGCAATAATTTCGCAATTGGCACAAGTTTAGGGTCCTGTGAGATGAGCACTAAAAGGCGGCTTTGAGGTCGCAAAACAAGATCACACTGCTCTAAAGATAACATAGTAACCCACATATCTTTTAAAAAGTCTTAGTAGCTTTCTCTATGGCCCAATGAAGCCAGGTTCCGTCTGTGAGCCCAGTCATTTTCCTGCAAGCCCATGGTATACGTCACCCTTGAGCACCGCATGAAGTCAGCTTCTGTGCAGAAGCGTACTCGCAAATTCAACTAAAACGGTAATCCCTGTCACTTTCTGAGGAGTATTTGCGCTTTCATTTTGGCGCGCAAGTCATTGCGATGAGCTTTTGGAAGCTCATCGGCCCTCTCAGCTATTAAAGCTTTTTTTATACTCCTAGGGCTTTTATGCACAACACCTAGGTAATCATTAAGATCAGTTTTCTTGTTGCCAATTAGAGTTTCCGTATCTTCTAGAAAGGCACCTCTCAGATGTATGGATGTACTCAGCTCTCCTTGGTGAGCTTATACCTCCATGTCTCAAAAAACCGAAGCGCTTGAGGGCAGGCACAAAGAACTCCTCTCACAAAACCCTTCTTCAGTAGTTGCCACTAACATGTTTTTCTTGTGACTTTTAGTATCAAACTACTTTTTCTCGTGAGTGTCTTATGAGCTAGGTCTCTCAAAGCCAGTTCTAAAACGCTAAGGGTTTCTCTTACACTGGTAGTAAACATATACGTTTGACAAAAACCGCGTCTAATCCTGAAGAATAAAGCTTGAACAGACTTGTTTCCTTCATTTCTTGCTGGCAGTAGACAAACTCCAGATACTATCCTCTCTTGTGGGGGTTATGGAATGCAACCTAGAGTCTGTGTCTCCCTATCGTTGTTACTCTGGTCAAGTGTGGCGACACTAAAACCAAAATTGACCTATGTTTCCTTCGCTCAATAAGCAGCTAGAAAAGCTAAATTGTCTCTTTAAGAGACACCCTTAAGGGAAACTAGTATAAGACGAGACTGGTCTGTTGGCGCAAGCCTCCTCGGATCGGATATTAGCGGGATTGATTCCCATCCAATCAGGCACGTCTTCTGTGATGGTCAGGCAACTGAGCCTCACCTTAGCTCCTCCAAGGTTATATTCGTGCTGATCTCTGGGTGAAACTTAATTTTTTTTACGTGTTCAGGCATCTTTCTTGTTCTGTTCTCCTCATTGACGTCTTTCCAGGCTGGACTTTTCCATGACGGACCAACGCATCAAACATAATCGCGGAAAAAAACTACTGCTGGGATGGGCTTCGCCTCGCAGGAAACATCATCAAAACCTATGAAGTTTATTAAGCCGAATAAAAGCCATTACTGCCCTCCTTGAATACTCACTAACCCTACTTCCGACACCGCTCTTTTCCATATTAAAAGCGTTGCCACGTCTTCTGCAGCTTCTACAAGCCTCAGAAGCTACCTGGTTCACTCCCTGGGCTGCTCCCAAATTACCGCATTATTACAACTCATCGTGCTCTTCAAAAACCAATACCACATAAATTGAGCGCCGTGTTGTCTCGCTATCATCCATACTCTTTATCACAACTCCTTGTGTATCCCCTGAGGCACAGTCTGTTGGCTCGATAGTCCCCCGCTGCCATATCCATTTCCCATCATCTCACTGCTGCCAAGAACGGTCACCTGAACAGCAGAACTGATCATTACAGAGTCCATCATGGGATTGTTCAAAAGCGTACGACATAACGATAACAACATCGATGAATCACATGAAGAGGAAGAAGACCACACAAGGCGTCCCTTGTACAGAACTGCTACGTACTCGGCTATCCAAGTGAGGAAATCAATAGGCTGGAAGATAAGAGACGGTCTTGGATATCTCGAGCGTAAACTTGGACCATACTTCAAGAAGGTTTTTCCCAACTTTATTGCTGTTCACTACGGTTATGTCATATTTTCTGCTATCATTGGATCCATCCTCATGTACCCGGTCAAGAATTTTAAGTACATCGATATTCTCTTTCTGTCCTCTTGTGCTGCCACCCAAGCTGGTCTAAACACTGTGAATGTAAACGACGCTACACTCTACCAGCAGATTGTTATATACATTATAACCACACTTACCACACCCATATTCATTCACGGCTCGCTTGCATTCCTCCGTCTCTATTGGTTTGAGCGTTACTTTGATGGTATTAGAGAGACTTCAAAGCTCAACTTCAAAATGAGACGAACCGCTACACTAGCAGCAAGAACGCAATCCATGGAGAGACAGAGGACGATGGAATCCCAACGTCCGAGAACTCAAGTACACCCATTCACTGAAAACTCCAGCACCCGATTCAACAGAACTTCTGACTTCAACACCGAACCTCAGAAGATATCGCCAAGTTCAAAGACCACGGATGAATCAGATTCTTCCACGGAGATCTCCCTCCAGCAGCAACTCCCTCCAACAGACTTCACTCAATCAACAGCGGACCTGTACCATTCTCAAGCCGATGTTCAGCACATGTCTGAACCATCTTCTGAGGATGAGGAAAATGGCGACCAATCGCTTCCTCCACAGAACAGAACCATCAAGTTTGTCAGTGATGATTCTTATACCCCCGAGGAAGATACTGACGCTGATAAGTCTGCCATCAAGTTTGGCGACTTGCCAAAACCAGCTAAACCTCATAGAGGAGATTTTGATCCAAAGGAGGTGTACATGTCTCTTGCTATGATGCGTGACCAACAGGCCAATCGCCACTATGATTCTGGTGAGAACCAAGGTCCAGCTATTGTGGTCCATGGTCCGGCTGAAAGGCAATCCCTCTCTCACAAAAACCCATCGCTCCAATTTGAACTGGCCAAACCAAAGAGGCCATTGCACAACAGGAAGAGATCCGGTATGAGAAGAAGCTGGGTCCTTCGCAGAACTTCTACAAGTAACGATCCTGACATTGATCAAATGCTAGACGATGAGGATGATGATGACCAACTAAATGCTTCTGGTTATGAGGAGAATGAATTACAGAGAGCACAATCACATTTACCCTTGCCATCATCTGATCAGAGTGGTGGTGTCAAGTTCACAAAGAGATCGAACACATTGGATGTGCCCTCGAAGAATCTGGATAAATCACCCACTTTCGACAAGTTTGTTAAGAAGAAGTTGAGGGCTCCAAAACTGTTGAGAAGAAGACTTTCATCGAGTGCTATTGATGATGAATCAGAGTTTGATCCAACAGACTCCGACAGTGAGGGGTTCACAGATGACGATCACAGTTTAAGAAGACAAATGTCCACCACTTATCTCTCCTGGGTCCCAACAATTGGAAGAAACTCTACATTTGTGAACTTATCCCCTCAACAGAAGGAAGAACTTGGTGGTGTAGAATACAGAGCCATTAAGCTTCTTGCAAAGATTGTTGTTTGCTACTATGTTGGCTTCCATATCCTTGGTTTTACCTTCCTCTTACCTTGGATCCTCAAGACCAAGAAGTATCAGCCTTATGTCAAGGACAGTGGTGTTTCTTTGACCTGGTGGGGATTCTTCACTGCTCAATCTGCCTTCAACGATTTGGGTTACACTTTGACACCAAACAGTATGATCTCATTCAGAGACTCTACCTATGCCCTACTTGTTGTCGGTCTGTTCATTATTATTGGTAACACTGGTTTCCCCATCTTGTTGAGATTCATCATTTGGTGTTTATTCAAGGTCTCCAAGGAGCTTTCCCTCTTTAAAGAATCTTTAGGATTTCTTCTCGATCATCCACGTCGTTGTTTTACACTTTTGTTTCCGTCTGCACCAACGTGGTGGTTGTTGTTCATTTTACTCGTTATGAACATTATCGATCTGATTCTTTTCATTGTCCTAGATTTGAACGCTACTGTTGTCGAGGATCTCAGTGCCGGTCACAAAGTTCTTGATGGCTTGTTCCAGGCTGTGAGCACAAGAACGGCTGGTTTTGCCTGTGTGGATCTTTCACGGCTTCATCCCGCTGTCCAAGTCAGTTACATGGTTATGATGTATATCTCTGTGATGCCGTTGGCTATTTCCATCAGAAGAACAAACGTTTATGAAGAACAGTCTCTTGGTGTCTATGCTGGCAAAAGTGGCGATTCGGAAAGTACCACTGACGAGAACCAGAAGCCAACTTCGTTTATTGGTGCTCATTTGAGAAAACAATTGTCCTTCGACTTATGGTTTGTATTCCTTGGATTGTTCGTCATTTGTATTGCTGAGGGTGATCGTATCAAGAATGCAGATATGCCAGCATTTGGTGTTTTCCAGATTATGTTCGAAGTCGTCTCAGCTTATGGTACTGTTGGTATGTCTCTTGGCTATCCTGGAACTGATCCATCGTTCTCCTCCAGATTTACCGTGTTGTCCAAGCTTGTTATCATTGCCATGATGATCAGAGGTCGTCACAGAGGTTTGCCTTACTCACTTGACCGTGCCATTATGCTGCCCTCCGCGAAGATGGAGAAAAGAGACAGATATCAGGATATGCATGCAGGACACACACTGTCTCGCAGTGAGACTATTGGTTCTGTAAATGATCCAGTGATTGAATTCTTCAAGAGTGCAGCGCCAAAGGTTGTGAGACAGCGCATGAAAAGACCGTCATTCTTTTCCCAGAGATCAAGTCAGAAGCCTTTCAGACGTTCAAGTAATGCGAGTATGTTGAGTAACAACTCTGGTCCGGTTGGCCATTCCAGCATGGATGTTGAACATGCTGGTGATTACTTCTCCCAGTCACATCCAAATCATCATACATTCAAGGATATTCACTTCAACCACCAAGAACTGCAACCGATTGCTTCTGAACGATTGGACAGTGTATCATTTGGACCAAGGGATGACATTGAACTCCAGAACTTGGATCATATTGATGGTGGGCCTGTTCGTGTGTCTGAGACTGATGTTAACCGAGAAGAAGGTTTCAGTATGGGAAGCAGAAGAAGTTCGATACAGACTCTTTGATACAATTGTCTTTTGTTATGACTGTTGTTGCCTTTGTTATGCTTAATGTTACGTTAATGGGTGGGCTCCCTGAGAGGTCTAACATAGAACTCATAACTTACGAATTGTTGTAGATATTTAATGCGTGGAAAACCTTTCTCTTTTTTCTCTACTATGAATAATGCAATAGTCATCTAATAGTTGTAAGCCCTTTTGAGTACTCAATTGACACTCTCCTTTGGAGTTAAAACGTGAGAACCAACCTCCTGTAACCAAGACATCTCAATGACGCTAACATTACGGGCATACCCCTTCGTAGTGTAGACGTAATCGTTGTACATGATAGCATCCACCTTCTTACCGAACACCATAGACGATGGGTGTACAGAGATAAGCTGTCCCGAAGTGGTAGTTCTGTAGGATCTGTCTGGCATTCCGATAGCTGTGTTGGAAACGAATCCAGAGAGAAAGGCCTTAAGCACAAGTGATGTATCCAGCGGAGTCGAGTTCTCCTCGTCTTCATCGAACAAGTTCTTGTCTCTTGTTAATGATACCATGTACTGTCTGATCTGGTTACGCACTCTGATGACGTTCTTAAACCCCCTGTAAGAGAGAGCCAGTTCTTTACACCACTGTTTTCTCTCGTTGGAATTGTCAAATTGGACATAGAAGTCTAAGAGTTCCTTGAGCATCATCAGGTCACCATATTTGGCACCAAGAATACACAAGTTTCTTCTCTTCTCGTTCACCTCGTCACGGAGTTCACTTTGAGGGTTCAAGATCAAATTGTCAACAGAGAGACAAGACACAATGTCTACAGCAGCAGAGAGACATCTGGATTTATGTGCAGTGAGAAGGATGGCGGAGAGCTGCGGTTCCAACGGGAGAATAGCCATTTGGATACCCAATTCCGTTATCTTCCCACTATCATCCAATGCTTTCAAGTGATAGAGCTGTGTCAATGCCGAGATCAGAGAATCTTGACCAGGATTCTCGAGCCATGACCAGTTGAGGATATCGTCAACGCCTGCTCTCTTCAACATGAGAACCGGTGACGTCACGTTGGATCTGGATATTTCTGGTTCTGTTTGTGTTGGGAGCTTAAAGTAGTCCTGCTCAGTATAAAGTCTGAAGGCTTTGCCCTCCCTTTCACGACCAGCTCTACCAGCTCTTTGGGTTGCTGAGGCCTTGGATACTGGGGCAGTTAGCAAAGTGGACAACCCCAGCTGGTGTCTCCACACTTTGACCTTTCTAAGACCGGAGTCAATAACGTATCTGACACCAGGAACTGTAACAGAGGTTTCAGCAATATTTGTTGCCAAGATGACTTTTCTTCTTCTGGCCTTGAGTGGAAGAAAAACCTTAGCCTGATCTGCCGGTGGTAATGAGGCATACAGTGGCAATGGCACAATGAGTGGTGCTTCCTTCGGCAGTTCTGGTGCAATTCTCTCCAAAAGATTGACACACTTGTCGATTTCTTCCTGACCTGGCAGGAAAACAAGGATATCACCTTCCAGCTCACCGTTATTGACTTGAACAATAGCCTTGATGGTGGAATCAACCACGTCTTCGGATGGTCTATCCATGTACATTCTGTCGACTTTGTACATCCGACCTTCGACATAGAGGATCTCAGCATCGTTGTAGAACTTGGAGAACTTCTCTGCATCCAAAGTAGCAGACATGATGATGACTCTTAGATCGTCCCTCTTTGCTAAAAGCTCTTTGAGGAAGCCCATCAATAAGTCTGTCAACACAGTTCTCTCGTGTGCCTCATCAATAATCACAGTGGAGTACTGCGGGAGGTCTTTATTCATCATAATCTCTCTCAAAAGCATACCATCTGTCAGATATTTCAGTTTAGTGTGGTGGTGTGTCTTATTGTCAAATCTGACAGAGTAACCGACCTTGTCTCCCAATGCGGACCCAGCCTCTTCGGAAACTCTCGAGGCTAAATTTATAGCAGCGACTCGACGTGGCTGTGTCACTGCAATTCCCTTTGAATTTATAGGCACTAAGAACTGCGGAATCTGGGTGGATTTACCAGAACCGGTCTCACCAATAAGAATGGTCACCTTGTTCTTAGACAAATGTGACATGATCTCGTCCTTGGCTTTGTACACTGGCAGTGTCTTTCTCACTTCGAGAAGCTCCTTTGCTCGTACTCTAAGACTTTCTGATGTCGTGAATGAGTCCCTTGAGTCTCTTTCATCTTCATCATCACTAAAGAATGTTACCGTCTTTGGAGCTGTGTTTTCGATCTTCTTGGTGCTAATTCTCTGCTTAATAGGCTTCTGTTGCTGCTGCTGATGCTGATGCTGAGAGATCTTCTCCACGCCAGGTGTTTTATTTTGTGTCGTAGATTCTCCCTCTGGTTGTGTGGAGCTCTTACCCTTTCTCTTCCTGTTCTTCTTCTTCTTCTGGGATGGGTCTTCCCTCTCGGCCATTACCACATCTCCTTGTACATCTGGAGCAGGAGCAGCATCATCGGTCTCATCCTCTCCAAATTTAACATGCAGCTTCTGGTTGTTATTCTTTAAGCCCATGACCAAAGTCTATAAGCTGTCCTTTGTAAATAAAAGGCCCTTTTCTCTGAGCGATGAGCTTAAGAAGAAAAAGAAGAAGGGGAAAAAATCAAAACAAAATTGAAAAAAAAAAAAAAAAAAAAGGCGGAGAAGATCAAAATGGCCGTACTTTATGAAACGAGCTTTAGACCGGCCACAAACCAAGTTCCACCGAAAAAAGGCTAAGGCAAAATAATCTACCACCCATTCAAAGGCTTAAGCTGTGAAATCAAACATTGTTATTTTTCTTTTTCATTTGTCCTTTGTCTCTTTTCCTCTTTCTCTCTATCCAAGCCCATTCTCTTTTGCTACGTTCTCTCTCTTCCTCAACACCAACCCCTTATCATAAACAAAAACGATGGCTATCAGGATTCGCCCAGCAACCACACTAACGGTCATCCTTGGAATATCACTGGCCTTTCAAATCATTGCCCTGCTCTCTGTTCCCGTCACCCAAACAATCACGCTGTGTACTTACGATGATGTCAAGTTCGGTGTCTTTGGTCTCTGTAGTGGTGGTGTATGCACAAAGGCCAGGATAGGCTACACTAACGACATTTCGGACCTCAGTGGGTTCTCTCTGCCCTCGAATGCCAGACACTCGGTTTCCAAGCTGCTCATTGTTCATCCAATCGCTGCTGGATTCACTTGTGTCCTATTCTTTGGTGCAATTCTCCTCCACTGGCACGGGCCTTCATTCTCTCTTAGGCTACACTTCTTCCTCCTCCTTTGGTGCATGCCGTCTTTCCTGTTAACACTTCTCTCTTTCCTCGTCGACATCCTTCTCTTTGTGCCACACTTAGACTGGGCTGGATGGATTATCCTTGCGTCGACCGTTCTGATTGTGTTGTCCGCCATCATGCTGTGCATCATGAGAAGAACAGTGTCCTCGAGAAAAGTTATGAGGAAGAACAATGCTGCATTTGGTGACAACGACTACCAGATGACTCCACTCACTTATGGATATGGAACCGTTGATGGTGCTTCGGACTACAAGGTGAGCAGTAGGGATGATCAGGACAGCAACGAAAGAGCCCCATTCGTCAATGATGCTGATGCCACTTTCAACTGTGAAGATTCCATCCGCTACGATGATCTGGGCCAAATAAGTCATGCAATTCCTTACGACTCAGTGAGAGGATCCAATAATGCCAGCGGTCAAAGCAACACGTACAGAAATACTGAGATCCTCACTGCCCCGGTCTCCGCCTATAGAGGCTATGAGTACATTCCACCAACCACGGCCGAAAATCTGGAAAGTGCACCTGCTTCTACAATAGAGTCCGATGCTGCTGCTGTTGCTGTTGCTGTTGCTGCTACTCAATCTCCAGAGTTTGAAAGTGCTGCCACCGAGCCTCCAATAATACCACCACAAGAAGTCAATAAAACTGAATCCACTGCACCATATCCACAAGAAATTCCAACTGCCATTCTCAGTGACATTCCAGAAGTTGCTGTCAACACTACACCATATCCTCAGGACGACGGCATTCTTCCTAAGAGAGTAAGCAGACTAACTGGTCCACGTCCAATGCCATCCACTCCAAGATCCGTTTCCAATGAAGACCAACCACCTAGTGTGGATAATAACTGGGGATTCGAGAATGACTCTCCAACCGCTCCACCAATGCCTGAAAATGCTGCTGACCTCGTTTCCCCAGCATACGTGAATTCGGGCTCCCCTCTTTCAAATCCAGAAGTTGAGAGAGAACCGACTTACAGAACAAGAATTGCTCAAAAACTGGAAGCACTCAATCCACCTACACAGTATTCTACAGAGAGCTTTGCTGAAACTGAAGAAGATCTTTTAGTTCCGGACCAGAGGTCTCAAAGAGAAGTTGGTCAGCTTTCTGATGAAGACTCAACCTCTGAAATCCAGGGCATCCCTGCTTTACCACGTGATGATGCCTCGTCTAACTACTCATCCCGTATCCCTTCCCAAGTCACCACCCCGGTTGAAACCTCCTTCCCACGTCGTCAACCAAGTTTGTTACAGAGATCATACATGCCAGAGAATGAAGTACTAAGCTCAGAAGTGTTACGATCAATTGGTGATCATGAAGTGAACCTGACACCTTCAGAAGTGACGTTGGACGAGTATCCATTCCCTGACCCAAACCAACGTCGCTCGACACCGGCACCATCTTTTTCCAATGAGTCTATTGGATCATCTACATTCACTTCGGTGTCACAGCGTGGTATCAACCCAAAGTACTTTGAGAAAAATCCAGAGGAGTACGCTGCCCATCTCCAGCGTCAAAATATGTTGGCTCAACAGTCTCGTGTGATGAATAGAAGAATACCCGGACCAGATTCAAGTGATTTGCTTATCGCTTCGAATCCAGATTTTAGTATTGGTATATCTTCCACGTCTTCTAAACGTGCTAGAGCCAAACCACCTGGAAGAATTTGATTCTGTAAGGTAGGTTTTCTGTGAGTTTTGTTTCTTTTTGGGTATTAAGTTTCTGTTTTTATTTATTGGCCTTTTATATTTAAATCTTCTGTTTTCTTCTCTTGATGAACTCTATATTTAATGACATTGTTTTAACTTCTCTTATAAGATTTTTGTTCCGTAATATTGTAATGAGGTTATTATATACAACAAGAGGTCATGAACTCTTCTCTTTCAATGAGTTGATGAATTCCTGGTATGACAATGGATCACGACCTGGTTTAGTTGAATACAATGAGTGTTTTAAGTCAGGATCCGTAATTAATTCCACCAATCTTTGCAGCTGATCAGCACTTATCTCGGTGTTGGTGAGTAACTGTGTAGCCAAGATAAAACTCCCATGCTTAAGGCACTGCTCAATGATAAAGATCTTAGTATCCAAAGTCCACGGAGAATATTTGGCCAGTCTGTTCAAGATGCCGAGTTGTTGTGGGAATATAGCATCCGAGTTCATACCTTGGAAGTATGGATGAGATTTTGAGAAAGGAGCCATAGTTTGACAAATGACAGGTTCGATAACTGCAGAGATCTGGGAGAGTTCTTCAGCAGAAAACTTCATTTCCAGCACGTCAATGATGCTGGATATTTCATTGATTGTTCTTGATCCAGCGATAAGGTAAGTGGCACATGTGGCATCAAGGGTGGTATAGATGGCATCGTCTAGACCCTTGAGCTGTTTGATAAATGTGGTGTTATTAACACCCTGCATACCTTTTGTCACTAGTTTCAAATATCTGGAGAAAGTGTACGAGTCTGGAGCAAATGCTTGTTTCTCTAAATTGATCAAGATCTTGTGGCACTTTGAGGTCTCTTTGTAGTATATCAGAGCTGTGAGTAGCGAGACTTGAAGCTCCGCAGATTCGGAGAGCGATGGATATGTGGTGATCAGCAATTTATGAAGTTTTTGCAACTGTGCGTTAAAGTGCTTCTTGGAGTCCGAGCCATGCTTTGTAGCACGCTGCCTCGTTTTATTGAAGATATTGAGGGCCAGACGGTGGTTGTCAACCATGACGACAACTTCCTCGATGAACTTGAACATGACTGATGAGTTTTGTGGTGTGAGATACGTGTCAATCAAATAGGTGATTTTGTCCTCTTTTGTGAGCTGTATTGATTGGCTGTTTGAGATTGATTTGGATGTTACTTCTAGTAATGATTCTTGTGTGAGACCGTTGCAAAGCATTTCGCCAATAGTCTTGGTTGCCAATTCATCAATGGACTCCACAGTCAGAGATGGGCGTGGTGAAGCCACTTGTTCGAGCGTGTAGAAATCCGGTCTCATCAAGTTCACAAACTCGAGTGCGTCTCTTGCAGAAGTGAATGTGAAGCTGTTGGAGAGCTTCTTCTCACCATTGGATAGCAGAGCTTCATTAGTCAGTGGGAAAGACGGCTTTAGATGACGGGCGACAATTGACAGTCTGAGTCTTTCTATGGCGTTCAAGAAGGGATGTGATGGCTTAACTGTTGATCTTGTGATATATGGAGTTTTTTTGTCCACTTTCACTGGCTTCTTAAACTTGGAGATATCAACTGCGTTGAGATAAGTATCAGTGGTTGTTGATTTCGTAGCATTGGAAAAAAAATTCAGTGAAGTTGTGGACTTGACCACTGTCGATGTTGCGGATGACGCCTGTTTGATGCTCATTCTCTATTGGTAAAATTAACGCTACACTGTAGCAAATTATGATACTTTTTTTTTGTTACGTTTACTCGTCTGGAGTAATGTGGGACTTTCTTCTCTTCTCTTCGCTTTCTCAAAATCCATTCACCAATACTCGAGAAAGTGGTGTCCATCCGCGGGAGATGGAGGTGGATTCTGGGATGTCCGGGTGTTGCTTTTCTTCCTTTAAGGAACGAGTTCGCGGATTTTCTTTGCGCGAACTCATTTGTGTGCGTGTGTTTTTTCTTTATTAATGAAGAGAAAGTAACTGATTCTTATTGTTGTAGGACTCTGTGATTCCTCTGTGTAAATAAGAGGATAGACAAATAAAATACATCTTATTGTGTTTGAATTGATAGAGAAATATTTACTGAAGAAAATGGTGAATCCGTAGTTCAACAGGCGAGTCGAAGCTTTGAGAGATCTCATCTATCCATTGAAACAATTCACAATGAATGAAAGAAAACCAAAAAAAAACACAAACAGAAAAAAAAAATGATCCAATTTTAGCACAGCCTGTATAGCGGGTATATTTGATTTAAACGCAAAGAGGGGGGAGAGATAGACAGTTTATACGTGATAAGTATATACAAAATATGCAAGATCCTGTTGGTTTGTTTCCCGCTATTTATACACCTTTTTTCAAGGATTAAGAGAGATCGGCGGATATCGAATTTTTTAAGGGACCATAAACCGTCACTCTCTTTCATCACCACTCGGGAGAGGAAATTTGTTGTTGATTACTCAGCGTGTGACTTTTAAGTGTGTGTGTGTATGCATTGAAGATGTTGTAATCGTGCTTTTGTGAAAGAAGGGAAATGTGTGACAGTTGCATTGTAGATTTCCGCTCCCCTTTAAAGCATTCGTTCCTAATTTAAACCCTAAAAAAATCATATATGTTTCTATATACACATATATAATGTGAATCAGCAACTGATAGCTCATAAAGATATATATCATTGACTCCTTTTTTAGAGGTCAATAACAAAATCTCTAAATCCCCTCATCAGAAGGATGTACTGAGAAAGAAGAAGGGAGATTGGGTGATTACATCTCGGGGAGGCGGCATTATGCATATAACTGTTGTGTACCTACATGAAGGTGGTGTTATTTCGGGCATCCACCCCCCCCTTACATTTATTTATCTGATAGACACTCGATATGTCCGTACATATCATCCCCACCAATAAGGAAAAGGAAAGAGAAAAAGGTCTTATTCACTACACTGATACAAACATAATTTCTACATAGTCACAAACACAAATACATCCACTCACATCCTTTTAAGCCCTTTTCTTCAGAAGTATATAGAAAGAAAAAAAGTAGGGGGAAAAAGAAAAAGAAAAGAGAAATTATTTAAGACAAGGTACAATTCGACGCAGACAGTGGTCCAAAATGATCTGCAATGCATACTGAATAAGCGGATGCAAAAAAAGAACAAGGGGGGGGGGGGAGAAAGGAAAAGGGCAAAAATAAAACCCCATGAGCATCAATCCGAAAACATAAACACGAGAGATTTGAAAATAGAAGTACCTGCGTCCACTCTCGGGAAGTATAACTGTTATGCAGTTCGCCCTCCCCTTCCCCCCTTATAACGCTTATGCCCCTTAAACCCCTTACACCCCTTTTATAGAAAGTCTATACAATTGTTTGCTTTTCAGTCTCAAAGTCCGTTTCTCTCAGTCTCACAGAGGTGCATAAAAGTCAGAAGAAAAACCCAGACACCGCAGTGTTAAAACGGCTGTTTTTTTTTATACATTTTTTCTTCCCGCGAAGGTTTCACAGAAAGGAAAAGCGCACAACAGCAAACACACAGACACAGACTCACTCACAGACTCACACTCTCCTTCAAACTACCACCAAACTCAAGATCAACCACTTGTTTCTCTTCATTTTTAGTCCATTTTGTGTGTTGTTGTCTTTTTTTTTCTATTCATTCCTTCCCCCTTTGTGTTCTCCTCTACTTCCTTCACAATCTACACACATTTACCTCTCACACATAACCCACTCCTTTACACTTATTCCATATCATCTTAATCTCGATTTACACAAACAGTCTGTGATTACATACACACATACAATGCCAGAGACTCCAGAGTCGCCGCATCATGAACTCCAGCAGCTCTCGCTCGATGAGCCGCTGCGGTCGCCACGCTCTTCTTCTTCATACACTCAGAATATCAATGCAGATATCCAGGCCCGTCTCTTGGCCTTCCAGGAGCAGCGCCAGAGCAAGAACAACTCGCCCAAGGAAGAGTTTGACGAGAGTTCTCCATTGATTCATCGCCACGCTCCAAAGGAGTCATTGCTCAAGAACTCGCAGGGAGCTGAACACCAAGACGAGCCTGCATCCTCATCCGCTGCCGCCCAAGCATCCCACATCGAACAGCAACAGCAGCAGATCCACGAGATGCAACGCAAAAGATCGCTTCAATTGAGGAAGAACAAGCCGCTACCACCATTACCACCTACTCTCCAAGGCGCTATAGGACCAGTGCAATCACAAGACCCCCAACAAGCCTCGAATGAGAGCTCGCCATCTTCTAGCTCTAACGACATGTCACCACTTTCCCCATCACCGCTCAGCAATATCAGTGGTAAACCGCATATCTCAGCTAAACTGAACCCGACAAGACCAGCACCATCGCTTCCCATCAACTCACAGGTGAGTCCACAAGTAGCCGCCCGCCTGCCAAAGACAAAGCAATCCTTATCGATGCGTCGTGGTATGAAACTTCCTGGTGGCTTACCCTCATTGGATACTCCACAACAACCAACATCATCATCATCATCATCATCGCAGCAACAACGTCCCCTTTCACAAGAAGGTATTGATTCCCCACTCAAGTCCTCTGTATCTGATTTCATTGACAAGAAGGGCAAGCTCCCACCACAGCAGAGTATGCAGTTGAAAGGTCTGTTTGCCAACTACTCCAAATACATTGATATCAAGTCGGGCTCCTTGAACTTTGCAGGCAAGCTTTCATTGGACTCCAAGGGTGTCAACTTCAATGGTACCAAATTCTCTCTCTCCGCTGATGATTTGGAATTCATGGAGGAGCTTGGTCGTGGTAATTACGGTACTGTCAGTAAGGTACTCCATAAGCCAACTGGAATCATCATGGCTATGAAAGAGGTGCGTTTGGAATTGGATGACTCGAAATTCAGACAGATCTTGATGGAGCTGGAAGTGTTGCACAAGTGTAACTCTCCGTACATTGTGGACTTTTATGGTGCCTTCTTTGTCGAAGGTGCGGTCTACATGTGTATGGAGTACATGGATGGTGGTTCTTTGGATAAGATCTATGGAAATGGTGTTGATGAGCCACATTTAAAGTTCATTACAGATTCTGTTGTCAAGGGTTTAAAGGAGTTGAAGGACATCCACAACGTGATACACCGTGATGTGAAGCCAACAAACATTTTGGTGAACACCTCTGGTAAGGTTAAACTCTGTGACTTTGGTGTGTCAGGAAACTTGGTTGCCTCATTGGCCAAGACTAACATTGGTTGTCAGTCGTACATGGCTCCAGAACGTATCAAAACTCTGACACCAGATGATGTCACATACACCGTCCAATCCGACATTTGGTCTTTGGGTCTCACGATGCTTGAAACTGCCAAGGGGTCATATCCATATCCACCAGAGACGTATGATAATATTTTCTCGCAACTCAGTGCTATCGTCGATGGTGAACCACCAACTTTGCCAGAGAACTTCACTGCTGAAGCTCATGATTTCGTTCGTCATTGTTTGGATAAGATCCCAGAACGCAGACCAAACTACACCAAGCTTTTGCAACATCCTTGGTTACAATCGGTCATTGATGAGAGTGAAATGTCAAAATACGTTCAACGCAAAATTGAAGAGCATAAGCTCGAGAAAAGTAAGCAGGATAAAGAAGATATCAAGCAGTTGAATCAGCAGTTGAAAATGCCAGCTTTACACAGAGGTGGTGCTCCAGGGCAAAGTGACGATTCACTCTGAAAGGACACTTATTTTGATTTTGCCCCCTTGTCTGTGTGTTTCTTGTTAGTTTTCAAGTATTAGTGTTCTTCCATTTTGTTTCACTACTGTTCTGTTGTCTGCATTATGATTGCTTGTTCTCTTGTTTTATTTGCTATTCACTCTTGGAGATATGACCTTTGCTGTACTATTACAAATCCTCTTTTGTTATGTTGATCATCCCTTTTGTTCTTTTCCTTCTTTTCTGTTACTGTTTTGTCTCTTCTTGGGATTTATCCCGTCATTGTTATCTCTCTTTATGGTTACATTCGCTTCTAGTGGTGCAGAAGCACACACGCTAACACACACACGTACACAAGCACCCTTTTTTTCATTCTTCCATTAATTCATAAGCCATTTATTCCTTCATCTGTCATATGTCATTTGTTCATTTTGTTCATATTGCTCATTTGCTCATTAATTTCGTTCTTATTTGTTCATTCACATGTTCCATGTCTGCTGTTAAAAATACCGAATAACGAACTATTTGTATTCATAAGCAATATCTTTTTCTTTCTTATTCTATCTTATGTTGTGTCGTCTAAATATATACGGCTTATAATAACCAACACTAAACTGTAGACAACATCTCTTTTAAGTCTCTTTGTGTTTTATCAGTTCTTCGCTTCAACTGGTTGTATGTCATCCCCCATTGGCAAAGAAAAAAAAAAGCAAAGACTTGACAGGAGCGCGTGGGGTGAAGAGAAACTCAAACTCAAACTCAAAGACACACACAAAACGGGCTATTAAACACTTACACACTAAAAGACCACATGCTAAACACGATAGGCCTCAAGTCCAAGATCGGGCTTGGAGTGCTCATCTCATACTCCTCGTACGCACTCTACGTCTCCTATGCGACGAATGCCGAAATCACACGTCGAGCCAAGTTTGAGAAACTGAGACAAGAACAGCGTCTTCTGGAAGAGAGACACGATCTTGGTGATGAGTGCTGTATCACTAACAAATACGAGTCCCTCACTGTTGCTGGACGCTTTGAGAACCCGTTCCAGGAGTACAGGGCACAGACTCTTTTTGAGTTCTTTCTCTCAAGGATCTTAGAGTTGTGGGAAGGTAAAACCAGGGGTGGCGTACCTTCCAAGAAGGAGTTGAGGGAGTTGTTGCCTGTGTACAAGCCAGACTTTGAGCTGTTGGAGCAGACATCACTGATCAACAGAGGCAAGGACGATGTGGAGAAGTTGGGTGATGATGTACCTGTCCTCAATGACAGAATGACGTTCACTTGGCTGGGACAAAGTTGTGCCTTCTTGCAGATTAGTGGTGTCAATATTCTCACAGACCCGCTGTTTGCTGACTACTTAGTGAATCCCTACGTTGGGCCAAAGAGGATCACACCGAGTCCGTGTGAATTGGGAGAACTGCCCAAGCCACGCTTTGTGCTCGTCTCACACAACCACCCAGACCACTTGGACGTTGGTGCAGTTGATGAGCTGAGGAACACGACAACGTGGGTTGTCCCCACTGGACTGAGAAAGTTCCTAGCTAAGAGAGGTATCAGCAACACGATTGAGTTGGACTGGTGGGAGAAAGCCGTGCTTCCAGTACCCGATGATCCAGAGAATGTTTATGAAGTTGCCTGTACGCCAGCAATGCATTGGTCTGGTAGACAGTTGTGGGATTCAAACCAGACATTATGGTGTTCGTTTGTGGTGCTTAAGAATGGCAAGCCACTGTTCTTCCATGCTGGTGACACTGGGTACGTTCCGGACTTGTTCACCAAGATTGCTGATGAGTATGGCTCAGGCACCAAGCTTGCTATGCTTCCATGTGGTCAGTACTGCCCTCAGTGGCACCAAAAGCCGAGACACATCAATCCAGAGGAGTGTGTAAAAATCATGGATGACATGAGGGCTAAGAAAGTTGTTGGTGTGCACTGGGGCACATTTGTGCTGAGCAGTGAGCACTTCTTAGAGCCTAAGGTGAAGCTCGATCAACTAGCCAGAGACTTGGATAAAGTACATGATATCTTTACACCACAGTTTGGTAAGACAATGGTGTTTGATCTCAAAGAGGAAAAACAAGTAAGCTCATACAAGAGCATTAGAAACGGAAAGAGTGTGCTTGTTGAGTGAATATAAACATATAAACAGAGTCGCACTCACACACACCTTTCTTTGTACATTCATTACATTCTTACATAATTAGGGTGATAAGTACATACACACGTTCCCATCATTGAGGGTTCATTCGACTTTTTTCAAAAAGAGGTCAAAGATCTCGTCCTTGACTTTATAAGTGTGTTCACCAGGCTGTGGGAATTTGATCTTTTTGACATCTTCAACGTACTGGCGAATGGCATTGACATTGGTGTTGTAGCCATCGGCGTACTTCTTGACAAATTTTGGGATATGCCCATCGAGCATTCCGAGTAAATCAGCTTGGACCAGGACTTGGCCACTTGTTCCAGAGCCTGCACCGATTCCAATGGTTGGGATGCTAAGTCTTTCAGTGATATATGTGGCCAGTCTTTCTGGCACGGCTTCCAGCACCACGCTGAATGCACCTGCTTCCTGTACAGCCAGTGCATCGTTCAGTACTTTCTGTGCACTACGCTCCGATCTTCCTTGTACTTTGAACCCACTTAGGGCATTCATTCTCTGTGGTGTCAATCCGACATGACCCATCACGGGGATTCCAATCCGTGTCAGTGCCCTGATTGTTGGTACAATCTCCTCACCACCTTCGAGCTTGACGGCATTTGCCCTCCCCTTACCGATCAACTTGACAGCAGACTCCACAGCCTTCTCAGTACTCGACTCATAAGAGCCAAAGGGCATATCGGCGACGATGAAGCTCTCTGTGACGGCACGTGACACTGCCCGACAGTGGTACAAGAACTCATCAAACTCGATCTCGTTTGTGTCGTTGTAACCCAAAGCTACCATGGCGAGGGAGTCTCCGACGAGGACCATGTCGACACCAGCGTCATTAGCATGTTTTCCTGAGATGTAGTCGTGTGCTGTCACAACAGAGATCTTTGTGCCTTTACGATGAAGAGAACTGATGTCGCTTATGGTGAATTTTTTAGACAGCTTGTAAGATGATCTTAGTGGCTGGTACGAGTGGAAGAACCTTATGATTCCATTTGTCTTTACTCTTGGATGTATGAGCTTTGTAGTGAACATCCTTTCTTCCTCCACAAAGAAAAGTAGTAAAAATAAATAAAGTGCTATAAAACAATGGAAAATTAATGAGGGCTGTTGAGATTGTTAATGTGAGAAAATGCCTCGGCTTTCTTTCTTTTTTTGTTGGTTGTATACGAAGACCAAGCTTATTTACCGAGGCTAATTTTTTTACCCCTATAGTTTGAACACGGAAAGGTTTTATATACCCAAATTGATATTGAGATTTAATTAACACAGAGATCTCTCCTATAAATATCTCTATACAATACCATAAGATCTGAGAGATGGTTGGTTTCAGGGGAACAGTCTCCCAAATCCACGCACCGGAAACAGTCGCCCTCTCGCTCAAAACAGAAGGGTCCATCCAACTCCACCAACTTGTTGACGGCATCGATGAACTCAAGGACAAGGCCCGTTTCTACCTGGCTCCTTCACTGGCTCACGGAGCCCTCCAGACGATGTACATTTACGGAGGCGACTTCTCCAAGAGCTTCCAGGTGTACTACGGCAGACGTCTCATATTCTTTAAAGATGGAGGATGTGCCTCCGCAGACTACGTGATTCCACCACCAACTTCCAAGGAGCAGTGGGATCAACTGGCCACAGAGAACTTCCCTGGTGAAGACTGGCCTAAACTACATCCTAGAACGAGATACATGTCCAAAACAGAAATTGCGGAATTGACTGACGCTGAGTCCAAGAAGCCAATGGCCGTCATCAGCCACGGCCTCGCTGGTGGCTCCCATGAACCATATGTTCGTATGGTCGCTGAGGGGCTTTGCAATGCAGGCTTTGCAGTCGTTGTACTCAACTCGAGAGGCTGTGCTAGAACGAAGTTGACAACTCCAGAGTTGTTCACCGGTCTCCACACTGATGACCTCCGTGACTACGTCAAGATCGTACAAAAGGAATATCCAAACAGACCGTTGTATGCGGTTGGTACCTCCTTCGGTGCTACAATTCTGGGTAACTACCTCGGTGAAGAGAAGGATAAGTCCCCATTCGTTGCATCTGTGTGTCTGTCTAATCCGTGGGATATGGTCGATTCTGCTTACCACATTAGCTACGGATTCGTTGGCAGAACCTTGTTCAGTGAGAACATTGCCGGTACACTCGCCAGACTCGTGAAGTCCAACAGAAAGATGCTCCTTACTCATCCATTCTTTACTGAGGAGAAGGTGATGAACCAGAAGTATCATAATACTGCTGAGTTCGACTCACAGTTCACGGCTCCTCTCCATGGATTCGGTACGGCATTCCAGTATTACAGAGCTGCCTCCTCTGTGAACAGACTGCTTGAGGTGCAATCCCCATTGTTGATCATAAACTCCTCTGATGATCCAGTGGTGGGCACAAAGTCCATTCCAGAACCAGAGTCAAGAGTGAACCCTTATGTTGTCCTTATCAAGACGGATCTTGGTGGTCATTTGGCCTGGGTTCAGAGAGACTCCAAGAACTGGGCAGTCAACCGCATCGTGGACTTCTTTGCCAAATTCAATGAAGTTGTGGATGAGTTCAAGAGACCACAAACGGACTACAAACCAGCCAAGTCAGTTTACTATGACAAAGTTCACTGCTAGACCCATAATTACATATACATAGATATATAAACATACAGAAATAGATATTCAATCATGCTGTAATTCCATTTTATATAAATGATTCATGGTTTCAACCTCCATCCTCTCCCCTAACTTTGGTCCATACACCGGCACCAGACTGTCTTGGAAGGGCCGTACCTTCTTCAGCTTTTAACTTTCTCTCCAATTCCAGATTCTCAAAGTAATCTTCAACTCTCAACACCATAATCTCATCAATCGGTCTTCCTTGCCTCAGCTTTGCAGTCTTCCAGTTCAACGCCAAGTTCAATGACTTCTCATCAATAACGTTTCTAGGAAGCTGCTTGTCCTCTTCGACAATATATCTCCTTGAAACATCCTTAAACCCATCTTGCGATACCGCAAGACAATAGCTCATCTTCTTGCCCCATCCTTTGTTGTACAATGATGGGTTATCGAAAGCCTCCTCACAACTATCAATGTGGACCCATCTTCCCCAAGTCTTGGAGTACATTTCCAACCACACGTGATCCTCCGCATTCCACACATATCTCGTCTGGATATCCAGCGCTCTCAAGATCTGATAGAAGCAGATGTTCCACTCACCACATCGTCCTTGTCTCCACTCAAGCAGTTTCTTTGTATCGTTATACCTTGGGAACCGATAACGAGAACCATCATCGTACTGATAAATCTCCACGACGAAAGCCTCCCCTCTTCTTTCCTCCTCAGTTGGGGCATCGCGTCCAATGATCCGACCGCCGCTCTTACCCAGTAGCTCAGGTGTGTTAACCCACTTGAAGAAAGAGTGTTTATACCACTTCAGAGCCTCCAATACGATGAACTCCTGGTATCCAAACTCCTTCCCTTCCAACTTCCCACCACTTTGGAGTTTCTGCTTCTTCTGTTCCTCAACTCTCTGGTCCACACCAGCGTAAATGGCACCAAGATCCAGTGCATCCAGTGCGGCTTCTTTATAATCTTCACGCTCACACTTCTTCAAGCGGACCAGGAGACCGTCGAGTTGGCCAAGCGTCGATGTTTGTAATGCCCTGGCCAATGCCCTCGATGTGTTTGGCGTGAGCGAGAGGTATCGCTGTTGCGCATCCGCTGTTGTATATCGCAATACCTGTGTGATTTGTGACACAGTGTCTTTGGTGTTTATTGTTGTAATTGGTGGCATTGCTGTGCGTTTTCTTTTCTATTTACTCAACTGATGATGTTGATGAAGATAGAATTATTTTTTGAAAAGGGAGTTCCCTTGTGAAACCCAAGGAGATAAAATCGCGCAGAATCCGGGGTTTACGCAGGAATTTCCATAGTAATAGAATATAGTGATATAATACAGTAATATACTACAGTAGTATGTTTATATGCAATGTTTTTATGTATTTACAAGTTTTATATACTAGAAAGTCATAATACCTCTGCAACATGGTACTTACCCTTGCCAACTCTCAACAACAACAAACGGTCACCAATCAGCTGGTCTCTGGACAGCAAGAGCGAGTCGGTAGGATCAACTCTTAACCTGTCATAACCAAAGTACACAGCACCATTGGTCACATGCTTCTTGGCCTCTTTCTTGGAGCAACCATGCAGCTCAGCAACAATAGAACTGAATGGCTGGTCTAAGAACTTCTCACCGTCCACCTTCTTGAGAATATTGGCTTTCTCAAACGAGTCAATGAGCACATCTGGTGCGGTATCAGGGTATGGCTGGTCCGGTAATGGGTACAAGATAGAGGACACAACAGCAGCGTGCTTTCCTGAGCCTACACCGTGGACCAGATCCGTCACCTCATTTGCCAGCACACGCTGAGCATTACGGTAGGATGGATCCTCATTGTGCAGCTTCATAATCTCGGCAATCTGCTTCAATGGGAGGAACGTGAAGATTTTCAACAGCTTCTCAACTTCGCTGTCCGGTGTTTTGATGAAATACTGATACAAATCAAAAGCAGGTGTAATCTCTGAATCAATGAACACGGCATTTCCAGCACTCTTACCAAACTTCTCACCGGACGCAGTGGTCAGTAAAGGCACTGTAAGGCCAAATGCTGATCTACCAGTGATTCTTTGAGCTTCTTTTTTGTCCTTTGTCCCTTTATCTTGTTTCATAACGCCCTTGAGTCTCGTAATCAGATCAACACCGGCAGTGATATTACCCCACTGGTCATTTCCTCCAACCTGGACGCTGATGTTGTTATGTCTGAACAAGTACCAAAAGTCATAAGCCTGGAGAATCTGATAAGTAAACTCGTTAAACCCAATACCGTTCTCAGACTCCAATCTTCCCTTAACGCTGTCCCTGGCCAGCATCTGTGACACCCTGATGTGTCTTCCATACGTAGCTAAGAACTCCAAAAGTGTCATATCCTTCCACCACTCATAGTTATTCTTCGAAGTAATCTGGCCTTCATCAACAATTGTATTCACACTAAAGCTCTTAACATATCTAACACCATTCGAAAAGAAGTTCTCCATCTGTTTACGAATTCTCGAAACGTTGTTCAGTCTTGTCTCATCCTCCATTGCACTTCTCTCGGTGGTACGGCCAGAAGGATCACCAACGGCACCTGTAGCACCGCCAACAAGCCCTGTAACGTCGTGACCACGGATGTTAAAGTGGAGTAACACCATCAATGGTAGCAAATTTCCCAGATGCAGAGAGCTAGCGGTTGGATCAGCACCACAGTACAGTCCCACCTTGGTCTTTTGTAGCAACTCTTCAAGTTCTTCACTCGTGGCTTGCGCAACAAGTCCACGCTTTCGTAGATGTGCCAATAAAGGTTCTGCTAGCTCTTCACCGAGCGCCTTCTGATCCACTTGAAGATTCTGGTGCCACAGTTGGATGCATCTCCGTTGTGTTAGAAGTGGGGTTACTGTGCGTAGTCTCCACATGGCATTCATCATTGACGTCGATGTGGAATTGGAACAATAAAAAAGGTTGAAAATTGGGTATCTCTAATAAACATGGCAATGATGGGGAAGATGGAGGGGGAGGGGGGTATTGTTTGTTAGTGAAGATGCGGGCAACCCCCTTCCAGAAAAAAAAGAGGATAAAACCCTGCAATAATGACCAAAACAGGAAATATTCCTTTTTTGGTTTAAAGAAGTTCACCGCTTCTTTACTTTTAATAAACAAAACCTACAAAAATTACATGTATAATCATCATTAGCATTAAGCTGCACAAGCTTTCTCTGTGTGTGTTCTCTTTCTTCAATTACACTACAGATCATTCATCAACTTCCTCCAAAACGACCCTGCGTTTCGAGACAGCAGCACCGGAAGATGAAGTAGCAGATCCAGATGCACTGGCCTTCTCTGAAGAATCTTGTACTGGAGCAGGAGACTGAGACACAGCTTTCTTGACCTTCTTCTTCGTCTTCTTCTCCTTTGGCAAGTTCCAGGCGTACAATGGCTTGAAACTCTCAATGAAGCTGACATCTTCAAACAAGTTAGGGAACAACCAGATACCTGGACTAGCCACAAAGTACGTGATACAAAACAAGATCAATCTGATGATAGCAATGACGAATAAGAGACCTAAGAGACCGAGGAAGAAAACAGACAGGTACCACACACCCTTTCTCATAAACTGTGGCCACAATGGGAAACAAATAAGAGTAAAAACACCGACAATAAGACCAATTCCCATGATCGACTGCCAAATGGATTTCTTCTCATACAACCAGATGTAGTACTCATCATCTGTCAACTCAGCCTTTGGCAACGCCGTGAAACACGGGAATCCCTTCTTTGGTGAAAGGTTCTGTTCTCTAGCCTCCTTAGTATGAAGCTTCTGGCCACGAATCACAAGTCTGTTGTTGATTAAAAGTGCAAAGACACCTTTAGCCTGCTGCAACGTCTCGACTTGTGGCAAGCCATTCTTTGGATTGGCAGCTTTGGCCTTGTAGTCGTCAGACATGAGTGCACGGGCAACTCTCTTGAATCTGAAGAAGTCGACAACACTGCCATTGAACAAACCTTGGCGCTGCTTCAGAATGTCATGGTTACGCAGGAAATACGCAACTTTGACAGCTGCTGGATGGATCTGGGGCTGTTGACTCATTGTGTTTGTATGTTAGGTGTGAGTGGGATGGGATGGAGGATGGGTCTTTTTTTGTCTTTCAAGTGTAATAAGAAAGGAGAATGAAGACTTTTCTTTAATTAACTCTCTAAGAATCTATATGAGAATTCTCAGGAACTGAATATACACTTCTTGACTGTTAAAGGTTACCCCCAGTGTTAGCCCTATTTCATAAATAAAATGCAAAGGCCATCAAAACTCGACGCGAACTGAACGCCTTTTTTTCCAAACGTGTCCTGTTGTGTTTTAAAGGCTCTTAGTGACACAGATGGAAATTGACAGAATTTATAATGAGTTTTTAATTATATTTTAAGAGCTCTGATCTTTTTAAAAGCTTGTAACATCACTAATTTGATTTCTACTTTAGTAGGAAAATCTCTAAGATTTATAGTGCTGAAATTTTAGATATTACCATCAAAATGGATGATTAACATTCCAAAAAAGGTCATGTGTAACTCAGGATGGAAATACAAAATTCTTAGACTATATTAAACTCAAAGCAGGACAATCTTGATAGAGTCAGAGATAGATTCCCTCTTTTCAATAACAGTTCAAAGCAGCTTGAGACTCTCTTTATTTCTTAGTTCTCCTGCAATTTGATTTAACGTGTATTACTTGGTGTATGGGTTTTTATTAAGATGTACGGGTGTTTCGATTTTCCACTTTTTTTCTTTTTCTTGGGGGGATGAACCTCATCAAAGACGATGACTTATTCACAAGTTGAAAACTAAACTTAGGAACCCAAGGAGCCATAGTTATGACTACACATACAGAAGAAGATCTTCGAGCACTCATCAAGTCTTTTAAGGACGGATTGGAGCTTTATTCCAAGACGTTGACCTCATCTCCATTGACACAACTCAAGACACAGAATCTTCAAAAAGCGGATCTGGAACTTATTAAAGTCGCCAAGGTACTCTATGCACACGCCACAAAGCTTGGAATTGCGTTCAGACCACCTGTGAGTATTAATGCCGCTTATGAGCAGATCAGAGAGACATCGGAGAAGATGTTGCTAATTGTTGGTGTCACTGCACAGTTTGCTGATGTGACTGTATGGTCCTCGTTGTTCCAGAAGGCAGTTGTATCACGAGTTCTGGACGTTATTGGGAGTTACATATCATTCTTGGAAGAGCTTGAGACTCTTGACTTTTCTGAGCCAAAGAAAGAAAAGGACGAAATTGATGTTTCGCAAGTCAACGGCAGATTGATGTCTGTTGGTAAAGTGTGGGAATGCTGTACTGAACTACAGACATTGATGGAGAAGGGTAAGATGGGGTTGTTGAAAGACAAGATAGCATTGAGTATTAGTACTGTTGATGATGCTCTGGAAGAGTTTACTGAGTGGATTGAGAACCCTGAAATAATGGATGATTTCGATCCTTTTGGATTGGGCGACAACTATGCATCAGACGAGGAAGAAGAAGAAGAAGAGCAAAAAGAAGAGGAGGAGAAGAAAAGTACAGAAATAGATTCGCAGACGTTAGAGCTTGCAGAGAAGTGGACCCAAAAGATCAAAATGTTGAAGCTTCTATTGAGCTCGCTAAGTAAATCCCTTCCAACCACTAATGACGCAGATGGTGCTGACGTTGATGAGTTCCACAAGGAGCAGGATGCTCTTGTTGGACAGGTTGATGATCTTGTTGCTGCTTTCTTCACCAATAGTTCCATCCCAGAGATTAAGGGCTTGATTAAGGAGATTGAAAAACAGAGTGATTTGCTCATTGTTCTAGTGAGAAAGTTGAACAACGATAATGAGAAGAAGACCAAGTGGCTCGATCTTTGGCAGGAAAAGTTCTTGTCTTGACTAAAGTATTTAACATAATGACCATGAATATGCATTATAGTAGTATCCATTCGTATTTTCCTTTTCTCTAAGATTGCTAAAGAGTCCAGAAAGAGTACATCACCAATCTTCACCATCACTCTCATCATCACTTTTGCTCACCTTGGCTTTTCTGCTGTTCAAAGCAGCAGCCAGAGCGTCAGCAAGGGAACCACCACCGCCGGGTGCACCTGGTGCACCACCCACTGAAGGAGAAGAAACGGGTTCACCACGTTGTTCTTGTAAGAGCACTGATGGCTTATCAAGCTGTGACTTATCCACCTTCTTGAGGGAGCCAATACCGGCACCTCTGATAGAAGACAGAAGGGCATCACGACCACCATCAACAGCAGGCAGTGGTGGAGCCGGGCCAGAGGACATATCTGGAGCTGGTGGAGCTGCAGGAGCGGAGCCCATCTGTGGCATCGGAGGAGGCGGAGGTGGAGCACCAGAGCTGGTAGTAGCAGCACCCATCTGTAGTAATGGCGGAGGAGGTGGAGGTGCTGCTTGTGACTGTGGGGCAGCTGAACCCATGGGTGGGAGAGGTGGAGGCGGAGGCGGAGCAGTAGCAGAAGCAATAGGAGGTGGTGACTGTGTAGGGAATGTTGTTGGTGGAGGAGGAGGAGGAGGTTGTGAAAGTGCTGAAGCAGCTGGAGCCTGGGGTGGGAGTGGATGAGGAGGTTGTGAAAGTGCTGAAGCAGCTGGAGCCTGGGGTGGGAGTGGAGGAGGAGCTGGTACCATGGACTGCTGTTGTGGAAGTGGTGGGGTAACAGGAGCAGCAGCCGGCTGACGTTGCTGTGGTGAAGGATAAGCATGTTGTTGCTGTTGTGGCGGTGGAGGGTAAGCATGTTGTTGCTGTTGGGGCGGTGGAGGGTAAGCATGTTGTTGCTGTTGTGGCGGTGGAGGGTAAGCATGTTGTTGCTGTTGTGGCGGTGGAGGGTAAGCAGGTTGTTGCTGTTGTGGTGGGGGAGGAGGATAGGCAGACTGCTGAGAAGCAGCTACTGGCTGTCTTGACGGAGGAGCAGGTGGTATACCACCAGCCTTTCTTGAAGGTGGGGCAGGTGGAGGCGCACCGGCTCTCCTTGGTGGAGGAGCTGGAGGTGGGACTCTTCCAGATTGTTGTGATTGTAATGTGTGCTGCGGAACTGCGCCTCTAGATGGAGGAGCAGGTGGGACAGGACCTCTTGAAGGTGGCGGAGGAGGGACAGCACCACGGGCAGGCGGTTGAGGGACTGGTCTTGCGGAAGCTCCTGGAAATGGCGGAGTTGGACGAAATCCGGATGGGGTTGGAGGAGTAGGACGTGTGTTAGAGGGTGGCAGTTGTGGAGGGGTCGAGGACTGAGCAAGTGGAGGAGGCACTCTATGGACAGGTGCCGATGCCAGTGGAGGGGGAACTTTGTGCGTAGTTCTTACTGGAGTAGGCTCTGGAGTTGCTTCTTGTGATGATTCGTCTGCCGATGGAGATGACTGTTCAGGAGCTTTTGGAGCTGGAGATTGTGATGTCGGAGTTCCGCCATTGGACGCAGCTGTTGGTGGGGGTGGAGGAGGAGCCTTCTTTTTCACTGAATGAGTCGTGCTTGCAGCTGATGCTGCTCTATTCAATGAAGAGTTCTGGTGCTGGTACTTTCTTGGAATCGGTGGCTCCAGACCAACTAATGGACCGCCTTGTTGTCTAATGTAGTCTTTGATAAACTCCTTGTTGTCGGCTATCATATCTTCAGTGATACCGGCGCTGGCCAATTCTCGGTAGAGAGATCTCCATTCTGGTGGTGGAAGGTCATCATAATATAGTACATGTGTCGTCTTTCTGATTCTCTGTTCACCGGCAGCACTGTTTTGTAACAAACTAGCCTGACCTCTTGGGCCTGGGGCCATTGGTTCCTCGGGCGCCTTTTTCATAGCAATTGCATTCTTATTCTGCAAAGTCTTCTTCGATCCATGCTTTTCTCTATGTGTAATACGCTTGAAGAAATGGGAAGCATCACTGGTGTCATCAAACAACAGACCGGCGAGACAGTCTTCGAGCTCAAAGGTGTGGAAGAATGAGCGATCTTGGTTGTACTGGAAGTCAATGTAGAGCTCCTGGTCCCACAAGACGCCATAGTGGCCCTGAATGTCAACCAATTTGAGGAAGAATGTGTGTCCCACAAGATCATCAACAAGCAGAACAGCACCGCTGAGCCCTGTGTAAGTCCATTGGTTGGAGTCTGGGTAGGCTATGTAAAGACGAGCCACAGCGGCATCAAGCACCTTCTGAGAGGCCTTTGGAATGACTCTTTTCACTTTTTCCTTGTCCACAGTAGTAAGACCCATTGTCTTTAACCGTACTTCCAACTTTGATTATAGGACAATTTCTGCTCTTTGTGGAATGTTTCCAGAGAGTTGTTGGGTTGACATGGTGTGCTGATGTCGTTGTTGATCAAGCGTTCTCACCAGCGTTCTCAACTAATTCGCGGGAGAAAACCCAAACACCACTAATTTAAGTAGTGGGGGTCTGAAGCTTCGGCGATAAAGCTGATATCTCTCTGGTTCCCCATCGCCCTGGGCTTCCACTGTTCATTTAGGCCACAGAGAACCTCTTGACTTTTAAAAGGTGTTTCCTTGATACCATTTTCGTCAACTCCCTGGACTATTAAAGCTCATCGAGGACGGATCAGACACGAATCTCTACTGATAAGAGAACGAGCGTTTATCAACCAACAAACACATTAATTATTTGCATCATGACAAGGGACGCACTACAAAAGTACATTGCCGTGTTTCTTACCGACTATGCACTTAAACACAAAGAACAGTATGGAGACTTTGCCGAACAGTCGGCCAAAATCCTTAAGGTAGCAGGATCTGAACGTGAAATAAGAGTCTTTGATGCTATCAAGGAGGAGTACCTAACTGACGAGGAGCTCAGAAACAACGTCCAGGCCATTTGGATTACAGGCTCCACTGCAGACTCTTTTGCCGATGTTCCTTGGATTAACAGACTCTCTGAGTACATTCAGCACATTACAAAGGAGGTTCCTGAGGTGCCAATCGTGGGAATCTGTTTCGGCCACCAGATCATCGCCAGAGCCCTTGGAGGTAAAGTGGGGAGAAACCCCAAAGGGTGGGAGTGGGGTGTTTATGATGTTGAGATCAACTCAGAAGATGAGGAAATCAAGGCACTTTTTGGTGAATTTGGGAACTCCTTCAGAATCCAAGAGATTCACCAGGACGTTGCCTACGATCTTCCTCCTGGTGTCAAGTCTATTGGCTCGACGGAGAAGACGCAGTACCAGGGATTCTACAAGAAGAAACATATTCTCACATTCCAGGGTCATCCAGAATTCTCCTCTGAGTACGTATTTACTGCATTCCAGGGTCTCAAGGCTGAGCACAAGGAATTGTCTGAGGAGTTCGTCACTACCAGTGAGAAGAAGTCTTTGGAGAGCCACCAGGGATTAGAATTGACAAAGGTCATTATTAAACACATCGAGGGTAGATAGTTAATGAGGCTTATAGGTAGAACTCAAACATCTAGATTTTAGGCTAATTACTAATTATATCCGGCCAGTAGCCTAGTTGGTAGTTCCAGATTATCTCGAAAGCGTTGGCCCATTATTACTTTTGACAATCATTCAAGATAAGCAGTTTCGTAGTTTCAAAATGAAGGGTGTGAATGGAACAGAAAAGATCTAAATGCAAATGGTAACAGGTCTCTATCAACATATATTGGTTAAACCCAGAAATGAACGAAATGACAGCAGCTAAGGTGCTGTGAGGTAATAAAAAAACAGACAACGGATGAACAAGAAGAGGAAGAAAAGTAACAAAAAAGAAGAAAAGACAGATGATGATATGGTGATATACAAAGGTTACTGCTCAATAATTCGTTGATAAACGTGAAGTGCGTTGTGTTGGGGTAAAATTTTGAAGGTAATGTTGTAAATAGGTGCTTAATCGGCAAACTCCGGTCTCAAGTCTGAGCGACGAGGCTGAACGAGTGGATGCAACTGCGCAAGATATGTGATAGCCCACATCAAGTAGACCATAGCGAGTGTCAAGATAACAGTACTTCTCCAAACCCTGTTGCCAATTGTTAGTAATTAGACGTAGGTCATAGGGATAAACCACAACACGATGGCGTCGATATCGATGGACAGAAATGACTCACGTTTGGTTCTCCTTTGGGGCGACCTTCCAGAAGATAGCAGAGAAGGCAACGACAACAAATAGTGCAACGAGAACTGTGTACCTGCGGGCATATCATGGTTAGTAGACAGTTTTGGTGGATTTGTGCGATATGAGTAGCTACGGTGTTCCAAGAAGTTCTGCGCAGGGCTGGGAGAAAACAACATCAGACCCCCAGAAAAGATAGCCTATTCATAAATGAAAAAGGCAGGAGAACAAAAAACCACATACCCGCTCATTGTGTATAGAAAGTGTTTTTAGAGAACCAATGGTGTGTTATCTGTAGGTTAAGTGAAGTGATTCAAGCTCAAGGTTTTCTTTTGGCTGCCACAGGAGGTATTCGCGAGCTGTGTGAAAATGAGCCTTCACCACTGAAGGGATTATGGACCTTCTCTCTCTCTTAATTCAAGCAGCCAGCGAGAGAGGCAAATATAAGGCCTTCTACTCCATCCATTATCTACATCATTTGCCATGAGCCAGCAGTTGCTCCCGACAGAATTGCTGCAGTGGCTGTTTAGGGTCCTTCAGCCGGTGAGTGAATGAGCTCCTTCCTATCATGTCATAAACACCCACACAGATCAACTAACCATATCCAGGAATATATGGATCCAAGAAAAGCATACCATGACATTGCAGTAACACTACAGAACTATTCAACTCTGAAACCACGCACACGGGTCTACACCTTTGAGTCAGGTGAATCGTCGTTGCTGGTGAACCTTTACGGCTCACTACCAGCAAACATCCATGGACGTGTTTACAAGATTCCAGTTGAGATATGGATACCACACGAGTATCCCATTGCTGCTCCTATTGCATACGTTGTCCCAACTGAGAAGATGATCCTACAACCGGGGAATCACGTTGATACTAATGGTAAGTGTTATCTCCCATACCTCGCATCGTGGGGTCAAACTGAGCACCCTTCCAACATCGTATCTTTATGCAGTGGTCTCAGCGCAGTATTCAGCAAAGAGTCACCAGTCTTCTCTAAGCCTGCGATGACACCATCACGCGTTATCTCTACACCAATGCAGAGCATGCAGACACATGCCATGACTTCTCCTACACCACCACCAGTGTTATCACCAACACCTGCATTACCACTAAAACGAGCATCACCATCAGCCGGAGCTACAACTATTGTATCAAATGAAAGTAGTCCACCACCACTACCACCGTTACCAGAAGACCTGCGTTCCCGCATGGTACAATCCCCTACCCTGAACAAGATGAACGAGCAATCTGAGATGAGACCAGTATTCGAACAACCAAACATCATGGACAGACTTAACGAGAACATTTCTGCCTCTAATGGCTCACAAGTTGACAGGGAACGCGGGAGTGGTTTAGAGAGAGTCCAATCAATGCTTCAGAACATTTATGAATCTGATGTTTCGGTGTCACTCACCAAGTTCAACGCTGATGTCATCCAGATTAAGTATGCTATTGGGAAGTTTGGTAAGATATTTGAATATGAGTTTCGTAGCCTGGAGAAAGTCAATGCTCAAATCACAGAGAATGAAGTTGCTCTGAGCCAGGCAATAACATCGGCACGGGAAACCATTAACCAGGCCAACACCTTCAAGGTAATCAACACCGATGAGGTCATATGCGCTGAAACAGTGGTATTTAACCAACTATATGATCTCGTTGCAGAAGATCAAGCAATTGGTGATACGATATATGCTCTCACAAAGGCTCATGATCATGGACTCATCCCGTTGTCGAGCTTCATTAAGCATACAAGGAACCTCGCACGTGACCAGTTTATGAAGAAGGCGCTCATAGTGAAGATTGCTACACAGCTTGGGTTGCAAATTTGAGTTAACTGCATGTATACTTAATAAAATCAACTGTATACTAAGTATACTACTATTATTACCTACACTTGGAAAACAGTACCACTCTAATATACCAGATTACATAAGCTTGAAATGTGGCCGTAACAGGCCACTTGTGCAGCGCGCACGCTCTCTCCAAAAATTTTTCAGGCTTCAATCCAAAATAAAAAAAGTCAACGGATTAAAAGAGAAGCTCATCACTTCTAAGAGAAAGTGTTAGGCAGCTTGCAAACAAAAATTACACAACGATGTCTACCGAGCACATGATCAAGCCGGAGAACGTCTCCCCATCTCAGGATGCCTCTGAGTGGCCATTGCTCCTCAAGAACTTTGACAAGCTCCTTGTCAGAAGCGGTCATTACACACCAATCCCAGCTGGTTGTTCTCCACTCAAGAGAGACATCAAGTCCTACATCTCCTCTGGTGTTATTAACTTGGACAAGCCATCCAACCCATCTTCCCACGAGGTTGTCGCTTGGATTAAGAGAATTCTCAGATGTGAGAAGACTGGTCACTCTGGAACTTTGGACCCAAAGGTTACCGGTTGTTTGATTGTCTGTATCGATAGAGCCACCAGGTTGGTCAAGTCCCAGCAGGGTGCTGGTAAGGAGTATGTTTGTATTGTCAGACTACACGAGGCCCTCGATGACGAGAAAGAACTTGGCAGAGCTTTGGAGAACTTGACTGGTGCCTTGTTCCAGAGACCACCACTCATTTCCGCTGTTAAGAGACAGTTGCGTGTTAGAACCATCTACGATTCTAACCTCATTGAGTTCGACAACAAGAGAGGCCTCGGTGTCTTCTGGGCTTCCTGTGAGGCTGGAACATACATGAGAACGTTGTGTGTCCACTTGGGTATGCTTTTGGGTGTTGGTGGTCACATGCAGGAGTTGAGACGTGTGAGATCGGGTGCTTTAGGTGAGAACGACAACTTGGTCACTTTGCACGACGTTTTGGATGCTCAGTGGTCTTACGACAACACCAGAGACGAGTCCTACTTGAGAAGAATCATCCAACCATTGGAGACCTTGCTCGTTGGCTACAAGAGAATTGTTGTCAAGGACTCTGCTGTCAATGCTGTCTGTTATGGTGCCAAGCTCATGATCCCAGGTTTGTTGAGATACGAGGAGGGTATTGAGCTCTACGATGAGGTTGTTCTTATTACCACGAAGGGTGAGGCTATTGCCGTCGGTATTGCCCAGATGTCCACCGTTGACTTGGCTTCCTGCGACCACGGCGTCGTTGCCAAGGTCAAGAGATGTATCATGGAGAGAGACCTTTACCCTAGAAGATGGGGTCTTGGTCCAGTCGCCCAGAAGAAGAAGCAGTTGAAGGCTGATGGTAAGCTCGACAAATTTGGTAGAACTAATGAGAACACGCCAGCTGACTGGAAGGCTTCCTATGTCTCTCTTGAGGGTAACACCGAGCCTGCTGCTGCTGCCACTGCCACTCCAAGCAAGCCATTAATTAAGGAGGTTGAGATGAAGGATGCTCCAGCTTCTGAGGCCGATGAGTCTACTGCCGATGTCACCGTCTCTGAGACTCCATCTAAGAAGGAGAAGAAGGAGAAGAAGGAAAAGAAGGAGAAGAAAGAAAAGAAGGAGAAGAAGGAGAAGAAAGACAAGAAGAGAAAGGCCGACGATGATGAAGAGGAAGGTGAGAAGAAGAAGAAGTCTAAGAAGTAAATATGACGAAAGCTAGAAGAAATTTTCATAATATGCTGGAGGTGATGGTTTACGAAGAAGAAACTCAAGTGTCGATTAACGAATGTGTCACATTTTTATTTGCATGGGATTCCCCTTTTCAAGATCTTTGTGTCTTTTTTTTTTCATGTCTGCTTACAGGACTTCATAAAGTTCCTTTTTTTCTCTTTCTTTGATTTGTGTACTTTTAATTTTCATGATTACTATATATATATATATATAAGATCAGCTTGTAGGACTACGAGATGTACCCATAAGTATTTCACATCTTCTAAAAGACTGTTGTATGAGAACGTATATATAACAAAACCAAGAAAAACAAATCAATGTGCAAGTCATGAGAACTGAAAACAACAATAATCATATCAAAGCCATTAGACTGATAGTAATCAAGTGATGGATAATTGATGGGTGGATGTGACGTATGATGGATTATGGTGGGGGGAATGTTCAAAAAAAAGGGGGGATTCATGAGGTTTATATAAGGGGGGGTCATTAGAAGTTGTTGAGAATAGCCTGTTTCTGTTCAGGGGTCAATGACAGTGGATAATCAATCTTGTATCTGATCTTAAGGTCACCCCTTGTTCCTGGTGCCTTAGAAATCGGCATACCAAGTCCTGGGTAAACCTGCTCAGACGAAGGTTGGAGTGGAGATGATCTGGACATTGGAATCTTTCTTCCATCTACACTCTCGATGATTTTGTCAAAGCCCAAGAGGGACTCCTTGAACGTGAGTGGTAATGTGTAAATGAGATCGTTGCCGTCTCTCTTGAAGTTTGGATGAGACTTCTCCCGGAGAATGAACTGGATTGTGTTTCTTCCTGTTGGGGTCCAGTCACCTTCGTTTTTAAAGGTGATTTTAGTACCTTCCTTCCAACCAGGCTTAATGTTGACTTCCATGATCTTATCCTCTTTCGTACCACCTGGACCCTTTCTGTTGAGCTTCATCTTCTTTGTTGTACCTTTTGCCAGGTCCTCTAAACTGACAGGAAGGCTGATTTGTTGGATTTCAGGTTCTGGCTCCATGGACGAAGCTCTTCCACCGAACCCACCAGGCATTCCACCAGGCATTCCACCAGGCATTCCAAAGCCACCACCGAATGTAGAACCACTTGGGCCACCAGTAGAGAAACGGAAACTTCCACCGTCATCACCGAATCCTCCAGAACGGGCAAACTGCTCAAAGATGTTGGAAGCGTCAGCAAAGTTGAAACCACCACCAGCTCCTCCGCCAAATGGATGGCCACCGCCGCCCATACCACCCATATCAACGTCTGGGTCAAACTGTGGACCACCTTTACGGGCAGCTTCTAGACCGTACTGGTCGTAGATCTGACGCTTCTTCTCGTCACTGAGGATGTCAAAGGCCTCCGAGATCTCCTTGAATTTTTCAGTGTCACCGGTAGGTTTATCTGGATGGTACTTGAGGGCCATCTTACGATAAGCCTTCTTGATCTCATTGTCACTAGCAGATGGCTGCACACCTAATCTTTGGTATAGAATTGTATCCTTAGGCATTGTTGCTGTGTGTAGTTTGTATGTGCTTTTATGAGTGTTTTTTAGGACAGACTGAGCAAGAAATCTCCCAAGTGTGGTTTTTGCAGCAAAGCAAATGGGGTGGGCGTCCTGGAGCAAATTATATATAGTCGCGCTTTCGACGTGGAGATTTTCTCGCGCCTTCTGGAACGTTCCATATAAAAACTCTCTAAAATCAATGTTATGCCGGAACGGCTTTGATGTGTGAACACCTAAAAAAGGTACACTGATAAAAAAATCAAACCACCAAAAAGCACACGGCAAAAGACGATAGAGAACACTCAGTGGTGGATTTCACAGTCACATTCATACCACATCTTCCTGATATCACCATCTTTCACAAATTATTGAACGATGTCGGTGATTCTCGCCTCGGCAGGCTACGACCACACCATCCGTTTCTGGGAAGCACTCACTGGTGTGTGCTCACGCACAATCCAACACGCAGACTCACAGGTCAACAGGCTTGAGATTACGTCGGACAAGAGATTCCTTGCAGCAGCAGGACATCTCCACGTCAGACTCTATGACATGCGCACAACAAATCCGAATCCTGTTACTTCTTTTGAAGGACACACAAACAATGTGACGTCGATCGCGTTCCAGTCAGACAACAAATGGATGGTGTCAAGTTCAGAGGATGGAACTGTTAAAGTGTGGGATGTGAGAGCTCCCTCAGTGCAAAGAAACTACAAGCACAACTGTCCCGTGAACGAGGTAGTGATACATCCAAACCAGGGCGAGCTTATCAGTTGTGACCAGGATGGCAATGTTAGAGTATGGGACCTTGGCGAGAACCAATGCACACACCAGCTAATCCCCGAGGACGATGTTCCTGTTCAATCCGTATCGGTGGCATCTGATGGGTCTATGCTGGTTGCTGGTAACAACAAAGGTAATTGCTATGTGTGGAAGATGAGCACGCAGAGGGAGTCAACGTCACTACAACCTGTCACGAAGTTCCGTTCACATTCCAAGTATATCACTCGTGTACTTCTCAGTGGTGATGTAAAGCACTTAGCGACATGCTCAGCTGACCACACTGCTAGAATATGGAGCATTGACGATTCTTTTGGGTTGGAAACTACACTTCAAGGACACCAGAGATGGGTATGGGACTGTGCATTCTCTGCAGATTCCGCTTACTTGGTAACGGCATGCTCTGATCACTATGTCAGACTGTGGGACTTGTCTACGAGTGAGACTGTGAGACAGTATAATGGTCATCATAAAGGTGCTGTTTGTGTTGCATTGAATGATGTATAAAAGTAGAGTCTGGAATGGGTTTAAACGGTTTACTAATCATAAATATATGGAACAACTTTGTGGGGATACTGGCTATTTCCAAGAAATGAACGACTTGCATGCTGAACATTGAAATAGGCAACATAGTGAATGAAAAGTCAAATAACTTATCATATGATTACGTAATCAATGATCTTTTTGGAAATCAAAAAAAGTAGAAAGCTCCGCGACGGGGAATTGAACCCCGGTCCCCCGCGCGACAAGCGGGGATTCTAGCCACTAAACTATCACGGACGGCTTCTTGAATTGAAATTGAGTTGTCACCAACTAGTTGAGAAGGTGAAACGCTAAAGCTCCAATCATAAAAAATTGCGAATAAGTTTAAATTGAGCAACCTGGAAGTTCGAAAAGTCTGCTTGTAAATGTAATCTTGAACTACAGGTTCTGGTAAATCTACACACTCGCCATGCGTGCCAGTGGATGTAGACGTATTGGCCACAAGGTGAGTGGTGCCCTAATTAAAGGTCCTTCATGGTTGTAAATAATTCACGATTCGCGAATGATGGATGGGGTTGGCCACCACTGTCAAATTTTTCTCACTTCTGAGGTTTTCACACTCTAAAACACTTTCCTGTTGAGAAAGAACAGTTGGGGCCAATTGTATATAATGAAGGCTTACATAGAAATAGACATTCACTTCACTGAATGTATGACAAGGGCGAATGTTGTGAGATAAGGATATCTCCCTTCATTCTAAATTCCTTTTTCTCTATTGGCTTTAGTGTTTGTCTTTAAAAAGAATCACCGTCTCCTTCTTCTGCCCCACTTCTTCTACGCATCGATGGGATACTGGGTCTTGGTAAGGAGAAGAACAAGCCTTCAAACGGCGAGCCACTGATTTGATACTTCGGGCTTTCGTTGTGGGGAGGATCGTGTCTTTGTGGGTCACTAATGCGTTTGCTGTATCTTCAAAAGCTTATGCGATTGGGCCCATGGACTATATATATATATATATATATCTTTAGTATTTCTCTTTGTCTTTACAGATGTAATTCAAGCATCTTTATAAATTCTGTTATAAGTAGACATTTTCCATTTTAGTACTTATCGTCGACACCCGAACATCACCACCCCGCAGCTTTCCCCGATTCGACCAAATATTGTTTCCGGCGGAGAGTGACTTGATCAATTGAGAACCTCCATCCTTTCTCATCTTTCTACTAATATTCATAAGCTGTTTCTCTCATTGGAAAAAATTGATGAGGTATTAGCTATACTACAAATTGGAATTGAACAGCGCTATGACCCAAACAATCGTCATTATCGGTGCAGGCTACTTTGGTATCTGGTGTGCCAACAAACTAGCCAAGAAAAAGAAGGGTTACCGAATCAAGCTGATCACCAAGTCATCATACGCTTACTTCCTCACTGCTGCTGTCCGTGTTGCAGTACAGAATGATTCAAAGGGCTCGATTATCCCGTTGAATCGCCTCGTGAATGACTCTGTGGAGATTGTGAAGGATGAAGTCACCTTCATGAACGAGAACCACGTCGTGTTGAAAGATGCTGGTGAGCTCCAATTCGACGCTTTGATCATCGCCACTGGTTCCCAATGGCAGTCTCCATTTGGTACAACTCACACTTTTGGTGATGACTACGCTACATACTTCGAAGAAGAGCACAGAAAAATTGTGGATGCCAAACATATTGTGCTCATTGGTGGTGGATACAACAATACAGAGTTTGCAGGTGAGCTCCAGGACCGTTTCAAGGACGAGCTGAAGAAGGGAACCAAGAAGGTTACGATTATTCAGAACAAAAATATGTTGCTACCAGATGATGGGTTCTACTGCGATAGTCTCCGTAAAAGGGTCACCGAGTTCTACCAGAACGAAACCAACATTGAGGTTATCCTCAACACTCGTGCCCAGTACTCAGATGAGAATGCAAACCGTATTATAATTGGTGATAGTGTCATTGACGCTGATCTTGTCTATCACTCTACTGGTGCCAAGGCCTCGGTACCACCACACAACTTTGATGACTTCACTGATGACGCTGGGTTCATCAAAGTCCACGAGACCTTTCAGTGTGTTGCTGTTCCAAAGGGAAACGTCTTTGCCATTGGCGATTGTTCAAACTTCTTTTATAAGGGGCTTGTTCTCCGTAATGGCTGGGTTAGTACGGTGCTTAACAACGTCCAGATGGTACTGCAGGACCCATCAGTTACTGCCGATAAGCTTTCCAAATCCTCCAAAACTAGATGGCATATCCCGGCACTTGTAAGTATGGGTGCCCATGCTGGGTGTGGACAAGTTGGATTCAACTTCACTGATCGCACATTCTTGCTACCTGAGTGGATTGTTGTACAGCTGAAGAGTAGAAATTTGCTGAAAGGCTTCTCTCAGTTCGTCTTTGAATACGGTGTTTGAGACTCTATAAATGGATCATTGACTAACATGTGTATATATGTACAGTTAATTCAAAAATGTATAAATACAGTTTGGTAATAATCTATGAACGTCTCAAGAACGCCTGGTAAGCTTCCTGGTTGATGTTGACGTTACCAATGGATCTCAGCTTCTTTTTACCCTCCTTTTGCTTAACAAGCAATTTCTTTCTTCTGGAGATATCCGATGCATGCAATCTGGCTAAAACATCCTTACGCTTAGCCTTCACTGTGGATCTGGCGACGATCTTATTATTTGCTTGCGCTTGGATAGCCACCTCAAATAACTGGTTCTTCACATGCTCTCTGAATCTCTCAACCCATTCTCTCCCCACAGACTGTACCAACGATTGATGCATAACTTGAGCAAGAGCATCCACACTTCTTCCATTAACTAGTAGTTCTAGCTTGCAAATCTTAGAGTCTCTGTAACCGGCATCCTCGTAGTCCAGAGAGGCATATCCCTTCGTGGCAGACTTCAGTTTGCCAAAGAAGTCATCAACCAAATGGGCCAATGGGATTTCATATTTCAGCAAGCACTGTCCCGTGGTCAAGTACTGGATCTCCTTTTGAATGCCTCTATTGTTATCACAGAGCTTGATCACTGTTCCCAAATACTCCTGTGGGAATGTCATCATGGCCTCAACAAAAGGTTCTTGGAACTTGGCAACGCTAATTTTTTTGGACACAATATCAGGGAAGTCATCTGGGTTTGTAACAAGCATTTCGCTGCCATCGGTCTTTATAATCTTATAAGGTACAGTAGGGTTTGTCAAGATCAGCGAAGCACCATACTCCTTCTCTAGTCTTTCCTTGAACACAGAAGCATGCAAGGAGCCAAGGAATCCCAATCTCCAGCCCTGACCCAGAGCATTCGAAGTCTCTCTCTGTAGCGTCACTGAACGGTCGTTCAAAACCAGTTGTTGCATGTGGTCATCCAAATCTTGGAACTCTGTGTCATCAGCAGGGAAGGCACCAACAAACACCATCGGCTTTGGTTCTTCAAAGCCGGGCAGTGGCTCCACCGGATTCGACACATGCATAAAAGTGTCGCCAATCATGGCCTCTTTGGTATCCTTCATACCACAGACAATATACCCAACTTGGCCAGCTTTCAAGTTCTCAGTGGCAAAACGCTCAGGGTACATGATTCCGACATCCTTGACTTCATACTTCTTCTCCGTGTGCGGTGAAAATATCCTCTGTCCTTTCTTCACGACACCGTCAACGACATGGACGAGGAGGACAACACCAAGATATGGATCATACCAGGAGTCAACGAGGAGGGCCCGAAGAGGCAAGTCAAGTTTCCCCGTTGGTGGTGGGATTCTCTCAATGATAGCAGGTAATAACTCCTCCACGTTCAAGCCTGTCTTCGCAGAGACCTTGATGATGTCCTCAGCTGGTAGCTCGAACGTCGTCTCGATCTGCTCAATGGATCTTGGAATGTCCGCGACATCCAAATCAATTTTATTAATCACTGGGATCAGCTTGAGACCCATACTGTAAGCCAGGTAGAAGTTGGCCACTGTCTGTGCCTGAACACCTTGCGAAGCATCAACCAACAAAAGGGCACCACCACACGACGCATAAGACCGTGATACTTCTGCTCTAAAGTCAACGTGCCCAGGAGTGTCCACTAGATGTAGCAAGTAATCCTCACCTTTGTAATTATAGAACATTGAACACGTTTGGGCCTTGACAGTTATGCCTCTCTCTCTCTCCACATCGAGCTTGTCCAGCACCTGTTTCTGGCCTGGTTTCACCACTTTAGTCAGCTCAAGCAAACGGTCACTCAGCGTACTCTTGCCATGGTCGACGTGCGCCACAATACTGAAGTTTCTGTATCGTTCGATGGGGATCTGGGATAGTCGTTCTTGCACTGAGAGGGGCTTCTCCTTCTGATTCTCAGCAAAATTGAGTGGTGTGAATGAGAAGCAACGCCGTATCTTTGTCGGAACTGTTCGTGTTCTCGGAATATGCACTTTCCGTAGTACTATCATCTTTTTTAGAAAGCAGGCTTCCCATAGACTTTAATCTCTTGGAGAGCGGAAGATGATGAATGGGCTTATGTTTATTAGTATTGAAGCTTTGTGTTTGGCCACACACTGTTTTTTTTTCTTTTTTCTTTTTTTCTTTCAAAACCTCATCGCCTTCTTTTATAACTTTTTCATAATGACCATTACCATTAAAAAAAGAGAGACAGATACTCAGACACACATATAAAAACATAAAGATATGTCCAACACGGGGAAGCTTATCTCCGTGGCTGTGGCGTCTGCTGCTATCACTGCAGTGCTCGTTGAAGCATACCATCGCTACACTGCTACACATACTACCAGAACCCACATCAAGAAGAAAAGAATCCTGGGGTCAGTTAAACATGATGAGGAGCTTATTCGTGAACAGTTGGCCAGAAACTATGCATTTCTCGGAGAAGACGGCATGAAAGCCGTGAGAGACCAATTTATTGTTGTTGTTGGTGCTGGTGGTGTCGGCTCTTGGGTTTGTACAATGCTTATCCGTGCTGGTGTTTCCAAGCTCAGAATCATTGACTTTGATCAGGTTTCCTTGTCTTCCCTCAACAGACACGCTGTTGCAACTCTCGAAGATGTGGGTACCTCTAAAGTGGAGTGCCTGAAACAGCACTTGCTAAAAATTGCTCCTTGGGCTGAGATTGAGGCCGTAAATCAATTATGGCACCTTCCTTCTGCTGAAGACCTCTTATCCGGCAGACCAACTTATGTCGTGGACTGTATCGACAACATCAACACCAAGGTGGATCTGATGGCATATGCTTATGAGCATGGAATTAAGATCATCTCATCGATGGGCGCAGCTTGCAAAAGTGACCCAACCAGAATCAACATCAGCGACATTTCTAAATCTGAGGAAGATCCATTGGCCAAATCTGTTAGACGTCGCTTAAAACAAAAGGGAATCACATCAAATATCCCGGTGGTTTTCTCCGCTGAGAAGCCAGATCCAAGAAAAGCACAGCTGCTACCGTTACCAGAAGAAGAATTCCAAAAGGGCAAGGTTGATGAACTGACGGCTTTGAAAGACTTCAGAGTCAGAATCCTACCAGTGCTTGGAACAATGCCAGCTGTTTTCGGATTGACGATTGTTTCTTACATCTTGACCTCTGTGGCAGGGTACCCAATTGAACCTATTGAAGGAAAGAACCGTATTAAGATCTATGATGGTATATTCCAGTCTTTGGCTGGCCAGCAGACTCGTATCGGGGAGCCTGACCAACGAGTTCCAATAGCATTGAAGGATGTTCCATACATCTGCGAGGAGATCTTTAGAGGCAAATCACCAGTATCTGGATTTTCCACCAAATTGACATTATCAAGATGGGATCCATCAAAACCTGTCTCTTTGACTAATGTGGTGATCTTGACTAAAGAGGAACAAAAGGCTCACGAGGAGAAGGTCCTCATTGGTGGTCAGAAACTGAAGGATGTGTACGATCAGAGTGTGCTGGATCTTGTAAATAAGAGGTTTGAAGAGGAGAGATACTACGAGCAGTTTAGATGAGCTTGTCTGGGTACATTTCAACCTATTTATACAAAAGAAGTACTAATTCATGATAGAGAAGCTACAATATAAAGAAGTGAGTAGACGGTCGATGGTTAAAGGTGACTGAACACAGCTATTTAGTGCTTGAAGTTTATTAAGACAGAATCGTGGGGGGGTATCAATTAGGGTGAAATCACAAATGTGATTTCAAAGATGTTGGGGGGGGGGGGGGAGTGGGTGTTAGACAAAACCCTTTCTAAGTCATAAGATATTCGTGACATACACAGCTTATGTGTAGACAGTAGACTGTTGGCGGAGCTCTAGAGAATTCTCCTCATTGTCCTTAAAGTAGTCATGAAGCAATGCACGTTTAGCAGAAATACGACCAGCCGGATCGTAGACGAGCATCATCTCAAGCAGTTCAACTCCAGCCGGGTCTAAAGATGGAACGGCCTGCTGCAAGTCCTTTTTACCCCATTTGGGGAATGTTGGCTTGAAATCTGGCAAATACTCAACGTCTGGCCAAATCTCTGCAGTTGGGGTACCAAGAACTCTGAAGATTCTAAAGATCTGATCAATCTCTGAGTCGCCCGCAAACAATGGCTTACGGTTAACCATCTCAGCAAATATGCAGCCAATAGACCAGATATCGACACCTGTGGAGTACTGTTTACCACCAAGTAAAACCTCTGGGGCTCTGTACCATAGCGTAACGATCTCGTGGGTATAAGCTCTTAGTGGAACACCAAATGCTCTTGCCAAGCCAAAATCTGCAAGCTTCAAGTTACCTTCCTTATCAATTAGCAAATTTTGGGGCTTCAAATCTCTGTGCAAGATTCTGTGAGCATGGCAATAAGCCGTTCCTTTAATCAGCTGCGCCATGAATCTCTTGATCATATCAGCACCTAAGCCAACGCCTGCTGGGATGGACTCCATGTACTTTTTCAGATCGAGGTCCAAGAACTCAAACACAAGGTATAGCTTATGTGAGTCTGAGTGAATTATATCGTATAATCTTACAGTGTTCTCGTCCCTCAACTCTTTCAAGAGGGATATCTCACGGATAGCGGTTGATGGGACACCTTCATCTTCCGATTCAAGACGAATCTTCTTCATCGCAACCACTCGGTTGTTGTGCTTGGTGTCCAGGGCCTTGTAAACAACTCCATAGGTGCCTGTTTCAGTGTTAGTGTTCATCCATGATTCCAATATGGCTCTGATGAGAGCAGAAGGAACTTACCTTCTCCGACCTTTTCAAGACGCTGGTAATTCGATAGTTCTGCCATGACTTTTATAGTTTGTATATATGTGTACTCCGTTATTACTGGGGTGAAAGGGCGGGGCACGTACTGAGATCTTTAAAGTGAGCTTGGGAATTGAGTGGATCTGGAGATGAGCTCAGTTCAGAAATATGCTTGCGCGGGGGGGGATGATCTAAGCAGGTTATTGCCGCTAACTTTTGCGGTACTTTGTAAAATGTTAAATATAAGGATCAAACAAAAGTTCTCTGTCGTCGAAATACGCTTGCGAAATCAGCTGGGTCAAAGCTTTTAAAGAGACGTTGATCTTTGAGAGCTTCGCCTGTTTGTTGACTTTTCGTGTGTTTCGCGTTACCAACCCCAAAGGGGAAAGCCCCAAATACGGTAGGTGCACAGTTAAATAGTATAAAATCACTTATTTCAGCTATTGTTTTTCATATATGTATTTACTAATTATGTTATGATTTGATAAGGAAGAGAATATACCATCTGTTTATCTTTTCCCATTCTCATTGCTTCTTCTGCTCACGGGCACGCTTCTTCAAAGCTCTGGTTCTAATGTCCTGGTGCATTTTCAAATTGAATCTGTTAGCAATGCTGGAATAGACACCAACAGTGTTCTCAATCCACCAGTGCATCAATGCATGGGCCCAGTATGGTGTCATTGTGGCATATCTCTCCTGTGCACCACCACGAAGACCAACACTCTTCAATGTAGCTGCGACAAATGCCTTAGGAGTTGGAATGGAGACAGAAGCACGTCTGATCTTGGACATGGCAGATGTGACCAGGTAGGAGATGACAAGCTCAACGTCAATACCTTGAGGCTTCAATTCACCGGAAAGAGCAGCAGACCAACTCTGCAAGAAAGCCTTGGAGCCAGAGTATGTTGCGAGGTATGGAGTTGGGAGCAATCCACCAAAAGAGCCCATTGTCAAGATCAGGCCACGAGTGCCCTTGTTAGCCTGGACAGTCTCCTGAATGTACGGAAGAATGACTTGTGTAGTACGGAGTGTAGCAGTATTGTTGATGGTGATAATGCTTCTCAATTCGTCCTCCTCAGTCTCGACAAATGGAACTGGGATGGAATGTGACTGACCAACATTGTTGACAAGAATGGTCACTGGCAAAGGCTTGATCAATTGGTTGATAAGCTCGTAATTCGATGGCTTATCAGAGGCAAAGTCAATGGCCAATGACTTCGTTTGAACTTTGTAGTTAGACTCAATCTCAGTAGACAAAGCCTCAAGCTTAGACTGAGTTCTGGAAATCAGGAAGATATTGAAACCTCTCTTAGCAAGCTGGATAGCGTACTCCTTTCCAATACCATCAGAAGCACCAGTAACAACGGCCCACTTTCCAGAGAAGGCACCATACTTTTGGTAGTTGACAGCTGGTGCCAAGAACAAGTCACTGAGCATCGAGACGTAGCTCAGAGTGGCTTGGGTAAGCTTGAGAACACCCACAACTAAAGACGCGTACAACAGAAAGTTGACAATTTTGCTGTCACTAGCAAAGGCAGACAAATCATCAAAGAAAGTCATTATGTTTGAATGTTTCGGAAGCAATTGGTATACGCTGGAGTTTGCTTTGTTTGCTTTAAACAAAGTCCCTTAACACAGCAGCTTGAACTTTTCAGTTCGCGCATTGGATCAAGTTGTCCCGAAAGGGTAAAATCCGAGGTTTAAGTGACTAAAGCCGGGTTAATCCGACTCAGTCAGTGAACTAAGCGTATGTTATCGTATGTAATCATTTTAATCTTCTCAGGATCTCACGAGATGAACGGCATCCCGAGTATACCGCCAATGTAGGAGCTCATATTAGATTTAGTGCCGTATGTGAGAAATATTTGAAAGAGAGATGTTAAAGAGTGACGCTCTCACAAGCGGTTATCCACCCCGAATCTCTCATCACCCAAGGCTTATCAACCTCACTAAGGTAACTTAACCGTGTGAGCCACGGTTGTGTGTACAGAACAGATAGAGCCCCAGTTGGTTTTCGGAAATTGCCCGAACTTGGAAGTCTGAAATAAAGCCGAAAGGTGTGCAGTCTATGGACTCTCTTCTTGTCATTCATCTTTTCAAGTGATTTTCCATTTAACTGCCTGTAAGCCACAGATTCAATCGAAGTCCACAGTGCTGCTTCAGGCACACTGCGCCCCACACCTTTAGCTTCTGGGTGATTCTTTGTAGATAATGTGTATCTTTTACAGATCAGAATATAAAAGCAAATTTTTTCCACAGGATAACAGGGGTCCAATAAAGACTAGACTAGTTTGCTATCACTAAGCAAGGAATATCACACTATGACGGACCTGAAGGAAACCAAGCCTCCAGAGACCATTGAGGTCACTTCAAGTGTTTCTCCTGCAGCCCAGCTTAGTGACAAGGGATCTATCGAAAAGTCGTTCAATCAAGATATCGAAGTCCTTGAGACTGCATCAGATTTCAACGCCAATGTCATCGACACAGATGAAGAGACTGTGTTTGGCGAGGATAGAAGAAGACTAGACAAGTCGTTGAAGCAGCGTCATTTACAGATGATCGCATTAGTGTCCACCTTGGGTACTGGTATCTTTTTATCGTCTGGTGGTGTTCTTGCCACTGCTGGACCACTTGGAATGTTTTTGTGCTATCTTATTATAGCGGTCGTTGTTGGCTTGAATCAGAGTTGTATGGCCGAGTGTGCATCATTGATGCCAACTACAGCTGCTACTCTTCGTCATGCGGAACAATTCATTGACCCAGCTTTGGGATTTGCTCTTGGGTGGATTTCGGTCTGGGGTGGAATAATGCCTGGAGAAGTCTCTGCTGCCGCTGTTATCGTGTCGTACTGGTCGGACTTGTCTCAGGCAATTTGGATCACGGTCATCATTTTCTTCATTTGCCTCTTTAACTCGTTCAACATCAGATACTACGGTGAGATTGAGTTCACGTTTGCCATGATCAAAATCACTCTGTTAGTTGGTTTGATTATCGCATCCATTGTCATCACCTCTGGTGGCGGTCCTGATCACAAATCAATCGGTTTCCGTTACTGGAGAGACCCAGGCCCTTTTGTCGAGTACCTCTTTCCCGGTAATAAGGGAAAGTTTGTTGGATTCTGGAAGGCATTGATTAGTACAGTGTACTCCTTTGGAGGAATACAGAGTGTTCCAGCATTGGCTGCAGAAGTCCAAAACCCGAGAAAAGCGGTATTCACAGCTTGTAAGAGAATCTTCTACAGAGTGACTTTCCTTATTTGTGCAGCTGTTTTCTGCATTGGTCTCATTGTACCTTCTAACAACAAACAAATCGCCACTTCCACTGGTAATGCTTCATCTTCGCCTTTTGTTGTCGCCATGCAAAACATTAATGTCTTACCACATATTATCAACGCAGCTGTTCTTACATCTGCCTTCTCTGCAGGTAATCAGGGTATTGTCCACAACTCTCGTAATCTGTTTGCATTGGCAGTGAAGGGGCAAGCTCCAAAGATTTTCCTCAAGACGAACAGGTGGGGAGTCCCGTGGGTTGGTAACCTTGTTTCATGTGCATTCTTACCATTAGCTTACATGAACTGTTCCGACACTGCTGCAAATGTTTTCAGCTGGTTCCAGAGTCTGACATCGGCAAACTTGCTGTTTACCTGGATTGTTATTGCAGCTAACCATATTGCAATGTCTCGTGCCATGAAAGCCCAAGGAATTCCTCGGTCAAGACTGCCACACTCCCTACCATTTGCGCCTGCTGCCGGATGGATCTCCGGCTCATTTTCTCTACTGCTTTTGTTGACTGGTGGATTCCAAAACTTCATCAAAGGTAAATTCCTCATTTCATCTTTCTTCTCAGCATACTTTATCATTCCGCTATCGACTGGCCTCTACTTTGGATGGAAGTTCTTCAAAGGGACGAGATTATGGAGACCACATGAAGTTCAGCTGGAGGTTCTGTTCAAGGACGCTGAAAACCATCCAGAGCCTCCTGATGAGCCACTGAGAGGTTGGAGAATTCTCACAATACTGTGGTCCTAATATAAACTAGTTTAATATATGATAGTACATTTCACTGCTCATACAAGTGTAATCGAAAAAGGATAATAGAGACGCTCTTTATATGATCATCCAAATTAGGCAATAGCCGAGGTACTCCATACCGGAATTTGAAGGCAAGGTCCTTTATCGCGAAATTTCCCGGTGGCGCCGGAGAGGCGGTGTGGGAGCGTCTTTGTTTTTCTCTCACCAAACAAAGGGGGGTTGTTAATGTCAGTGCTCCCATTCATTCCTTCCTTCTCTCCTCTCTCACCAGTTGGCGGTGTATTTCCACTCAGGATAAAAAGTCTCAGATTTGTTCAGAGTTTATTGGACCCACATTGAGACCACATTCCTTACTTTTTTTTACCCCTTTTCATTTGACCACTGCCTTTTCCACCACACAAAAGCGGAGCAATTACAGGAAATGGTTTCATATCAACGAGTAAGTGACAAATTTAACCATGGCGGAAGACTTGCGAACAAAGTTGACTAACAAATACCTTAAGGTCGAAGATGAGGAAATGACTCTGTACGAGGCCCCTTCTGGGCTTCTCCCACAGCAAGCTAGCTCTTCGGATAATTTGAACAGAGATGGCGACCCCCTTCTTGCGTCGTTTGACAATGAGGACGACAGCTCCACAGAAGGCGGGAAGTCCTCTGACGAGCGTTTGAGACCATCAAACGACGTTGCCAGAATCACCAGAAACATAGAGGAGGCTTCCACTAATGCAAGCACTGAACCAGAAGCATCATCATCAAACGCGTCCGGACCACAGGCTACGATTTCTAATCCGTCCAGCATTAATGCCATCAGTAAGAGCTTCAATATCTTGGACCGAATCTTTAAGAAACCTCGCAGAGGAACGATATTTGGAGAAGGCGCAGGAAATGACGGTGTCTTCAGCAACTTGTCTGCCAAACCGGACACTCAATCGCAAGTGGACAGTGATAAGCCACCAACATACGATGAAGCTGCTGCGGATGCTACACCACCATACTGGGAGAACTCCATATTGGCACCAGGATATAACGACGAGGTGTTTGTAGATGGACTTCCTGTTGGAAACATTGTCAACTTTATCTGGAACTTGTTGGTATCCTCCAGTTTCCAATTTGTTGGTTTCCTACTCACATACATTCTACACACATCACACGCTGCTAAGCAAGGATCCAGAGCTGGCTTGGGCATCACATTCATTTCCTACGCGTACTACATGTTACCGACAAAGCACACACTCACCATGAATGGCGACGCACTTGCCTCCGCCAAGATTGAACCAACGAATGCTAATGACTATGACGTATCATCTGACCAGAAACTTCAAGGCTCAGTTGACCAGTTTGAGTCCTCTCTCTCTTCTGGAGTGCAGCTTACTGGGGAGGAGGAAAATACCACGCGAATGCTTTTGGCTTCTATCACAGTGGCTGCAATTGGTGGGTTTATTTTCATAAAGGCATTTGCTGATTATCACAGGGCTCGCAAGATGGAGGAGATCATTTTGGCACCACCTGCAAACTTGACTCCAGCTAATGAAGCATCAGAGGAGACTGTTTGATTTTTGTCTTTTTCGTCATCATGGTTTACTTTTGTTTTTGTTTGTTATGTTAATAGTTAAGATTTTGAGGTCATAAGAGGTTGGGTTTAGATTAAATTCCAGGTTTGTTTGTTTCTCTTATACAATATGGAAAGGATATGCTTGTAGAGATGAGAAAGAGGAGTTTGTTGCCATTACCATTTTGAAAGATTATGAGCCTTGGGGTTTTTGTTGGCAGCGGCAGGATCTTTCATATCAACATCAAAAAGGCTAAAAAAGTCTCCACTGAGGTTGCCTTCGAATTTTAGAGAGCAACGAAGAGTTTGAGAAGGCGGAATAAAAGTACTAAACCGTACCTTGGCCATCTTCTTCTTCAGGTAGTAAAAAACAAACACATATAAATAAAACTCTCAACCGCCAAAATGAGTGTTGAAAAGACATACGGTATGACACCGCCGATTTCGACGGCTGGTCCAACACAGGCAGAGAATCGTCTAAATGATGAACTCATCAAGGAGTTGAAAGCCCAGGGTTCTTTTGAATCGAAGGAGGAGTCCATGAAGAGAGGTGAAGTGTTGAGGATTCTCCAACAGCTTACCGAAGAGTTTGTCTTCAAAGTGTCGAGAAAGAAGAACATGAGTGAGGGCATGTCCAGAGATGCTGGTGGTAAGATCTTTACCTTTGGTTCCTACAGATTAGGAGTTTATGGCCCTGGATCGGATATTGATACGCTGGTTGTTGTTCCAAAACATGTTACTAGAGAGGATTTCTTCACGGTGTTTTCTGAGATTCTGAGAGAACGAGAAGAGCTTGGAGAGATTGCACCAGTTCCAGATGCGTTCGTTCCTATTATCAAGATCAAGTTCAGTGGTATATCCATTGATTTGATTTGTGCCAGACTGGATATTCCACAGGTTCCACTGAACCTGACACTTGCTGACAAGAATTTACTGAGAAATATCGACGAGAAGGATCTCAGAGCTTTGAATGGTACTAGAGTCACTGATGAGATTCTGAACTTGGTTCCTAAACCAGTTGCATTCAAGTACAGTTTGCGTGCTATCAAGCTTTGGGCACAGAGAAGAGCTATTTACGCCAACGTGTTTGGTTTCCCTGGAGGTGTTGCTTGGGCTATGCTCGTTGCCAGAATCTGCCAACTGTATCCAAATGCCTGTGCCGCAGTTATCATCAACAAGTTTTTCCACATCCTTTCACAATGGACTTGGCCACAACCTGTGCTCTTAAAGCCAATTGAAGATGGTCCATTGCAAGTAAGGGTGTGGAATCCAAAGCTGTACCCTCAGGATCGTTCACATAGAATGCCCGTAATCACACCTGCCTATCCGTCCATGTGTGCTACACATAACATTACTGCATCTACACAGAAGGTGATACTAAGTGAGCTTAAGAGAGGTAGTGAGATTATGATCGAGATAATCAATGGAACTAAGACGTGGAAGGACCTCTTTGTCAAGCATGATTTCTTTCACAAGTACAAGTTCTACTTGAATGTGGTAGCTTGCACTAAAGGTGATGATGAACAGCACTTGAAGTGGAGTGGTTTAGTTGAGTCTAAGCTTAGATTACTGGTGCAAAAACTGGAAGTTGTGCCTGGTGTTCTATTGGCTCATCCATATGTGAAGCCAGTGGAGAAGTCTTACATCTATGAGACCGAAGAACAGGCTGACGAGATTTACCAGAAGATTGGTAACTTCAACTTTGAGGAGGAGCTAAAGAAGTACAAGGAGGTAACTGAAGATGACAAGGATGAGGAACTGAAGGAAGGCCAGAAGAAGATTCACTTCACACTTCTTTACATTGGCTTGGATATCACTGTCACTGGTGGCAAGAAGTTTGACATTCAGGCTCCATGTGCCGACTTCTTCAAGCTGTGTCATAACTTTGAGGAGTATAAGGATCGTGAAACGTTCCATGTGTACATCAAGAATGTGAAACTGTATGATTTACCAAGTTATGTCTATGATGAGAATGAGACGAAACCTGTTAAGGCGAAAAAGAGAAAAGGCGATAACAGTGGTAATGGTTCGAAGAGACCAAAGTCTGGAGCTAACGTTGCTGCTTCTGGTGAGACTGCAGCTATTCCTGCTGCTGAAACAGCCAAGGTTTGAGCACTGCTGAACACTATACTCTTATTGGTTGATATATAGGGGAATCTGTGAGAGGAAAGAGAATGTTTATAGTTTTTAAAGAAACATACCAAATACACAATCAGACCTTCTTTCTTTCACCTTCATTTTTTCTGAACCTCTCACATGTTCTGTCCCATTACTGTCGCCCAGTTTAAGATGGCCTTAAGAGGACATCAACGTCTATTGGGTAGTATGGTGTCAGATAGTACTTGTAAACGAATGAGAACCATAATACTAATATGCTTAACCCAGAATGACCAATACCTTCTCGTAGATGGTGAAGACAATACCACCACTCAAGATCAATCTACCGAGTCTTGGGGTAGCACCTTTCCAGAAGGTTTTCAGCCCTTCCTCTTTGAAGATAGTGGCAAAGCAGTTGATGGTACTCGAATACTTCTCAGATGCACCCAATGCCTGCATTCTGGTCTTAACAGTGTCAATTGGCATTGTGGTGTACACTGTCACGATACCGGAGAAGGCACCAACGACGAATGTAAGGGCAGAGGAGAGTGGTTGGCCTGGTGGCGTGTTTGAGGCAGCCTGGATAGAGGACTTTATCTTGTTGTAGCAGCCAAGTCTGACAGCCTGGTTTGCAGCCTGACGCATAGAAACAGGGAGAACACCAGCGTAAAGACCTTTGAATCCAAGGTCTTTGATACACTTGAATGAGCTGAGTACACCGGACTGGTACTTTGGCTTAGCGGACTGCTTATCATCAATCAAAGCCGTTTTGATGGCCTCAGAAGGTGTCACAGCTACAACGGACTCCAACAATCCTGCACCTAGACCAGCAATGACACCTCGTGGGCCAGAGAGTTTACCGTCCTTATCAGCCAACAGCTTCTTGATGGAGTCGAAACCGAGGAATCTGACAGAGGCCTTGAGCGTGTTACCAACGACGAAGGCTGGACAACCGGTATACAGGGACGCAACACCATGTGTCTTAGCTGTGTTGTATATGAGGACAAGTGGGTTTCGTGATGCCTTGGAGGCCTTATCCACGAGTTGGAGTCTTGTCTTTGCAAACTCGAATGGGTACTGAGAGAGAGAGAGTATTTGTTAGTGGGAGGGATCGATACAGTTTCATGGGACAAAAAGCATACTCACAGTTATCACACCTTCAATAGCACCTGCTGTACCACCAGCGATGAATGACTTTGTTGGGTCGATCTTCTGAGTTCATGAATGGGTTAGTTTTATAGATTTTGGGATTTTTTTTTTTTACTTTGGTAAAATCGTTTTCAACTAAAGGATTAAGTTAAATGGACATACCTTCTTCTCTTGTATATTTGCACTCATCTCTTTACTGTGTCTATGAAGAGTTTGTGTGTGTGTGTGTGAGGGGAAGTGTGTGTGAGGGGAAGGGTGTTGATGTTGTACACAGAAAATGTTTAAGATGGATGAGTGGAGATGAGTCGAGCTTTTTGTTATACCTTCGCCGATGACGGGCCGGTAAACGGTGATAGTTTTATTTACAACAAATCAAGTAAATATAAAGAATCCAGGGCTTTCGCGAATTTAGTGTTTTGTTTACAATTTTGGTTTTTACTTTCAATTAACTTGGATTACACCAACTCCTTCTTAGAGCCAGTGAAGGATTAAAGAGGAAGAACAAGAAAAAAAGATGGCAAATCTTACATCTTTACAGAAGCAGAAGCTCATAGAACGTTTAGAGCTACAAAGTGGGTTCATTATGCTTTAAGAAGAGGTCCGTCTCTATGAATCTTAAACAACTAACAACACATAACACAGAACAACAGAAGCGGGAGGGTCTTGAGAAGGAGTTACTTAACATTTCAGCTATATTTGAAGCCAAGATATCCAGAAGACTGGCGATGGTTCCAAAGAAGTTTGCCGAACTTAGGATTAAAGACGTGTTGACTGTGGAAAGAGACCACAAGATCAAGATTTACGAATTGATCAAAGACATTGAAACCATGAACAAGAGGGAACGAATGGCTGGCCACACAGATTCGGAGATCAGGGAACAACTGGCTGTACTTAAGAAAAAGAAACAGATGAATGCTCGCATTCTTCAGCGGAGGAAAGAGAGTATGGCTCTGGCGGGTGGTGTTTCTAGTAACAGCAGAGTAACAAAGCCAGTCAAAACAGTGAGGAAACAGTGATTTATAGTATTTAGTTGTTCTTTTATTTTAATGATTTCATGACTTGCATTTACAATTATACCTAGTTGCCCCCCTTTCGAAGTGGATGGAACGATAATATGACTAGGAGAGGAGTAGCGGCAAACCGGTGTGTGCAATTGAGACTTTTGACAAGGATGAACGATCATACATTGATTATCACATTTATAATCTGATAGTAACCAAACATCTAACACCAGGCTGATGGCTGTACATTACGTTTCTGCTCTTGAAGGTAGTTCTGGCATCACGAGGCGTTGATCTGACAGGCCCAACAGTGGATGTACCACCGACAGCAGAAGAAACACCACCGGTTGTATTATCTCCAGGGAATCTTTCTGTGGTTTGGACATGTTTGTTAACAGTCTCAATGTATTCGGTATATGAGGCAACATCTGGACCCAAATCTAAACCACCAGGCAGTGTTGTGGATGGAACCGGTGTACGGAATGTACGAGGGAAATCTGACAAGTCTGGAAGTGAAGGACCACCACGACGACCTGCACGGCCCTGTCGTCTCTTACGTCTCGATTCACGTTCTCTGTCTTTGTCGAGTCTTTCGAGCTCATTGTTGGAGATTTCCAGTAGTTGTGGAGTGAAGTTGGCCATGGTTTGTCTAGGACGTAAATATTCGTCCTTAGTGATTATGGAGGACAAACGGCTACGAATGTCATCATCATCGATGAATCCACCTTGGAAGTCGTATCCAACGAGATCAAGGGATTTGATGTACATCTGGGCTTGTTCTCTGATGCAGTGGGCGATAGCAGTGATGAACTCTGGAGCTAACGACATCTCCTCAGCCATGATAGTGGCAAACTCTTCTGGGCTGTTTTCGGTATTAGAGATGTCCCATTCAAATTGATCGAGCAGTTGGGTGTTACCGATGGTGATATCCAATTTCACAAGGATTCTCTGGTCATAACCAAACTTGTTGAGGAACTTGTGTGGATGGTAGTCGTTGATCTGCTCCTTGATGGAGCCGAGAACCGTTTCAGTAAAGGAGGAGTTGACGAATCTGTAATCTTCCATTAGGGTGTTCACAATCCTTTCGATGCTAATAGTCTTGTCATTTAAGTCATAGACAAACGTATCTCTTAGTCTGAATTTGTCTTTCTCTGAGTCAAAGTCCAGTCTTATAGGTACAAGCTCCTGAGGTGTATAAGCGAGGGTTTCTGCGGATTTCTTCGAGATGTAGATGTCCTTAAGCTTTGAAGGTTTCTTTCTGTGAGAGGGCAGTTGCACTCTTGTTGGACCATCAGTGACACCATTACCGTAGCCTTGATATCCTTCTCCCCAGATAGATCTTGTAAACTGATTTGCATTGGAAAACTGGATGGTCTTCATTCTTGCCAATTTCAAGTCATTGTAGTATTTCAAGTCATGCATTAGTCGAGTTAAGAGTGGCTTGTTACCCTTTTCCAATCTTTCGTGCTGCAATAGCTCTTTGTTGATCAAATCTCTGTTAATGAGCTGTTCAAACATCAACACATCAACGTCTGGTGCTTCGCCATTTTTAGCGAGCTTCTCACTCCAGTAGTGCATAGATTCCCATTGTTTTGGTGGTGGGATGGGGATATTAGGCTGTCTGTGGCCCATCATGTTCTTTGGCATGTCCCGTTGAGCAGCAGCCGCAGCAGCAGCTGAAGCTGCCAATTGCTGTTGATGTTGTTGGAATTGTTGGGCCTGTGCCTGTTGTACTTGAGCCGCAGCAGTGGCTTGGTGCTGTGCCTGTTGCTGTTTGAGGAGGGCAAGACGTTGTGCAGTCAGTTGTTGATGTTGTTGAAAAGTGAGATCGTTTGGTACATTACCGTAAACATTGGAACTAGTAGTACTTCCAGCAGCCTGTGCCTGTGCCTGAGCTTGTGCTTGAATCTGCGCGAGTTGAAATTGTTGCTGTTGTTGTAGCTGTTGAAGGTGGAGTTGTTGTTGTTGTTGTTGTTGTTGTTGTTGTTGTTGTTGTTGTTGTTGTTGTTGTTGTTGTTGTTGTTGTTGTTGTTGTTGTTGTTGTTGTTGTGGTTGATAACCTGCTGGGTAGGGACTGTTTGAGTTGCTATGATTATTGAAGTTCATTATTTTAGCCTTAGTGATTGTATTGGATACTGTCTTTGTATGATGCACTGATACCCCCACACACAAACACACTTACAAGGGCGATAATGTCGGGTTAACGTCCTTTTTGTTTAAATTTAACGCGCAGGTATTCCGGGAGTTTCCTTTGGCGCTCAAAGAAGAAGAAGTTAGTAAAAAAAGACGGTTTCGTGAATGATTACATAAGCAATGACGTAATGTCATTTACTTTTCTAAAAAAAATTACCGCGACGCGTACTAAAAAAAGGAGCGTGTGTGTGTGTGTGAGGCTGATACAGATTTTTGGTTTGCGTGATTTTGATGTTGTACTTTAAAAAGAGATGAAGGTAGGAAAGTAGGAAACGGGGTTGGCTTTATGATGTGTTCTCTCATATGGATGGTGTGTACTAATTTTTAGGGGTGTTCACTATATTATGATTTGTGTTCTTCATAATGTTGTTAATATTGAACCTACACACCTTAGACAGTTGGTGGCCTTTTTAACTAACGGCGCGCGCTATAATTATATTAGGGTATGCACAGTTTTGCACCGGTCTGATGTCTTGGCCAGCAGTTTTTCGTTCTTGCAGGTTGGAGAGCTCCTCTATTAATAATTCCAATGGCCCCGCCCGGCACACTTGTGGTATGAATATGAAGCCAAAGTGTCATATCTAATGGATAATATATATATATATAATCTGCATAATATAATATATACATAGGGGTATATATATACATTCTATTATGTGTTTTGCGTTAACATTTAGTTTATATTTAATTCATGGATATATATATGTGTGTGTGTGTCTCATACACTACGGCGTTATCGTATATATCAAATGTCCAAACACCCCATTGCGGAGGACAAAGCGGATTTTAACACCCTTTTTTTTTATAGAAAACAAAGAAAACTGGTATGATATAGAGAAATTGGACAGATTTTGTAGACTTTATCGACTTTATAGACTGACTCAGACTCAGACTCAGACATTGAAACACCCCGATTGGGCCGTTATTTATCCTCGCTCCTATTTTGGTTGGTACTTTCCATGTAAAATAAAATAGGTGCTTGAACTTTTCTTTCAATATGATACTCTTCTTTGTTTTTAATCTAATAACACATACGTTCTAATAGATATGCATTATAACTACTAAATACCAAATACTAATAAAAAAAAAGAATATCATCAGACGTAATGTGACGTCAGATCCCGGCCCTTTTCTAAACCAGCATTTCCAAAATGTGCCGTTAGTTAACAGAAAAAAAGATTAACGCGTGTCGAAAAGGCAAAAAAAAGAAAAAAATAACTAAAAAAGAATCCTCACACACTCATTCAATTCACGCTTTTTAATAGGAACTCAGACACAGGCACAGACACAGAGCAGAGAGCAGAAAAGTCTCTCTATCTTTCTCTTTCCACTTAATACACTCCTGCAAAACCCAAAAAGAAAGAGAGGGAAAATAAAAACAAAAAAAAAATAGAGACACACCTTATCCACTCTCGCCTAATTCCCCCTCCCCCTTGATCACACAATTCAGCCAATCAACACCCGAGGCTAGGGATATTTATACACATAAACACTCGCTCACTCACTTTCCGGCTAGAAAAGCTTGACACTGAAACTGTTTTTTCTCTCTCTCTCTCTCTCTCTCGCCTACTTCTTACCCTTTTACAGAAGTACAAATGCAGCATCACAAAAACTTCACCTTCAAGACGCTTCTCACGGCGCTTCTAGCGAGTGTTTGTACAGCAGAGGATGTAACGTTGTCTTCTTCTTCTTCCTCGCCGTCCCCTTCATCTTCATTGAAATCCTCATCGCATTTGAAAGCTCACGATTCAAACTCCACCACGGAATTCGAAGATACACCAACCACCTCATACAACGATTCTCCGTTCCCAACGCTGGACATGTACACACAGGGAACGTTGGCGTCAGTATGGTACGTTGACGTCGAAGTTGGTTCACAACCACAAGCACTCAGAGTCGACATTGCTCAACCCTACATGTGGCTGCTCAATGCCTCTGCATTTCCCTCGTGTGAAGCCATCTACGGCACAGCCACCACCATTGATGGCAAGACAACAACAGTGGCTCCAACAATCACTTCAAGCTATTTCAACAATTGCGAGACAGACGGCGCCTATAATGTTTCAGACTCAGATACTGGATCCGTGTACGATGGCAGCTATAAATCGTACGTGTTCTTGGATTATATAACTGTGAATGGTTCCATCATAAACGATTCATTGACCCTCTTCCCAAGCGCTCCATCCTATAATGAGTCCACACTCTATTTGCCAGACATGGACTTCATCCTGGCAAACGAGTCGTCTGCCGAAGTTGGAGCACTCGGACTTGCTGGTCGTCTTGAGACGGACTCCACGGGCTACAACCACAATTTCCTCGATGCCCTCGTTCATGCAGGATACATCAATTCATCGTCATACTCATTTGGTACCAGAACAAACAGCTCCGGATCTCTCATCTTTGGTGCAGTCGACTGTGACATGTACATCGAGCCCTTGGTCGAGTTCCCAATAATCCCGTACCAGTACGGACCAGACGATCTCAGATACAACTACCCAATCGTCCCACTTTCCGCAATCACAGTTATGAACGACAAGGGCAGAAGAGTCATGGTTTCCCCTGAGGAGGATTCCGCAATCCCTGTTCTACTCGACTCTCGTGCCAATTACTTGTACCTCCCACTCTCAACCGTTGTTGCCATCTCGGTCCAGCTCAATGCGTACTATTCTGACGAAAACCAGGTCTGGCTTCTCAAGTGCTCCGTCGCTGACTTGGACGCTGTGATCACATACCGTTTTGGTAACCTCACAATTGACGTGCCCATCAACCGTCATGTTGGTCCGCTAGCCACATCGGATGGCACCCCTGTCAAGTTTGATGACGGATCCAATGCGTGCTTCTTGCGCATCCAGCCCAACACGCACTTTGGATACTCAGTGCTTGGTATGCCATTCCTTGGAGATACTTATGTCGCTGCTGACCTGGAAGGACACATCATTGCCATGGCACAGGCTAACAATGATAACTACTCCTTTAAGTTGAAGCAAATGGATAACACCACAGTCCCATCCTCAACGGCTTCCCATCCATGGCAATCGAGCGCCATTTCCTCTGGATACATCCCGTTCGCTACCCCAAACAATATTACGGATGAGTATATCTTTAGCTATTCATACACTCCAATCACAAACTCCGTTTCTGAGATGGGAATGACCGCTGCTTATTCCTCAGGTGTCGTTTACACTGGACGTATCACCAACATCACTTCAGCTTTGGATTCTTCGTCTTCCACAACTGCTCAAATGTCAGCGATGGGAAACTCTTTGAAAAATGGATCAGTACTGGCTGGATTGTTTAGTACACTGACCTGTCTCATTCTTGGTTTGATTCTATGATATTTTTAAAGTTTTTGCCTACCCTGTTTCTATTTGCTTTTTCCTTTTTTTATAGCATGACGATCTGATTCATTTTTAACTAGTATTTGTTTCCTGTTTGAGGTTGTTTTTTTATCTTGTTGTATAGAATGGGGATGTTGCCTTGTATCTATTTGTGTCTCTTTCTTTATATCTATAGATCTAGTAAGTGTTGATGATCATTTTGTCTTATTACCTTATTTAAAGGCACAAACCTTTTGGTTTGCTCTCAATGATCGCGACGCGGGGAAAAGAAACACCCGAGAGTTTGTGTGAGAAAGTGCGAGTAATATAAACTTGACACAACCAGCATTCTTTCCCCATTTACACTCTCATAACACCAGTCCAGAGAATAATTAAAACACAATGATCCAAGAAGTACTACAACGTCTCACAGCTGCATCAGTTCCCGAGGACGACGAGAGCGACTATGATATCACAATACCCTCCATATCAGAGCGCCTTGTCTCTCACCGACGTGAGAGCAAAAAGCTTCCCATCCCTAGCCAATCCACACCACAGAAACTCACTCACTCACCGATATCCAAGTCATTGAATGGTAATCGCTCAGTGAGTCCACTGGATCGATCTGTGACGCCAGTGAGACAAAACATGTTGGAAGAAAGACGAAAGATCAAGGAGTTTGTTGATGTTAGACAAATGATTACGGCACTGAGAAGGCTGGAAACGCTTGTATCAACCCCAGATCTTGATTATGATGAGTTCAGGAATGGGTATTTGACCTCAACTAATCAGTTGTATTCTGCTATGCAACAACCAGTAGATGGGACACTACTAAACTCAACACTAGAAACACAGTCCTCAGTTAGACTGGAGAGCCAGAATACAAACAAGGACTTGATGATGGGGATTTTGGTGGTGAGTGCACAGATATTCCGATTGTTTTTGGAAATGGCAACTCCTGTGGTTTTAAAGCTTGTTGTTTTTTGGAGAGAAATGATGAAGACGCCGTTTGTGATGCAATTTACAGAGTTGGCCGGTGAGATTATTCTCCTTTCACTATCGGTACTGTTAGGACTACTCAGAAATATAAAGTCACGGTGGGTTGATTCCAAAGACATTTAAATACTGGTACAATCTAATAATATACATAAAGGGGGGAGCACATACTTCTACTTTTGGTTGGCCCATTTCCATAGATCGATAAAGGCCTGTTCCATAGTTGTCTCTAGCGTCCATCCCAACTCGGATTTGGCTCTCGAAGTGTCAGCAATGAGGGATTCGACATCTCCTTCTCTCCAACCATTCTCCTCAATTTGAACCTTGACACCCGTTGCCAGTTCAAATTTGGCAATCACCTCCTTGACTGAGAGGCCAGTTCCACTGGCCAAGTTCCAAGCACGACAAAGACCAGGAGCTGATGCATTCAGTTCTCTTCTCTTGAGCAAGAACTCACTGGCCAGTACACATCCTCTAGCAACATCCATTACTGAAACATAGTCCCTTATACCGTCGTACACTGTCATCTTCTTCTGCTCCTTCACAGCCTTAATCACCACGGGCATGAGATTCTTCGACTGCTCGCCGAGCTTCCCAGACGGATGGACACCGATTGGATTAAAGTATCTCAGCATAGCGACATCAACACTTTTAGCCACAGCCCAGCTTTCCAAGATACGCTCAACTTTAAGCTTTGTGCTTCCATAAGGTGTCGTTGGGATACACTCATCGTCTTCCTTGATAGGAGGTTTGGTAGCTCCATACACCGCTGCAGAGCTAGCAAAGATGAGGGTTTTGATAGTTGGATAGTCCTCAATGCAGTCTAGAATGTTTTGCGTGGCAACGACGTTATGCTTGTAGTACTCCTCTGGGTTTGTTAGCGAGTCGCTAACGGATTTGAGTCCAGCAAAGTGGAGAACTTGGGCGATTTGGCACTGTTCAGTGTGGAAATCCTTGAACCAGTTTTGGAGGGCTCTTTTATTGGTCAGGTCCAAGTTAGTGAAGATGACTGGGTGTTGAGTAAGAGACCTGATTCCTTCCAACTGCTTAATGGAAGAGTTTGAGGTGTTGTCAATGATAACAACAGGGCAATCGAGCAATGGTATTGTATGGGAAGCAATGTATCCCAGCCCACCAGTCACGAGGGCGTAGTTTGTTCTGAGCAAAAGACTTTCAGTTAGTTTCGATGACTTCAGTATATAAACTTCAGCTATTGATACTCGATGTTAAATACACCTTCTTGACCGTAGCAACTATGATACCTTCCTATAGCAGAGAAAAGATGAAGCAACAAAAAAAACTTACATTGTCATAACAGATATCCCTTCTTCCTATTAAATGAATCTGCTTTTTCTTCGTTGTCAAATAACAAAAGGAGAAGAAAACAATAAGAGCTTTAACTTTTTTCTTTTGCTAAGACATCCCGGGTGTGGTCAAAGTGAGCTTCTCGAGAGAGAGGTTAATTAGGTCTCACTCTCTCACTCATCGTGGGAAAACAAGCCGCGGCGGGGAAATTTGTTGCAGCCCTTCACAGCAAAGATAACAAGACGGAGGTGCGTGCGCTGACACAAAAATAAATTAGCCGTCAAGATAAATTAATATTTAACACCCGGACACCTGCTGCTTAGGAGGTGGACCGGCTTCCGCGTCTTCTCCGTTTACCAAGGGTAGGTCACCAGCTGACACATCTTGTTTCATTTCATAATAAACAAGAACAAACCCAACTACAGCACATAACAAGAAGGAAAGACAACAGCTTTGTCAACAGTACGCAAATTATGCCCAAAGGTTCAAGCTATTACAGCGACAACGCCATTGCGTCGAGCTCAGAGGACGAGCCTTCCCCAATGCTGCGCCCATCAGCTGGTGCCCCCTCCATTAACATCATCAACAACTGCACCAGCGCAAGCAACGCAAGCAGCTCAGCAGCTCCCACCTCAAATTCATTCACACATTCAGACTCTGCGAGCCCAATGTCATCTGTTCACAACATTGGTTTACCGCCAGTTCAACGCTTGAAGACCGCCCAGCAAGAGGACCCTGTCCATCTGAGGATGCCTGACTTCAATAAGCGCCCACCATCAGATACGCCCGTCGGCTCCAGCAATACATCGCCTGCTCTATCCAATGTCAACTCTGAAGTCCCATCCATAGAGAACTCACCGGATCTTCACCCCATATCAAACAGCGCCAATGTCGCGCCTCCGCCAATAAAGCTGAACAAGAGAAGAGGAACCGCGATCAACCTACCAGGTGTAACCAGAAACATACAGCATTCTTCCACTCAATTCCTCGATAACGATGCTGGCAGCAAGTTGGTCATTGTTATGGTTGGATTGCCAGCAAGAGGTAAATCTTACATTACAAACAAACTCACAAGATACCTGAACTGGCTTCAACATGAATGTCGTGTCTTCAATGTCGGCAACACCAGAAGAAGGGACGCTTTGCACGGACATGGACCATCCAAGGGCCCACTCATAGATAGATCAGCAAACCAGACAGAGCATGACGCCTCATTCTTCAATCCTGAAAACCCTGAAACAACCAAAATTAGAGAAAAGTGGGCTATGGACACCCTTGATCAGCTGTTGGACTACTTGCTTGAAGGGACTGGATCGGTCGGCATCTTTGATGCCACAAACAGTACCAAGAGCAGAAGAACCACCATTCTCAAAAGGATACGAGAACGCAGTCCAGTCATCAAAGTGTTGTACCTGGAGAGTATATGCACTGACAATGAGATTGTTCAGAAGAATGTACGCCTCAAGTTGAGTGGTCCAGACTATAAAGATATGGACCCCGAACTGGCTCTCAAAGACTTCACAGAGAGATTACACAATTATGAGAAGGCTTACCAAACACTAGAGGATGATGAGGGGCTTCAATATATTAAGATGATTGACGTTGGTAAGAAAGTCGTGGCATATAACATTCAAGGGTTCCTTGCATCTCAAACCATCTACTATCTATTGAACTTCAACTTGAATGAGAGGCAGATCTGGATCACTAGACATGGTGAGAGTACCGATAATGTCAGTGGCAGAATTGGTGGTGATGCGCCACTTACAAAGAGAGGCCATAAGTTTGCTCACGCTCTTGCCAAGTTCATTGAGCACGAAAAGATTGAGTTCAGAAATAGACAAGTGGAGAAATACACCGATTTGATCAAGAAGAATGAAGCGGAAAAGATACCTGATGATATCGCATTCAATGTTTGGACCTCAATGCTCGAGAGAGCAGTTCAAACCTCTGAGTACTTCCCAGATGAACAGTTTGATGTCAAGGAGATTAGAGTGTTGAATGAGCTTTGTGCTGGCAATATGGAGGGCATGACTTATGAAGAAATCCAGAGAAAATATCCAACCGAGTACAGCAACAGAATCAAAGACAAGCTAAGATACAGATACCCTGGCATCGGCGGTGAATCATACATGGACGTGATCAACAGAGTCAGACCGGTTATCAATGAAGTTGAAAGAACCACAGATCATGTGCTTCTCATCACTCACCGTGTTGTTGCTAGGGTTCTTCTAGGATACTTTATGAACTTGAACAGAGATGCCATCACGAACTTAGATATCCCATTGCACTGTGTCTACTTGTTGGAGCCCAAGCCATATGGTGTTGAGTGGACCTTGTACGAGTATAACGAGGAGGATGACTGGTTCCACAAGGTATCTGAGGACCAAATACACAAGAAGAAGGTTAAGGAGACTCCAGTGGCGTTCAGAGAGAGAAAGTACTCGGTTGTCCCAACTGCTCCGCCAAATTTTGGCTCGTTTGGATCGCCTAAGCAATCTACCAATGTTGCAACTGACAGACACACGAGAATTGTTTCTGGCAACCCAATTAATGACTTAAATAGAGCGAGAGGTGTTCCTACTCAAAGTACCCAGCCTCAGGGAAGCCATATTGAACCGGATGTGCTAGCTGAGAAGCTTAGCAGGCTGGCTACTTCTAAGACTTAAGTATGTGATTTTTGGCTGATGAAATGAGATGTTTTCTTTAGTACACGCAATATAATTCTTCTATTAAATATGTATAGTTATAGTATCACTTTGGTACGTAAACAACCCCAACAGAATCAACCCATTTGCTCTTTGTACCATGGAAACCAATAATCTCATAACCAGATGGAGGTGCGAGCGTAGCCTCACCACCACCGTTCGTATTACCAAGCATGGCACTGGTTCTACCAGTACTAGTAACAATCTGAATGGCATCTACCCATTGTCCAGATCTTAATCTGAAGTGATCAATAATTTCACCTGGATTCAAAGAGTAATCGGTATAGTTATTAGTTTGGTTTCCAAACATGCAAGAAGAGGCAATGGCAATTCTGGCTGTTGGGGTACCAATTGTAGCCTTGGCAAAATTGTTCACCATGCTCTTAAATGAACTTTTGTAGTTTCTCTGTGGGACAGGAGGTGGTTGAGAAAGAGACGGAGCAGCACTCATGTCGATTCTGATACCATCCAGGGCGAAACCGTGGTACACCCTCACGTTAACGACTCTCGTTGGGTCGAAATACACTTCTGGCTGTTTTTCTCCTCTTGAAGTACTTCCAAATGCCCCAGACTTTATACCTAGTAAAACGCCTCTTCCCAAGCCAAAGTCTGAACGAACGAAGTTTGATGAATCATTGAGCATCTTCAAACAGCTGTGGAAGTTTGCCTCCTGTTCCCCAAGTGTGCGAATGTGCAAGTCAAAATCACCCTCTTGCTTGTCCCTTGGAAGACGTGATCTCAGCTCATCAGCGGAGATGAGAACTTCCTTCTGCGGTCCTTCGCCCCCCAACGACTTTGGCAAGTATTCGATGAATGCCTGAGCAAGCTCACCTTTCCGCAATTCAATGGAGTAAATACCCGCTGGTGCCTTGAGTAGTGCTGTTCCTTGTCCCATGGGTAGTAATGATGCCTTACCTACATGCGACGAGTTCTTTTCAAATGAAGGGTCCAAGTAGTCTGAAGGGAGAGCGAAGCATGGATGGTAGAGGAATCTCAAAAGGTCGAGTCTGTGCCAGCCACATTCGTCCTTAGGCAGGATAGGGGCTTTCCCATTACTGTTGGTTCTTAAGCAGGCAGTTTCACGTGTTACGAAGGATCTGTTGAACGTGACGTAATCTCTTAACATGACACCACTGACTTGGTGAGGACAGCCTAGCGAGTGACCAATCTCATGAAGGAAAGCCCCGAGTGTGACATTAAGACACTCCCAGTACGAGCCGCATTGGTTACAGTCATTAGCTACTTCGTTGATATTGGAACGTGTTGTGTCTTGGAATGCAGGGATTACTTGTTCAAGAGTCGATGGCCATGAATAAAGGCCATGAGACCCAAAGATGGCGAGCTTTATGCGATCATCACCACCACCAAGAGCAGCATGCGTCAGGATTAGCTTCAGCTTGGGGTCCCAATGTGTATCGAGGAACATCACTGCAGCCTGGACTGGCTTGTTGGATTCCACAAATGGGCCTCCATACGCACGTAGTTCCTCTGCGGCGATACCAAAGAGACCACCGGTGTTTTTACCGTCCTTGTTCTGCTGAGCCAAGTTGGGATCTCTCAGCTCCTTCAGTGTTCTCTCGGAACGGATTATGTGGATCTTTATGGTGCTTCTGAATTTTGGGCTATGTGCTTCTTGGGCAAAGAGCGTGTCCTTGGTGTATTCTTCAGCAAAGTTGAAGCACCTGTTACCGAAGCCGGCTCTGAGCATCTGCTCGTTGGTAAAAGCCTGCATCAAACGGCCACCAACTCTCAACTTTCTGATGGCAAGGTCCAAACCATTACCCTCCACTCTCTGCTTGACGGACGTGGAGTCGAATGTGGCTGGTGAGTCCTTGGCGACGAGGAGGCAGAGGTGGACCGGTCTGTTCTGTGTGAGGTGCACGTAGTTGACGTTGAGTTCGACTGTTGTGGATCTCGAGCTACCATCACCACCGGCGGAATACTCTGGGAAGCCATTGACAACTCTTCCCACTGGAGAGTGTGATATCAGCAAAGGGTTGAGCCCGGCTTCGAGATGAACAACGGCTTTGAAGAAGCCATTGTTAACTTCGTAGTAGAGTGGAGGATACGCACTGCCTCGATGCGAGACGGTGACGATGCCAGACTGTGCAACTGTACTTTCTCCATGGATGACAAAGAGAGGCGTGTGAACGGTGGTGTTGTTCTGGATGTTGTAGAGGCGAATGCTCATGGTCAGAGTCTACCCCTTTTTATATAACAACAGTTCTATGGTTTGATTATTTGAGACACCCCACACCCTTTTGCTTTCTTGTTTTGAATCGCGGGGTGTGTTTTGCAAACGTGGCAACATGAATCCAATCAGAATGATAAGAAAAGTTTTGTATGATGTTTGCTATATAATTTCTATATATACAAGCACACATGATAAATCAACTGATATTATAAGTTATTCTTTTCCAGTTGCTGTTAATATATTCGGATTTACCAGACTACAGAATGTGTATCTACAGTTATGCCTCGATCATCGTCAACTCACAAACATGAAGCATTCCATGCCTTCTCAGACCAACGAGAGACTCTGAAACTTAAAGTTACTATAAAAGTATGTCTAATGGCTTCTCCATACTACCACTGGTCCCTAAGCAGTAAATAAAAGGAAGAGGAATTGTCAGGAAAACACACCTAACAAAGTGAAATTGCCGGCGGCGCCCACGTATGTGGTATGCGCCACACACACAGATCAACAAAGGGGTTACCCGGTCTGAAAATCGCGTCAAATCACCAAAATGCCAACGGAACACCAAAACACCATGAAGCGAGAGAGAGAAAGAGAAGTCGACGACAACAGCAGCTGCCTGTTAAAAATAAAACAGCCCCCACATCCGTTCCACAAAGAGCTCTCTTTGACTTGAAACAATGTCCAACAGGAGACGTCACTACCCTAAAGCCCAGTACATGGCCCCAACTAACGGCCAGGACATGAGCCAAATTCCTGGCCAAGTCCCTGGCCAACAGGCGCCATTTGGCGGTGCACTCCCAATGAACGGTCTCTCCGGTGCAGCCATACCACAAGGTTACCCAGTTCAGCCAGGTGCTCCAGCTGCTGGTCAACAGCAGCCTGCATTCTTCACACCAGCCACTGCCAATGGATACCCACAGCAGCCACAGGGTCTCGATGCAGCTACCCAAGGTATCGCTAACATGAACATTGGCGGTGCCCCTCAGGCTCCACAGTACGGTCAGCCACAACAGCCGTTGACGCCAGCTTATGGTGGTGTTACTCCAGGTGCCTCAGTTACCCCTGCCTACGGTGCTGGTGCTGGTGGTTACGGTGGTCCTGGCGGTGCTGCTTCTCCATTCGAGGCTCGTCAACAAACCATGCCTTTGAACCAGCTCTACCAGACCGATCTCATGAGAGATATTCCACCACCTATTACCGATCTGAGTCTCCCACCTCCTCCAGTTATCACTCCACCTAATTTATCCACCATCGAAGGAAACCCGAATGCCAACGTCAGCCCAGAGTACTTCAGATCAACGTTGAACGCCATTCCAACTACAAACAACCTTTTGAAAAAGTCCAAGTTGCCATTGGCCCTGGTTATCAGACCATACACATCTCTCAGAGATGACGTGAGACCAGTTGAAACAGTCGATGACACTGTTATCTCTCGTTGTCGTCGTTGTCGTACATACATCAACGCCTTTGTCCAGTTCACTGAGCAAGGTAGAAGATGGAGGTGTAACTTGTGTTCCTTGCAGAATGACGTACCAGCTGCATTTGACATGAGGGAACACTTTGGTGCTGTGAACAGATATGAGAGAAACGAGTTGAACTATGGTATCGTCGAGTTTATCGCCCCTCAAGAGTATATGGTCAGACCACCACAGCCATTGATCTACGTCTTTGTTATCGATGTCTCGGTCAACTCTGTCAAGACTGGCTTGTTAGCCACAGTTGCTGCCACTATTTTGGAGAGCTTGGACAGAATTCCAAATGCTGATGATAGAACAAAGATTGCATTCATTGGTGTCGACTCTGCTTTGCACTACATGATGATCCCCGAGGACTCTGAAGAAGGAGAAACCTCCATCATGGTCGTCCCAGACTTGGAGGAGCCATTTGCCCCATCCCCAGAGTCCCTCTTGGTCAACTTGAAGAACGCCAGACAGAACATTGAAAAGCTCTTGGCCAACCTCAACAACCTGTTCATGCAAAACTTGAATCCAAACTTAGCATTGGGTCCAGCTTTGAAGGCTGCTCACTACTTGACGCAAACTGTTGGTGGTAAGATCATTGCTTTGGCTTCCACTCTTCCAAACACTGGTGTTGGTAAGCTTGTTGTCAGAGACGAGGCTTCGTTTGCTGACAAGCCAAAGGAGGCTTCTGCATTGATGTCTGCTAATGACTCCTTCTACAAGTCCTTTGCTGTTGACTGCAACAAGGCTCAGGTCACTGTAGAGTTCTTTTTGACTTCTGGCTCTTACCAGGACGTTGCCACTCTCGCAAACCTTCCGAGATACACTGCTGGTCAGACTCACTACTACCCAGCTTGGTCTGCTGGTGTCACAGAGGATGCTGTCAAGTTGACAAAGGAATTGTCTAATGTCATTTCCCAGGATATTGCTCTGGAAGCTGTTTTGAGAACAAGAGGCTCCAGTGGATTGAGAATGAACACGTTCTATGGTAACTTCTTCAACAGATCATCAGACTTGTGCTCTTTCCCAACCTTCCCAAGAGATCAGAGTTATGTCATTGAAGTTGCTATTGATGAAAACATTACAAAACCATTTGTTTACTTGCAGACAGCTGTCCTTCATACCACCATCTCTGGCCAAAGAAGAATTAGAGTCATCACTGCAGCTATTCCAACAACGAACAGTATTGCAGAAGTTTATGCTTCCGCTGATCAGCTCGCAATCACCAACTACTACACCCACAAGGCTCTTGAGAAGGTGTACTCCAGCTCTTTCGACGATGCTAGAGAGTTGCTCAACAAGTACTTGCTCGATCTATTCAATACTTTCAAGAAGGAGGTTGTTGCCAGTAACGCTGGTGGCTCTTCTCCATTAATGTTGTCCACCAACTTAAGAATGCTTCCGTTGCTCTTGAACTCTTTGACCAAGCACATTGGTTTGAGACCTGGCAGAGTTCCAGCTGACCACAGAGCTAATGCTTTGAACTTGCTCGGCTCGTTGCCATTGCCACAGCTGATCAGATACATTTATCCAACAGTGTACTCTCTCCATGACATGCCGGATGATGCAGGTTATCCAAGCGAAGAGACGCAGGATATTGTCTTGCCAACTCCTATCAATGCCACTGCCGAGCGTTTGGAGAGATATGGTCTTTACCTGATTGACAACACCACTGAGCTGTTCTTGTGGATTGGCGGAGATGCTGTTCCAGACCTGGTTAACGACGTGTTTGGTTACACTGATATATTCCAGGTCCCTGTGGGAAAACTAGAGTTGCCAGAGCTGGAGAATGACTTCAACATCAGAGTCAGAAACATCATTTCCAAGGTCAGAGAAGGTGACGATACTTCTATCTACCAGAACTTGTACATTGTAAGAGGTGGCTCTGCTAACGAGCCATTGAGTGCTCCAAACGCTAGAGAGGTTTCCTCTCTGAGAATGTGGGCTGCCTCTGAGTTGGTTGAGGACAGAATTGGTAAGCAGCCAAGTTACCGTGAGTTCTTGAGCGCCACTCAGGGAAAGATGACTGCTTGAAGATATTATTACAACATATCATCTGTACACAAGAACAACAATAATAACATAGGGAACCTTTGTTTTAAAAGAATGGAATATATTGTCTGTGTGTAGATCGAATTGTTTCCTATGAGTGCTCAAACCGGGTCAGTTCCGCGGGCGATGCGTCGCCGCCTTTAAACTTGGAAAGAGTCATCAACACGTTTTTTCTATGAAGGAAAGGGACTGCAGTAAAAAAGAAGATAACAAAACAGGAAAGGACCATGGCTGAAACGATAGCAAAGGAGGCACGTGTCTCATCAACAGTGCTGAAAACACTCAGTAACGAAAACAGAAGCAGTGCGCTCAAGGCTGTGCACGATGCCCTGAAAGCTGGCAAGACCGAGATTCTGGAAGCCAACGTAAAGGACATGGAAGCTGCCGAAGCTGCCAATCTGTCCCCTTCACTCATCAAGCGACTGGACCTCAGTAAAGGTGACAAGTTCGATGCGATGCTAGAAGGTGTGCTCGACGTTGCTGCTCTCGAGGACCCGGTGGGGAAGATCACGATGGCCAAACAGCTCGATAAGGGACTCGATCTTTACAGGGTGACTGCCCCAATCGGCGTCCTTCTGGTGATCTTCGAGGCGAGACCAGAGGTCATTGCCAATATCACCGCTCTGGCCATCAAGTCTGGAAACGCTGCCATCTTGAAGGGTGGTAAAGAGTCTTTGCACACCTTCACTGCCATGGCAAACATCGTCAGCACCGCACTGGCCACAACTAGCGTCCCAGCCAGTGCCATCCAGCTTGTGGCTTCCAGAAGTGATGTGTCTGCCCTCTTGGACCAGGACAAGTACATCGACCTTGTCATCCCAAGAGGCTCCAATGAGCTTGTGAGAAGCATCAAGAGCAACACTAAAATCCCCGTCCTGGGCCACGCGGATGGAATCTGTGCCGTGTACGTTGACAAGGACGCTGACATTGAAATGGCCTCCAAGATCTTGCTCGACTCCAAAACGAACTACCCTGCAGGCTGCAATGCTGCTGAGACATTGCTGATCAACTCCGAGCTAAGGGAGAAGACGGTGGAAATCGTCCAGCGTCTCCTCGCGGCTGGTGTTGTCCTCCATGTCACCGAACAAGTCGCTCAGTTCTTGCCAAAGGACACCAATCTCGTTGTCCCAGCTGTTGAAGGTGATTTTGACAAGGAGTTTTTGTCCTTTGACATTGCTGTTTCCTTCACCGACTCCGTCGAGTCCGCCATTTCCCACATCAACACCCACTCTTCAGGCCACACGGACGTCATCATCACGGAAACAAAGGAGTCGGCCGACAAGTTCCTCAAATCCGTTGACTCGGCCGGCGTATACTGGAATGCCTCTACAAGATTTGCTGATGGGTTCAGATATGGGTTTGGTACTGAGGTTGGTATCTCTACCAACAAGATCCATGCCCGAGGCCCTGTTGGTCTTGATGGCCTCGTGATATACCAGTACCAGATCAGAGGTCATGGCCAGGTAGCTGGTGACTACCTTGGCGCTGGTGGCTCTAGAGCTTTTGTTCACAAAAACATTGACATCAAGGATGTCTCTCTCTAGAAGAAGAGAAAGGTATTAGTCTTTTGTTAACGAATGATGTACAGAAGAAAAGTGTGGATCTATTCATATGTACGTAATATTAGATGGCGTAAACTAGAATAATTTATTAATCATTCATGGTCTGCTTCTCTCAACTCTCCAAACTGTCCTCTCGTCTGAGTAGTGTCATACATTCTGACAATCTTCTCCTGACCTTCCTCTGCCTGTGAGAAGGCGAAACCTCTCTGTTTTCTCATTCTGGAAACTTGTCTCACTTTTCTGATGGCCTTTTGGAACTGCTCGATTCTTGGACGGTAGTTGGCGTTGTTGAACTTCTGGATCTCCTGAACATAGTGGTAGCTCTCTGGGTAATACATTCTTTTGTAGTACTTCCAAGCAAAATCTCTCAGCAAACAGAGAGATGGTAAAACAAAAATCATAGCCCAGAACGTAGCAGAAGTGTACAAGTGACCCAATACACCTCTGTACTCAGTGGAAACATTGGCTAATGGGAAAATAGTAGAGTAGATAGGGAAAAACGCCAACCAAAGCAGAAGCGATCCTGGAATAGCCAACAGAGTAAACTTCGTCCAGTTAGCAGTGATCAAAGCAGCCTTACCAAGTACAGTAACCACCGAAGACGTGTACACAGCAGTGCCCCACGTCCAGTGGTCAGCAATACCACCGTGATGAAGAGCAAATCCATATCTGTAAAACAGCATAGAGCCAATGTATGTAATAGCAGAGTGGAAGAATCCATTGACTACCCAGCCCCAGAAAATCGTGACATTGAAGAAGACACCTTTCTGACCCAACTGATACAGTTGTGGATACTCCTCAAGCAATCTAGCAGACACAAATTGATCAAAGACACCTATAACAAATGGTGGAGCAACAGTGAAAAACACATTGTAAAAAGTCAAAGTCCAAGACTCAATAATCGACTGACCAGAGTAACAGTTTGAAAACACATACCAAAACTGGGTCATGTATAACGCAATGTTCTTGTAAAAGGAGTAAAGAATAGCAGTAGAGATTCTCTGATAACTCCAAGATCCGTGAACCAGCAACAGCTTCTGCAAGTACTTGAACTGACCAATAGCAAAATCGGCACTTCTGGCAGCCTGCATACCTTCCATACCACTGATACCAACACCAACGTGAGCAGCCTGGATCATACTAACATCATTAGCACCATCACCAATAGCAAGCAAAAGGGATTTCTTCTTGTGCTTAACCATTCTGACAACCAAAGCCTTCTGCAATGGTGACACTCTGCAACAAATGACAGCTTTACAAAGACATGCTAACTCCAACAACAAGTCATCACAGTGGTCTAGAGCAAATCCAAGTGACTTTCCATCAATGACTAAGGCTAAAGTATCGATGTCATGTTGAGAGACTCTGTACTCTCTAATGGCCTCCAACTTGGTACGAATATTATCCTTCGTGTCTTCAACTGTCTCTTCATTGACAATTAGTAAATTCATATCCTCACTCAGCAACCTGCAACTCATACCAATGTTAATAGCAGTCTCCTGTCTGTCACCAGTTAGCACCCAAATCTTAATGCCGGCCTCTTGCAAAGTGTGAATAGTCTCCGGAACACCGTCCTGCAGCTTATCTTCAATGGCGGTAGCTCCGAGTAAGAACATGTCCTTCTCAATCAGTTCAGCAGCCTCGTCAATCTTGGCAGCTCTATCGTCCATAGATGTAGAAGCAGCCTCGTAAATTCGAGCCCACTCTTCATATTCATCGTTGGGGATCATCCTGCTCGCAATACACAATGTTCTTAAACCATCAGCTGCATAATCTTCCAAATGACGGGTAGTAGCAGACACATATGGATTGTCCTCGCTCAATCTGGCAAAAATCACAGTATCAGCACCCTTGCAGAACAACTTGATAGATCCATCCGGCATTCTGAAAATGGCAGACATTCTCTTTCTTGTAGAGTTGAATTCACAGATCTGCAACAGTTCATAGTGCTTCTCTTGTCCATTCACTTCAATTGTAACAAACTTAGGTTTTCTGATTGTGAACTTGTATCCAAGCATAGCACCACCTTCAACTAAAGCACCTTCATCTGGGGAAGCGGCTTGGTATTTGATAGAACCATCACTCTGGAACTCTGGAATAACCGTATGGCATGTAGCCAACAAAGTCAGAAATTCATCGATGATACTGGCGTCCTCACCAGTAGCCAAGTTGTCATGCATCTTCTTAAAAGTGTGGAAGCCTACTTCCACACCATCAATCATTTTAGCACCCTTGTCCTCTGGAATTTCGTCAATGTAACAGTGGCCAGCAATGGAGAGGGACTTGAACTCCATAATGTTTCTTGTCAGTGTGCCTGTCTTATCACTAAAGATGTACTCAATCTGACCTAGCTCTTCCACCAAACTCGAAGTTCTTACAACAGTAGGAGTGTCAGTCTCTTCGTGATACATGTCCAAATCAGATGCAATCATATAAGCCTGGTAGTACTTGATGACTTCGACAGTAACAAACAAGGAAATAGGAACCAAGTTGGAGAAGAGAATCCAGTATGTTAGCAGATCCTTGAAGAACAAACCGGCCTTGTTTTTTCTTCCCAAGTAGAGATATGTCAGGTGCTTAGCGTCGGACGTAACCTTGACAACATTACCAATTGATGAGATCAAGGAGAGAACAATCAACATACCGAAAAGGACAATAATCTGCAAGTTAATAATCCTCTCAACAGCTGTTCTCTTGATGGGAGTGGCAGTGGCATTACGCATTAATTTCGTCTCATGACCGGTGAAAACAACAATACCATGGATCCATTGGGTATTTCTCAGAGTAGCACCTCTGAGAATAAGCTGTTCTGGTGACAACGAGTAGTCCTTGTTATACAAGTTGAGCGTACCTTCGTAAGTGTATAGACTAGAGTTTGGCTGTTCAGAAAGGATTTTGCCTCTCATCGCAATCAAATCAGTAGGAGAAACCAGGTGACTGGTCTCTGGGAGTGATTGTTTGATCTTCAAATTCGTTTCACCATCCAAATTGGCGGTCTCGATGTAACAAAGACCCTCTGGTTCAGAAGAACTCAGCAAAACTAGATCGGCAGGAATGGCCTCTTCCGACTTGACACTAACAATATCACCCACTGAAACGTTAATCCACTTCTTGGTGACAAATTCACCATGATCTGGAGAGAGTACTTCAACTTTTGAATGATTCAACTCCTTATCCGACGTAGCTCTCTTGAAGTCCTCCATGATCTCTTTCAAGGCAGAGACCAGAAGGACAACGAGGAGAGTACCAATTGTAGTATATCTATTAGTAGGTGAAACATTCGGCACTTGCTGAATCGCAGAAGTGAACAAAAAGAACAAGTTTGCATATTTGGAAAACTCTTGGAATAGGAATTTCGGAAGGAAGGTGGCCAAGTTATACTTTGTTGTGGAGATGTGGTTGTCACCGTATCCAAACGCGGCATTCGACACCTTGTCATTGAGGTGGATGATTCTTGGTCCTTGTGTATCTCTGTTGGTTTTTCTTCCACGAACTTTGTCCCAAATGCGACGAATATTAAACGTGTTTCTCTCATCATCGATCAAGTTACGCTCCTGTGGGACATCGGCACGAGCGCCTGGTCTCGTTGTGCCATCCGGATCTCTGAATGGGTTCTCTGAATCGTCGTCATTGTTCGGATAGTCATGAAGAGGGATGCCCATGTCGCGGTACTCTGTTCCAAGACCAAGTTTCTGTCTCATATTGGAGAGCAACCCCCCTCCTTGCTGCCTGCTGCTGGACGCTGGAAATGAGAGGTCTCTCTCATCGTCTTGCTCAATGTACTTGTCGTCAAATGGATCACCAAAGTTGACTTCCTCCTGCTCAATGACACCATTACGAAGGTTGTCCAGCTGTGAACGGGGAATGTGATCCACATCATCATATGCACTATCAATGCCAATGTCATCTCCCAAAAGGTCGTCTTCGAACGGCGATGTCTTCTTGCCGCCTAGCTGGTTGGACCGCGTGTTCTGTGATGTGTCCAACAAGTCGATATCAAACAGCGTGTTCGAGCCACTGTCCTGTAGAGGATCATCAAACGGGTTCTTCCGTGAGTTACCTGCTGACATTGTGATATTTGGTTCAGCCAGGAGTTGTCTCTTACGTATTGTTCTATTGTAGTTTACTGTAGTGGCTTTGTTTCTGCTTGGGCTTTTTGGAGAAGCGCGTGTCTACTTCGCCCTCGTGTGGTCCGTACCATGTCATTTTAGTTATAATAATATGATGAAGATGATGATCATCATGTGCTCAAGTCTATGAACTACACAGATCATTGACATTTAAAGTCAAATGGACTTAATGAGCCAGTGTGTAAGGATAGGACCATCAATATATCTGTAGCTACCTGCTCTATCAAGTCTACCCATACTCATCAGAAGGGAGCTTGAAGGCGAAGGCCACGGTACCGAACGTTCTTCCAACGCTACATGGTCATTATCCGATACATAATAACTGTATAGAAGTAGAATGCAATAAACAGAATAGCAAAACCTTTAAATCAAAACTTCAAAACTTCGTGTAATATATGCCAGTGTAGTTCTGGGGTGGTAATGGTACAACATGAGAGTAGGCATTAAGGTACCAACCACATGCAAGTGTAAACGGTGTCATAATAAGAGATGGTGTGGAAAGAGCACACTTAAGCAGCATTGACCATGGAGTTGACCTGAGCTGGTTCCTCTTCATACTCGACCTCGACTCTAGCACGTCTTTTCTTGGCCTTTTCAGCCTTAGCAGCAGCCTGTCTCTTTCTCTTCTTGGAGTCTGTTTCATCATCGCTCGACTCAGAGTCACTGGAATCGGTGTCTTCCTGAGCAGAAGCCTCAGAGTCACTGCCATCAAGCCATCTCTCCAAGTCCTCAACGTCGACCAACTCATCATCACCATCGTCCTCGACATACTCAACCTCACCAACGTCACTGTCATCCTCCTCCTCAAGGTCACTGTAGTCCTCTTCTTCCTCTTCCTCTTCGACGCCTTCCTCGTCCTCAACGGTTCCGAGGACCTTCTTCCAAATCTTCTCATCAACGTTCAGTGGCTTATCACCATAAGCACCACTCTTGAGTCTCTCAAGCAATTCCTTCTCAATGGCCTTCTCAATCTTGGCAGCAGCCAAAGCCTTTCTTTCTCTGTTCTCCTCCCTTCTCTTAACCTTTGGTGCAACACCAACGTAGTGTCTCTCCTCGTCTCTCAAAGCCATACGACGTTCTGTGATTGCGACTTGGGTCAGTCTGGTCAATCTCTGTTTACATTTGTGGATCAGGAACTTGTTCCAGTAAAGCAAGTGGTTGTCAATCTGCTCCAATGCCTTTGTGTAGTTCTTTGACAGTTTGATTCTTTCCCACAGCTTGGCTGGTGTATGTGCACGTTCTGCTGTTTTCATGTAAAGGTAGAGCTTACCATCAATGTTCTTGACAGTCGCATACTTAGCATTGGCCAACGGACATGATTGCCTCGAGCACAGACCACTAACGTTGTACTCGTTTCTGCAGAAATTCTGACCCTTTGTGGTTTTCAGTTTGAAGGAACAGAATTGTTGGTTGATAACTTGCCAAATGATCTAAATCAATGTTAGTATAATGATGATGATAATTGAGCGGAGAGTGAGCTCATAAAGCGAACTTATAGGAGAAGAAACATACTTCGTCAGACATTATCAATCTGTGTGATCGTTGTAAATAATATAGATTGGTAGAGAATTAAAAGATGGTGGTTCTAGTGAGACTCTTGATTTGTTCCAATCATAGTTTTCTCTTTGAAGCTTATGCGCCTTATAAAAAAAAATTTTTTAGTAGGTAAGGGCAACACCTCATCTCGTTTGTTACCCTACTTATTGATTGCTTCTTGCTTGCGATCTCTGGCTTGAGTTGCCTTTCTGCTGATAAAAAAGTAACTATAATCGCGAACCTGTTTGTGCCACACGGAGCAGGAGGGTTTAGGCTCTGTAGAAGATTCGTTTCAGTAATAATGGGTTCATCTGATGTAATGGCATTGTGTGATGATATTTATAGTGAGAATGACTTTGACTCCGGTGTACCGTGTAAAATAATAAAGCGGGTATCTACTTAGCTGCCTATATGTGTTCGCCACACGCAATCACTATATAGATCCTACAATCAACGAGGTGGACCATTACCGAGATAGAAACAGTGCATTGGCTATATCCACATCAGTATAGCAAACGGTGCTTTTCATTGGTGTTTAGTAATTCCAGCTAAGTCTCATTTCAGAACTCATCTTGTGCATCATGGAAGAACAACGTGAAGACGATAATGGATGAGTAAATGAGTAAACCACCAGCTGTGCTCATAATAGTTGCCTGGAGTACCACAAGCTTTGTGTGATATAGAACCAATGGCAAACAGATTCCACTTGTCACTAGCATAGCAGTAACAAACTTTGCAAAGTCATTGACAGAACTATCAGGGGATGATCGTTAGTACGCTGGAACGAGCCTTTATTCGAAAAGTAGAATGGGAAAGAGGATATGGTACATACCTTGAGGAATCACTCATGAAGTCATCAAACTCATTTCTTGAAAGGAGTGTGTTAGGAAGAGGGGCTAAAAGGAATATTCCGACTGTGCTGATGTTAGTAACTATCCGGGATATAAGCAACACGAACTTGTGTCAAGGCCGATAAGAATCAACACGTACCAACATAAAGGGGGTACCAGTTCGACCATAGGGCGCAACTGAGAATGATAAGAAGGAAACCAGCTGCTAGGAATCCCGAAAGGAATATAATCTTTGTTAATGGTGTGGCCGACATGTGGGAAAGGTAATAGTCTTGGTGTTACTCTTCTGGTTTTGCACCCTGCTGTTTGAAGTTGTAAACCTCGAAATCTCCGTGCTTTTGATTTTGGGTCTGTGGAGTGCACGCGAACAGTGCAGTACTAGGTCACCAGTACGGGAAAGTGCCATACGCAACACCACCTAATATGAAATTCTGGAATTATGGCGTAATCTAGAGACTTACTCCATCCAGATAACAGCATATTCTTTCCTTTATTCAAGTATAGAAAAAGAATCATCTCCTCATGTGGAATTTTTTCAAATTTTATCACGTGATCTTCCAACCCCTCCTTCTCTTTGAGCACGAACTTCGAACGAATAAGAGAAGGCCGTATGGTCTAGTGGTATGATACTCGCTTTGGGCGAAGATTGGGTTCACTCAATCTACAAGCTACAGATATGTGAGTGGTCCAGGGTTCAATTCCCTGTCCGGCCCTCTTCTTAAATTTTTTGATAAACCCCTTAGAAAAGTCGTGGCTGTACCATATTTCGCGCGCGCGGCGGCGCCACACACTAATTTCTAGAAATGAAATGAAAAGCCGAAGGCAACGAACATCAGCTTTTTGTGTGATGAATCTGTAAAAGTCAACCTCCCTTTCCCCAGGCATCCACGTTAGCGCTATTCTGATATTTGCTCACTGAAATCAGGAAGAGAAGATAATACTTCAGAAGATTCTACGCACTGACATACGACTACATGATTAATAATAACGACACGTTCATTTCCGATGATGAGACCGGCGAAGAAGATCTCTGCCCATTATGTGTGGAAGAGATGGACCTGTCCGATAAGAACTTCAAGCCATGTCCCTGTGGATACCAGATCTGTCAGTTTTGTTACAACAACATTCGACAGAATCCTGACTTGAATGGAAGATGTCCTGCTTGCAGAAGAAAGTACGACGATGAGTCTGTGGAGTACAGACAGTTGACTGCTGAAGAGTGGAAGCTGGAACAGCAGAAGCTCCACAAGAAGGACAAGGAGAAAAAACAGAGGGAGAAGGAAAAGAAGGAGAATGACCTGCAGAACAGAAAGCACCTCGCTGGTATGAGGGTCATTCAAAAGAACCTGGTGTACGTTGTTGGCTTGAACCCTCAAGTGCCACCAGAAGAGCTGCACAACGAGTTGAAATCAGATGCATACTTTGGACAGTTTGGAAAGATCCTCAAGATTGTGGTCAACAAGAGACATCCAACTTCAACCCACTTTTCTAATCCAGGGGTGGGTGTTGGTGTTTACGTGACCTTCTCCAAGAAAGAGGAGGCTGCCAGATGTATTCAGATGGTTGATGGTGCCTATTATGATGGAAAGCAGTTAAAGGCGGCATTCGGTACTACAAAGTACTGCTCTTCATACCTCAGAGGACAATCTTGTCCGAATCCAAATTGTATGTTCCTTCATGAGCCAGGGGAGGAGGCCGACTCCTACACTAGACAAGACCTGTCCACTAGACAGAGTTTGAAGATGGGCGGTATCGAAGGTTACAGAAATAAGGCGCCATTCCCATCTGGTCATGGACACCACTACGACAGTCACAGCAGCAGCAGTCTCTCATCTCCGGCTACTAATAACCACACGCCACTGGCTACCAGTACATCTACCACCACTGCCTCCTCGGCAACCAGTGCACCACTCCCACCAAACATTTCATGGGCTTCCAACCCTAACAATATCAACAACACGGCTGATGAGGCTGAGGCACTTGCCAACTCCTCTGCGTTCCCTACTTTGGGAGAAACTTTGCAGCAACAACAGCAGCAGAGCCATCACACACATCACACACAGAAGAAGAACAGGCACCATGGTCCGTCACAGCAGCTGGAGGCGACTCCAGAGCAAGTTGCTATCCAATACATCGACGAGGTTATCAACTATCTCAAGGCTGGTACCTCGAGCAAGTTCGCACTTAAGAGTTCTGCTCTCACAGATTCTGTTGTCACGCAACCACCATTGTTTGCATACAAAGTGTCTGAAAACGCCCCAGTTATTGACCGTGATTTCAACCTGAGATTCATCAAGTCATTGATCGCTAAGAGTACCAGATCAGCTTCATTGTCTTCTCAGGAGTTGCAATATGGCTCGACCCCGGTTGTCTCCCAAGTTCAACCAATGCCACCACAGTCGCAGACGCCAACTACAGCTCATTTACAGCTGAACGAGTTTATGCAACAGCAGCAGCGTGCTAACTCTAACCCTTCACAACTTCATCAGCTTCCTCTCCAACAACAACAACAGCTCTTTCAACAGCAGCAACAAAACCCAGTAGCCCAGCACTTGCTTCAGCAACAGCTTCTCCAACAGCAGCAACAACAACAGCAAGCTCGCTCACAGACTCCATCAGAGCAGCACCCACAACTCTCCTCTGTGGCACAACAGTTGTTGCAGGATCAGGTCCAATTCCAGAACAGGGGCGAGCGCTCTTTCTCTAGTGCTCCTCCACCAGGTATGTTTGCTACATCTCAACAGAATGGTGGTGAACACGGGATTAGTGGTACTGCTTCTGAGCTGCTGAGCCACTTGTTAAACGGTAAGAAGATTAGTGCTTAAAGCAGATCTGTTTTTCTTTTGCCTGAAGTTCCCCTACTGTACATTTATTGTTATCTGCTTATTTGATTTTGTTTGTTGTCCAGTGTTGATCGAGACGTTATCTGTGTAATTTTTACGAAGATATGCCTCTTATATAAAGATATGTGTGTAGTGTATTAGTATTATCTATTTAGTACGGCATATACCTCTTTGTTCTTTGCTTTTCAGTCTTTGATCCCGAAGTTGACACACCAACTTTAGAGCCTATAGAGTTGGAAGTACTAAACAGCGACTTATCGTTCTTGACTTTCTTGTTCTTCTTATTGAAATTCTGCCAACTTTGTGCACTTTTGCTCAGTTCCATTTCATATTTGTCCTCCTTTGGTTTTGCAGCCTTCTGTTGTTGCTTTTTATACTTACTAGCTAGATCTTTTGGCTTTTCCTTGTGTAATTCTTCGACTGAGTACGTGTCTGTAGAGTTTGAGTCTGTAAACTGGATGGTGATGGTCTTCTGGTTTCCTGAAACGTTGATAACTCGGGCCTCCTTGAACTGTTTCTCTAGCCTTGTTTTGGCCCATACAACATCACCAGCGCTGTACGGAGCTGCTGTTACATCCCTCGACTGCTCTGTAGTAGGTGCTGATTCTGGAGATGCGGTCTTCTCCTGTGTGGTATCTTCCCTCTTGATTTCTTCTTCTTTCTCTCCCTCCGCTGTTTGTAGAAGTTTAACGAGTTCCAACAGCTCAGCTTTCAGTGCTAAGAGGGACTCATTCTGCGGGTCGTTAGCCAAAGTCTCTTCGATATCCTTCAGTTGTTGTTGGTACTCTTCCAGTTCACTCATAGCAAAAAAAAATGGGTCTGATGAATCGTGTAGAAGTTGATTAATAACAAGTGAAAGTGGCGGTTTCCGTCTCAACCTCAGCTTAGAAAAAAATAAAATCATCGCGGCCTTTATTCAACGCGAACATCAAAACTTTTAGGCGATCCCCAACCTGTAAACTAGCACAACGCACTCTAATAAGATTTCATCAACTACTGCTGGTTATCAATGGAGTCTCAACTTACTTTCCTTCTACAAGGGCTCCAGCAGGCAGACAACTATGAGCGCCAGTCATCAGAACAACAGCTTGCTGGTCTCATTTCACAGGACCCTTCCACCTCTGCCCTCACGCTTCTAGCCATCGCGTCGCACAACAGTACCTCCATCGCAGACCGCCAGAGTGCTCTTCTTTGCCTAAAAAGGCTGGTTCCGGTGCATTGGAGTGCTGGATTTGAGTCATTTACCGGGCCTGCTGTCTCCTCAGAGGCCAAAGAAGCTATTCGCCCTGCTCTTCTCCAGCTCGCTACAGAAGATGACAACTCCAAAGTTCGTTCAGGTGCTGCTTACGCTGTGACACAGATTGCCGCTGTTGACTACCCAGATGAGTGGCCTACACTTTTGGAGTCATTGTACTCTGCCATTATGAATGGTGGATCTGCTACACTCGGTGGTCTAGCTCTGCTACAGGAGCTCTTTGATGATCTCGTCACTGAAGACCAGTTCTTTGATGGTGGCATCGGTGTTGGCACTATTGGCCACTGCATGAAATTGATAAGTGATGTCTCCCTTTCTGCTCAAATAAGAACAGCTTCCGCTAAGCTCTACAAAACTTGCTTGCTTCAACTAGAAAGTCCGGATGTATTGGAGGACCAGCAGAAGGCTCAAGGTCTCCAGCTCCACATAACTGAGATGGCAGCTTTGCTTACTACCCTCCTCCAGAACAAGTCGATGGATATCAACCAGTTACAGCTCAGAACTGTTCTTTATACCATTGCTTTTCAACTGGTCACTGAATTCCCTTCAGAGATGTTTGAGCAGAGTGCGAAGTTGGCACTCCAAAAAGAGACTACCGAGGATCTTGAACAAATTTCGCAGATGTATGTTCAGATCGTCGTCAATGAGGATCCATCAGCTTATGATTTATTTGACGATTCTGAGGTTTCCGTGGAAGTTATTTTTACCAACATTATAATTGAACAATTTCAGCTTCTTGGTGCTCTCACCGAAACATCACCCATCACCAAAAGCTCCACCATTCGTCACAAGTCCATATTCAACGCAATCATGGCATGTTCTTTGTTGCCATTGGAAACAGAGAGTGATTATTCTGCTGACTACAACCTAATGGTCACAGAGGAGACCGGTGTCTCTCCAGACTTCACTGCTAGAAACGCTGTCTTTGATTACATCACAGAACTTTCACCAGACGATGTAAACACCTGCTTCGAATACTTCCTCGCTCGTCTTGGTGAAACATATTCATCTAAGGAATGGAAACAAAAAGAAGGTGCTTTGTACTGTCTAGATGCTCTCTTCCGTCACGACACTGCATTATCCACTTCACAGTCCCTTGTGTCCTTGCTGAACAGTTTGATCTCACTATTGAAGGACCCTGAACCATTGGTTCGTGCAAGAGCCATGTTGACACTCCCAGCGTTCCTCTCCAAATTTAAGAATCTAGGTGGTGAATTCCCACTCAAGACACTTCTTGAATGTGTCCGACATGCTAATAACGATTCCGATATCTTGGTTAAGGCTGCATTTCTTGTGTCTCTCACGTACTTTGACTCCGTTGTTCAATTGGAACAAGTGCCAAATGAAACCCAACATGTCATTTGCTCCATCATCTATACTGTGCTAGAGACAGCAAAGGAAGACACTCCACCAATGCTAGCGGAAGCTCTCACTGCTTCATTGAAAATGAGCTCTGGCACCAACACAGAGGCACTCTCTCTTCTCTTCCAGATTGCTTCAAAGGACTCTGGGAATGTACAGCTCGTGCTGGATGTTGAAGAAGCTTTGGAGACACTATTATTGGATGTTGAGATGAACAGTTATCTTGTATACTCTGAAACTATCCTCTTTGGTCTCTTGTCAAATATTGAAAACTCCAAGGCCGAGTTCTCCAGTGACTTGTCATTGGCTCTACAAGTCCTTACAATATTTATCAACAATGTACCAGAAACTATGCCTCCGGAGTTGTTCTCGCGTGTCAACTCAGTATTATCAAAACTTCTGTTTGAGGCTACAGATGATCAAATCCTCCAGATTGGTGGTGAGGCGTTTCATGCACTCATCACTCATTCCCAGCCACAGTTGTTTGACATCAACGTTGTTCTTCAAGTGCTTTCCAAATTTCTGGATCCTCAACTGAGTGACTCTGCAGCTATGAACGTTGGTTCCCTCGTTGTTGCAGTTTTGTCAAAATTCTCGGATAACATCTCGAACATTCTGCCGCAGATCCTTGAGGCCACCACACGCCGTCTTTTGTCTGCTAAGGAGTTATCTACTACAGAGGATCTTTTATCAGTGCTTTGCCTCATGATTTCAACCGATGTGGAACAGACGATTGCCTTCCTCCAACAGAATGATATCCAGAAGGTCTTTAACGTCTGGCTGACTAACTTCTCTACTTTGACTGGAATTGACCGTATCCGTCAAAACTGTGAAGCTCTTATCAAAGTTTTCATGTTTGCATCGAAATCACCACAATTGTTCCAGTTCACCGTTGATGACCAAGAGATTGTTGATGTTGGCTCGGACGTCATCATTACAAGATCTATGAGAAGGAACATGGTTAAGAAATTCACTCATGTCAGTGTTCCCTTCAAGATTGTCCGACTGCTCGTTGCTGAACTGAAGGATCAAACGGCTCAAAAGGATGGACCAGAGCCTGGAGATCTCATTGACGCAGTGGGTAATGACGATGAAGAAGGATGGGAGGATGTCGATGCTATAGGTGAGGACTTTGATACTTTAAGAGGATATGTTGAGAGCGACGAGACTGGTATGAAGGGTCAGGATGATGACTTGGCAGATTTACTGGTCGGTTTCTTCAAGCAGGTTGCCGCTAGCAATGTTGATGGGTTCAGAGATGTTTATAATGCCCTGTCTGATGAAGAAAAACAGGTCTTGGCTGAAAACATTGTCTAAGCATAGGTATGCTACATAGTCAAATATAGACAGGAAACAAAAAGTTGATAGCATGATATTTTATTTACTTCTTCTCTTTGAACTGTATCAGTTTGTACTAATGTAAGATCAAGAGGGGACTCATGTGCCGAAGTTGTCAACGTTTTCTTCTCATTATCATGGATAGGGCACCAGCAGCAATTGCAGCAACACCAGAGACCATAGCAATACCTATGAGGCCATCCTTGGCAATCTTATCCTCGATCATCTTCTTCAATGCCTTTGCCTGATGGTTCTCGGGTTCATGTGCTATCAAGGCATCGGCGTATCTTCTGGCATCTGAGTAATCGCCCATTTTGTAAGTTCCAACAGCCAAGTAATATAGGCATTCACGACGTCTCTGTGGAGAGTCTTTGAAGACGTCTGTTAGCAACTTCACACCAAGACGCTGGTCATCGAGTCGGTTGGATTTGATCAAGCCCCATGCGTAGTTGAAACGTGATTGCACCGATACCATTTCTCCTTCCGAGAGGACTTGCTGGTGCAATATTTCAAGTTGCTGTGGTGAGAGTGGTCTGTAGTGTTTGTGTTAGTAATATGTTGTGTGAAATATATCGAGAATCTGGTTGTAGCTAGTTTCATCTTACGAGTTGGCATCTTCAAGGGCTAAAAACGGGATCGATCCTATGGTTAGTATTGTTCTTTACACTTAAAGATGAAAAGCAACATACCAGGTAAATAAGTTTTCTCTGACATTGTGTAAGTGTGTGAGTGAATATAATGCAAATTGAATATAGATTTAGAAATGTATTAAAACCACATCAAATTGAGAGTTGTGAAAGAAGTGGTGGCACATCTTCTTGCTTTCCTTTCTTTAGCCCCATACAAAACGCGCGCATGGATGAATGGCAACTACGATTTCGCGAATGATTTATGTCCATTAATATTTTCAGTCTGTCATCACATTAGGTGTCAATAATCTCAGTCTGTGGGTGTGTGCTCCGATACCGGCTTTTGAAACTCGATTGTCGGCGTTGTGAGGGCAGAATGGGTAGTTGTTTCTAAATTGATAATCAACGATCTCGCTGTGTCCCTTTGCTGTTTTGTCATCAACAGAGACCAAACCCCGAGAAAAGTCTCAACTCAGGCACAAGGGGTCCCGATAACTGAGGATGATTATTAATTTTATCTTCTGTTTTGGGTTGATTTTTTTTCCGGTGCGCGATTTCCCACCAAAGTTGCATTTGGACAATCAGTCATCGTCAAAACTTCAACCCCCCACTAAAAACCCTTCCAACCTCCTCGTCACCTCTAAGACTTCCATCGCTAAAGCAGGGGCTTCTTTTCTTTCTTTAGAACAAAACGATGCTCCGCTCAACTTTGTCTGCTCAGAGACGTCGTATCTCCCGCTCGGGTCACTCCGCCATCAAGTCTGGTGCCGCCAACGTCGGCCAGGCCGCCAAGGGCTTCGTCCACAGAGCCATGCCAACTTCTCTACCTGCTTCCTCTGCGTGCCAGTCTTCAATGTGCCGCTCTTACTCTACCAGATCCACTGTTATCCAGCTCCTGAACAACATTGGTTCCAAGAGAGAGGTTGAACAGTACCTCAAGTACTTCACCTCCGTCTCCTCCCAGCAGTTCGCTGTAATCAAGGTTGGTGGTGCCATCATCACACAGCACCTCACAGAGCTAGCTTCCTGTTTGGCCTTCTTGTACCATGTCGGTTTGTACCCTATCGTCCTCCATGGAACTGGCCCACAGATCAATGAGCTCTTGGAGGCCGAAGGTGTTGAGCCGGACTACGAGGATGGAATCAGAATCACTGATGAAAAGACAATGTCCGTCGTTAGAAAGTGCTTCCTCGAGCAGAACCTCAAACTTGTCACTGCTTTGGAGAAGATGGGCGTCCATGCCAGACCAATCACCGCTGGTGTCTTCAACGCAGACTACCTCGACCAGGAGAAGTACAAGCTCGTTGGTAAGATCAATGGTGTCAACAAGTCTCCTATTGAGGCCTCCATTCAGGCTGGTGCTCTCCCAATCCTTACCTCTCTCGCTGAGACTCCTTCTGGTCAGATCCTTAATGTCAACGCCGATGTTGCTGCTGGTGAATTGGCTCGTGTCTTCGAGCCATTGAAGATTGTCTACTTGAACGAAAAGGGTGGTATCATCAATGGTAACACCGGTGAGAAGATCTCCGTGATTAATCTTGATGAGGAGTACGACGACCTTATGAAGGAGTCCTGGGTTAAGTATGGTACCAAGCTCAAAATCAAAGAGATTAGAGATTTGCTCATCCACTTGCCAAGATCTTCTTCCGTCGCTATCATCAACGTCAATGACTTGCAGAAAGAGCTTTTCACTGACTCTGGTGCCGGTACTTTGATTAGAAGAGGTTACCGCCTTTTGACCAGAAACTCATTGTCTGAGTTCTCTGAGCCAGAATTGTTGAGAAGAGCTTTGCAAAGAGATCCTGAAATTGCATCTGGTAAGCTCTCTGTGGCTTCCTATTTGAGAGAGTTGGAGAACGCCTCTTTCAAATCCTACGGTGATGAGCCATTGGAAGTGTTGGCCATAGTCAAGGATGCTACTGAGGCTTCTGCCAATGTGCCAGTATTGGACAAATTCCTTGCTTCCAAGTCTGGTTGGTTGAACAACGTTTCTGACAACATCTTTAATGCTGTTAGAAAGGACTTCTCCTCTCTTCAATGGGTTGTTAGAGAAGACGATCCAAACGCCAACTGGTTCTTCTCCAAGTCTGACGGCTCTTACACCAAGCATGGTCATATCCTTTTCTGGTTCGGAGTTGAGGATGCAAAGTCTGTTTCTACACTCATCCAAAACTTTGAGGCCAAGTACTCTCGTGTTCCAAAGACCCCAGGTTCAGAGTCCTCCAATGTCTTCTCTGGAACCCAGGTTAGATCTTATTCCACCATGAGAGCCACTGTTAGAGCTCAGTCTAACCTCAAGTCACAGGCTACTGTTGCAAAGTACATGCAACAACAGTCCAAGAAACCAACTGTGGCTTCCGCTGCTAAGAGAGTAGTTGGTGTCAGAACCATGGCCACTGAGACCAAGTCCAATGCCCCTTTGAGAGAGGGTACCAACACGAAGAAGGCCCGTCTTGCATTGATTGGTGCTAGAGGTTTCACTGGTCAGAACTTGATCTCCATGATCAACCAGCACAAGTACTTGGAGATTTCCCACGTCTCTTCTCGTGAACTGGAAGGCAAGAAGCTCGAAGGTTACACCAAGAAGGATATCATCTATGAAAACCTTCAGGTTGAAGATATCAAGAGATTGGAAGAACGTAACGAGGTTGATATTTGGGTCATGGCCTTGCCTAACGGTGTGTGTAAGCCATTTGTTGAAGCCATTGAGTCTGCTTCCGGTGGTGGCAAGTCCAAGATCATTGATCTCTCTGCTGATTACAGATTCGACACCACTGGTGAGTGGGTGTATGGTCTTCCAGAGCTGAACGACAGACATACCATTGCTAACGCTAGAAAGATCTCTAACCCAGGCTGTTTCGCTACTGCTGCTCAGGTCGCTATCAAACCATTGGTCGATTACGCCTCTGGTACTCCTACAATCTTTGCTGTCTCTGGTTATTCTGGTGCTGGTACCAAGCCATCTCCAAAGAACGACCTTAACTTGCTCAGCAATAACCTTGTTCCTTACTCTCTCACTGACCACATTCATGAAAGAGAAGTGTCCAAGCAACTCGGTATTGACGTTGCCTTCTCTCCACACGTTGCACAGTGGTTCCAGGGTATTACTCATACCATCAACATTCCATTGAAAGAGCCACTCTCCTCCAGAGAGATCAGAAACATGTATCAGGACTATTATCAGGGTGAACAGCTCATCACAGTCACTGGCGAGGCTCCTTTGGTCCGTGATATCAGTGGTAAGCACGGTGTTGTTGTTGGTGCTTTTGCCGTCAATGCTGCTCAGAACAGAGTCGTCGTCGTCGCCACCATTGACAACTTGCTCAAGGGTGCTGCTACTCAGTGTTTGCAGAACATCAACTTGGCTTTGAAGTATGACGAGTACGAAGGTATTCCAGATGACTTGGTCATCAGAGGTTGAAATCTGCACGCACCTTCATCATCTTAAGTAGAAACTGTCACATTATAATCAGTTTTACATGTATACGCTATTAAATAGACGTATAATCATATTAGGCATAGATAAAGTATTTGTAGTCTGCTCAAGGAAGGATAAACAAAGTGTTGCCCCCTACCAAATAATTTCGCGGGTAATCGGAGCATAATCGAATTGAGCGCTGTCCTCTGTGTAAAGCATTTTAATCAATTCACCGGGTAAAAGAGACAACAAGCCAAAGCCTATTTAAACATAACAACAATTGAAGAATAATGGAGGATTGGAGAAGAATTGACATTGACGCACTCGACCCTGAAAACACCATCACAGCTGAGGACCTCGCTCCAGAGGTACCACCGGTCTCAGCCGACGAGGTGCAATCCAAAGTCACAAACATCCGCACACTGATCTCCAAGGGTTCCTATGCTGATGCTATTTCATACGCTACAGAAGACCCACCATACGGTGCTGATGAGGCTTCAAAGACACTTTTCATCAATTCCGTCATTGACGTCTTCAGTGCTACCAAACAGACCGATATCCCATCCATCGTAAAGAACTTGTCGATAGAGCAGCAGAATGCCCTGCTTAAGTACTTGTACAAGGGCATGTCCATTAAGAAAGGACAACAACAGGGTGGTGTCCTCCTTTCATGGTTTGACAAGACTGTCGAAGTTACCGGTATGGGTCCTGTTGTCCGTTACTTGTCTGACAGACGAACCATTTAAGGTGATTTGCTTTAAATATAATACAAACAAAAAAATGATTGAATGTACACTACAAAGTTCTTATAGCTCCCAAAAGTAATAATGGTAGATATGAAAATCTCATCAGGAAATGTGGAATTTGTGGAATTGATTCAATCCATGGATGTATCGACCACTGCAACTGAATTGACCTTCTTCTTTCCCTTGGAAGGGGACTTCTTGATCTTTGGTGACTCAAATGTACGATCAATGTTCAATTCCTGCAACACAGATCTCTTTGAGGGTGAGCCGAAGCTCGCTTTTGACTTGGATGGAGACTTTGATGGGGACTTGGCCGGACTATCGTCTTCAAACTTGAAGTGCTTATTTGGAGACGTTCTGATCAGTTTAATAGGACTCAAGCTAAGGAGATTGTTGAAGTTGTTGTTTTCCTTATTTTCAACATCTTCCTTAACCTCATTGGCTTCACTAGATTCGACTGGTGGGATCATATCCCTCTCTTCAACATCGCTGAACCGAACCTTCTTGTTCTGCAGCGTGGCTGCTTCAAAGTCTGATCTTCTCTTATGTCTCAATTCCTCTAACTCAGATGTAAGGTCCTCAACCTGCTTTGACTTTTTCTTCTCCTTCTTAGCAAGTTGGTTAATCTCCTTCTCAGCGTCATCCAGCTTCGTAATAGCAACTCTAAGCTTCTCCTCGAGTTCTTTCTGTTTGCTCTCAAGAGTTTCCTTGTCATTCTGCAAGATAGAAATATACTCTTCGAGTTTTTCAGAGTCATCATTACCAACAGCTTCGAGTCTTAAGCTTAGCAATTGGTCTTCATAATCCTGTGTGATACGTCCAATAGCCTCATTGTGTTTTACATCCAGCTCATCGAGTCTATGTTGGTGTTGCTGCTCCAGTTCCTTGATTTTGGTTTCGTAGTCATCTGAAAGCATCTTTAACTTGACGTCAACTTCATTCTGATGAGAGTCCTTCAAGTCATTGACGGCTGCCACATGCAGCGCCTCAATTTCCTGAATCTTTGCCTCATATTGTTCACTCAACTCCCTTCTTACCTCCATCTCAACTTGTACGATAGTCTGTCTTGCAGCCTCTTTGTCACTTTCCAACCTCTCATTGATGCTTCTCAAGACTTTGACTTCCTCGGTGAGCTGCGATATCTGTAGAGCATCCACGTTGTTGGTATCCAAGGAGTTTCTCTCAGAGTTGATCTGCACCTTAGCCACTGGTTGAATGTACCTGATAGCATGCAAAATGGTAGATAACTGAGAGTAAGGGTCCAAAGTCAACAATATCTTAATACGGTTCTGGGAGTTGAAGTTACCAAATAGATCTGTCAAGAGCAACCTAGTCAATTTGGAGGTTCTTAGGATGGATCTGTCAAACTTCTTAGATTTCATGAGTGCTAAGCATCTTCCAAGCTCGGTCAAACTAGTGTTAGTGTAGTTACCTTCCTTGAACTCTTTACCTTCGGTCTTTGCCGTCTTTGTTCTCTCAGAGCCAGCCAAATCGGCAATTGTAAGTCTCGTGGTTCTTACAGCTTTTCCAATCACCTTGTGGAGGTTGAAATAAAGGAACAAGTGGGATCTAGAGCTTGTAGTGTTCAAGTTCGTAGCACTCACGGCTCTTCTCTTGATACACTTGTGAAGAACGGTCTTAGCCTCATCCAAGTTGGAGACATATATCTGTCTGATCTTATTCGGCTTGATTTTACCATCCTTGACGTCTGTAATAATGTCCAATGACTGGTTCACGGTTTTTTTCTGGTCCAGGGATAAGTCTCTGATACGGTCGTTGTAGATCTCAAACACAGAGATGGACAAACCAAACTCACCAGTGCAGTCCTTTCCGGCGCTTGAAGTCACCAAAAAGGGGTCTCCAAAGTGCTTTTTAAACTGTTTATAATCAGCCAAGTTCGTACCGATCTTGTTAAAGATCTCATTCAGTGAGTAGATGGCAAGGCCCGGGTTAGAGGCATCGCCATAAATGGAGTATGACTTGCCACTATTCGAAGGGCCCAACGTGAATAGAACACTGTCTTTCTCGTCAAAAAGCTCCATTGTCAAATCCTGCATCGTCTCAGTGTACAAGTCCAGCTGTGATACCTCATTGAAAATCTTGGTAAACTTGTTCGATCCCACAGTGTTCTTGAATGTGACTTCGGTGTCTGTCTGCGCTTGGATAACAGACTCCTTCAGTTTGTCAGCCGGGGCATCTCCTCTCGGCTTTAGACGCAAATAGTGTGGAACAGATGACATCTTTCAGAACGATGATTGGGGGTAAGCGCCTGGTGATGAAGATGCTTCAAAAGCCAGCAGTAGCGGCTTTGTTTTGATCTTTGTTTTGATTTTTCCCTCTGTTTACATTTTTTGAGGGAATGCCAAAGTGTGCACGTACCACAGAAAGTCTCGATTAGTGTATTATAGTATTATATTAATGCACAGAGAGAAAACTTACAAGAGACTTTTTCTTGACTCAGATTAATGGTCTATCATCGTGAGTATATATTATGGACTTACTTCTTAGCACCGTACTTAGAAACGGACTTACCATCTGGAATGGTGAAGAAGATGTATGGCTTACCCTTCTCAGCTTGGTCCAAACGGTAGTAACCCTTTCTCTCAAACTGGATAATGTCACCAACCTTCATGTTCTTGACGTTCAAGTCACCAAGACCAGCGGTGTGGAACTCGGTCTTTGGAGTAAGGAAATCCTCAAAGTTCTCGCCTTCCTCCAATTTGTCCTTGGTGATCAAGTGGTCAAAGTCAACCAAGTCAACTTCAACGACATCGTCGGTATCAGCCAACCAAGTAACCTTGTGCTTGGTCTTTCTGAAGTCACCCTCCAAGTGAAGCTTAGCCTCGATGGAAGTGATCTTACCGTCAGCCTTGTTAAACTTGGTGATGATAACGTTACCCCAGTCCATCAAGGTAAACTCCTCGCCATCCTCCAGAGTATCAGCATCCTCCTGGTCAATGATCAGGTCAGAGGAGAAGATAACATCCTTCTCACCAACATCTGGATTCTTCTTGTGCTTTGGCTTCTTCTCAATAGTTGGCTTCTCTGGGCCACCGGTCAAGTGCAACTTGACTGGCTCAACAATAGCAGTGTGACGTGGAGCAACTGGGTCAATGACCTTCTTGTTCAAAGCCCAAATAACGTTCCAGTCCAAGTTGATAACGTTTCTAGAAGGACCCTGAGAGATAACAAAGTCTCTCAAACCCTGAACGGTCATACCTCTACGTCTGACACCTCTGACAGTTGGGAATCTTGGATCGTCCCAGTTACCAACGTAGTGCTTGTCAACAAACCACTGCAGTTTTCTCTTGGAAAGCAAAGTTCTGACAAAGTTGACACGAGCAAAGTCCCAAATGTGAACCTTTCTCAAGTTCATAGCCTCCAAGAACCACTGGTACTGAGGGTTTCTGTCTCTGTACTCGATGGTACGCAAAGCGTGTGTAACGCCTTCCAAGGAGTCAACAACTGGAACACAGAAGTCATAAGTTGGGTACATCTTCCAAGTGGTACCAGTTCTGTGATGAGGAGTCAAGTTACATCTGTAAATGACAGGGTCTCTCATGGCCTTGTTAGGGTTGTCAACGGACATCTTAGCACGAATACAGTATGTCTGACCAAGCTCCGTTCCGTACTTCATCTCCTCGGTGAAGATCTGCAAGTTCTCCTCGATTGGACGGTCACGTCTTCCGGATTTGATACCGTTCATTCTCTCATCTCTCATCTGCAACTGTGGGGTGTCATCAGCATAAGCCTTGCCCGCCTTGATCAAATCAACACACAACTCGTACATCTTGTCAAAGTAGTCCGAGGAGTAAGTGGTCATGTCGCCCTTGATACCCAAAAGTTCCAAATCCTCAATGATGGATTGTTCAAACTCGGTCTTCTCCTTAGATGGGTTGGTGTCATCAAATCTAATGATCAATTTACCGTGGTACTGTTGAGCAAAGTACTGGTTCAAGATAGCGGCTTTAGCGTGACCAATGTGCAAGTATCCGGAAGGCTCAGGTGGGAAACGGGTGACAACCTTACCGTCAACAGCGTCTTGCAAGTCAATGTCGAAGTTGGCCTTGTGGGTCTCCTTCTTACCATCTGGCTTGACCTTGGCTGCTTTCTTCAAATCAGCAACAGACTTGGACAATTGCTCATGGAGACCACCAAATCTCTTGTCGGCCTCGAGGAAAAGGTACCAACGGGAAACGTTGGTGTAGACTGTGTTCTTGATAATAGAGCCAACCATACCGTTAGCTCTCAAGGCACCCCAAATGGCAACATCGGACAAAGTGACGTGGTAACCAGAGATAAAGGAGCGGAAGTTCAAGTGAGCGTCAAGCTTCTCCAAGGAGAGGGCGAGCTTCTTGAAGTCCTTGACTGTGAGTTCTTCAGAGAACTTAACCCATTCATCGGAGTCCTTAGCAGCTGGAACAACGTCTGAGAAGGCAGTAGCCAAAGAGGTCAAAACGTGGGCGTCCTTAAAAGTCTCAGAACCGGAAGTCAAAGTAACGGAAGCGCCGTCGGTCTGCTTCTCGTCGACAAACTGAACGGTGACGGAGCCCTCCTTGGCAGTGTTGGCAAAAGCAGCGACAGCCAACGAGGAGTAAGCAACCACTGGTGCCTTAGCAGCAACAGTGAGTGTGTAAGACATCTTAATTATGTTTGTATAAGATGAAAAATGCGGGGATGAAAAGAAGTTTGCCCATCAACAAGAAATTTTGGTGTGAACAAATTTTTGGTCAATCAACAGGGCTATTTCTCCTTTCCCACCCCCCTTTCGCGAAGATGAGAAGTTTTCATAAATGCTTAGTAAGCCATATTGTGCTGGTTGTGTGTAAGTCCACTTATATTTGCGTTATACTCTCAGATTTAAAGGAGAGAAGAAGAAGAAATAAGGTGGAGAGAGTAAAGTAATAACTCTCTATGAGAGAGAAGTAGAAAATCTACCAAAACATTCTAAGAGTTGAAGGTCTCAAGAAAATGGTAACATGATTCATAATGAGTGGGTATGTTTAAAAGTGACTTAAATAACCCGTACACCAGGGAGACTTTTATCCCCACACATAGTTATGAATAAATCTGAAATAAGGGGTGTAAATCATTCAATTGCATGAGTGTGGGGTTAGGTAGAGAGGGAGAAAGAGAGAGAAAGAAAAATATAGGGCAGAAACCCTTTTAGGATGTTTATCATTTAATGAGGGGAAAAGAAATGGGGTATGAAAACTTAAAGTAGTGCAGAAGGAGTTATTGTTTAAGCAATAAGAGCACAAGCTTGTACCGAGGCCAGGCAAGAGATCTCGAGATCCTCCTTTTCGACAAAAAGGGTTCACTTTGAGTTTGAGTGTACTTTTGAAGCATGGCTTTAACTCACAAACGCAGAGCCAGTAATCACGCCTATCCCTACATCCTTACGAGAGACGTACCAAAAAGAAAAAAAGAAAAAACCCTGAGATTTGACTTTCTTTTTTTAAACAACCGGTGTTGAATATGGTGAACTTTGCCTTTCCGACTGCACACTCCGACTTGATCTCTCCTCAACTTTCATCAAAGTGCCAAACTGAGGGGAAAATTCTAACGAAGGAGGGGAAACCGATCTGATCTACTATGCTCGTTTATATGGCTTGGTTGTGCCCTTATTTTCGTCAGTTGTGCATATACCACCTCCTGCATATATGCACACACACTGAGAACCCCTCTTGAGGATCCCTCCTTCTCTCTCAGACATATACACACACACTCCCGTCTACATCCCATTGCGGACTGTTCCACTCTTCCATCCATCCGCTTTTAATCAAAGATCAAATGAGAAACAAACACGGTACATCTATATGCAACCGTCCAATTGGGTGGGAACAAAGTCCAAAACATGAAAGAAAAACAATGACCTAATAGACGAGCATCAAATACAACCAAGAGATTCTTTGGGAAACGAGGGGCGAAGGGGCGTGAAGCTGGGAATCAAAGTATATAAAGAGAACTGTTAATCCCCTTCAACTAATGATATAGATATCTCTATCTTCCTTATCCCTATCCCCAAGGCAGACACAACAACATGAAATTTTCTTTGATCACTGGGCTGTTCTTTGCAGCTTCTAGTGTCTTTTGTGCACCAGTCGCTATATCGTCCCCTGTGGATGTCAATGATGTCCACATCTTTGAGACCCACCCAGATGCTCCTGCATCCATGGTGGTTGATGTCCAGAAGAGACAGGCTGTCTCCGAGGCTGTTGCTGAGGCATTGGCTGACGAAGCTGAATCCGCTATCGAAAACTTGATTGGCCTGCTAGACCCAACCAAATTCGACATTGTCAAGTTCACTGGTGCATTCCTCTCCGTTCTTGCCTCACCTTTTACCAAGATCCTTCCAGTGAGACTCGGTGGTTCGCTCTTGCCAAGGCTCGACATCAACGCTAATATGATCTTATCCAAAGTGTTTGTTAAAAACTGGGCAGCAATCCCAGGTTATAACACCATATTCAACGTTCCGAACATTAGAAAAGGCCGTGTTGTCTGGTTTGCTGAGGCTGAAGGTAGAACCGAGGAAGACCCAGTCATCCTCTATGCCCACGGTGGTGGTTACGTTATTGGATTCTACCCATTCTTTGTATTCCTCCTCAACACCATTTACAAGGGCGTTGGTAATCCTAAACTGTCCATGTTGATGTTGGACTACACCATCACTCTGGATGCCAAGTACCCAAAGCAGCTGATTGAGTTCACCCAGACCTACAACGAGTTGTCCAAGACCTCGAAGAACATCATCCTGATGGGTGACTCCGCTGGTGCTCACCTCTGTCTCCAGTTCCTCAGACACCAAAACTACCAGGCCTACGACGGTGTTCTTCCAGCTGTGAAGCAGCCTTCCACTGGTGGAATCTTCCTCTCTCCATGGGTCAACATCTACCCAAACCCACACTTTGGCTCTATGAAGTACAATGAGGCCAAGGACTACCTGACTGCCGAGCTCATGCAGCACGCTACCGAGTTCAACTTGCCAAAGTCCTGGATGTACAACAACACTGCCTTTAACCAGTACAAGGATGACATTGGCTGGAAGTCCTTCATGCCAGAGAGAGTGTTTGTCTCCAGAGGTGAGAACGAAGTGTTGTACGACTACATTGGTGACTGGACTGAACTGGCTGGTTTCAGCGGTGACGACGTTTTGTTCACGGACCCAGAAGGGTTCCACGACTCTGCAGTCTTCACTCCAGACATCTCTGATGTCACACCAAACATTATTACGTACCTGCAGGGCTTCGGGTACTAAGAAGATCTTTTTTTAATTCTTACTCTTTTCTTATACTTTCTCTCTCTCCCCTATATTTCCTTTCCCACTACTATTCCCAAGTACTTTTATTAGTAAGTAGGTAGTATATTATACCACGATTATTATTGAAGAGCTGTGCCGTTTTAATCATAGACGACCTCTATTCCTTAACAAGTCCGTCTATCTCCGGACTAACTCCGTTCCCGTCCCCGAGAAAGACCCAGAACGGCCCCGTTAAAACCCAGATGGGAGTACTTTTACATCCGCTGGCTCACTGGGAACACTAAGCCCCTACTATTAATTACTGAGAGAGACGTCTCCCTTATCTCCGAACGCCACCTTCCCCTCCCTTATCTCCTTCCTCTACAAACTCAAGTATATAATAGGTATATAAGCCATCTATGTAAAGCTCTTACCTGTGTGCTTCAGGATGTTATGTCTTCACCCCTAAAAAAGTAGTTTAAGAAAGAAGAATTAAATCAATCACACAATGGCTAGAATCTTCATTACAGGTGGAACAGGGTTCACCGGTCCCGAGGTCGTTAAAGCACTCATTGCACACGGACACACTGTTGTTGCCCTTTGTCGTCGTCCTGAATCCGCAGAGTTTGTCAAGTCTCTCGGTGCAGTGCCAGTAATGGGCTCCGTCTCCGACTTGGACATCCTCAAAGAACAAGCTGCAAAGTCAGACGGCGTTATCCACTTGGCTTTCAGCTCAGGTCCATCATTCGACTTTGTCACCGGTGCTAAACTGGATGAAGAGGCTGTGAAGGTCATGTGTGAGGCTTTGAAGGGCACACAGAAGCCATTCATCAACACAAACGGTACACTGGCTTATGCTTTGCCACTCGGTTCCGAGGTCCCAGATGAAACTTGTCCTGGTTCAGAGGTGCCTTATCCTTTGAGCTTGAGAGGCGACGTTGCGGCGAAGGGGTTGGCGTACGCTGACAAGGGCGTCAAGTCCATGGCCATTAGACTATCCGCTACCGTCCATGGTGAAGGTGACCATGGTTTCATTCCAATTTGGATGAATGCATCAAAGAAACTCGGTTATGTCCCTTACTTTGGTGAAGGTCAGAACGAGTGGTGTGCTGTGAACAAGGCCGACGTTGGTGAGTTGTACCGTTTAGCTTTTGAGAAGGCTGAGTACGGTGGCTTCCTTCATGGTGTTGCTGAAACCTTTAAGTTGAAGGATATCGCTGAAGTCATGGCTAAGAAGCTTAATCTTGAGACAAAGAGCTTGTCTATGGATGAATCCCCAGAGGAATTGGGTTTCCTGGCTAATTTGCTCAAAGTTCACTCTCCATGCAAGGCTGAGATTACACGTTCTAAGCTGGGTTGGGAACCAACTCATCAGTCATTGGCTGAAGATATCATGGAGTTTTATTCTTGATGCCCCTCCCCCACAAGCTTGGAAAAATCTCTACAATTTTATATCTATACCAACTACAAACATACATGACTTAAAATGATTTTGGCAGCGTACAACTCAAATCAGACTGTTGTGAAACAACCTATGGATGAATCTTCGAAACCCATAATGAGGTTCACGCTGTCTCTCCAATTCCTTACACAAGAAATCTCTCTGGGATTCCAAGTATCTTAACAGTTGAAGCATGTCATCAAACTCGTAAAATGCATCCATCATTACGCCTTCCAGCTCCAGCTTCTCAGAGTCAAGGTTATACGGGTCCTCATATACCCCAGCACTCTCAAGCAAGGTCTCATACCTCTCTTTCAAATCCCTCACCAGCGCAATTTTTGCGAAGTCCAACTCGCAGATCCGCAACTCCAAGTAAATGTACTCACCATTAAAGGGCATAACGCCATACTTTGACGCATGGTCAGATGACTCCAGAGCTCTTCTCAACATCAGCCTTTGTTTCGCCAAAGTCTTGTTGTAGCGTGTAACAGCCTTCACTCTCAGTCTGAAAAGGCGCTGGTCGTCAAACAATTTGCTTTCTGAAAACTCCTTGATTATCTCGGAGAGTGGGAAATTTTGCTCAGCCAGAGAAGGTCTAGTAATTGCGGAAGCTGTATCATTGAAATATGCCTTGTATGTGCCATCAAATAACCCATCATAGAGCGATGTTTGGGTCGTGAGACCCGATCTTAGTGATCGAGATGTAGAGCAGCCAAATGGTGATTCAGATAGGGTAAGTGGGGATGAAAGTGTTGCGGAACGTGCAGAGGATGAAGCAAGAGAAAAGGGACTCATAGCAAACATAGGACATACTGTAGAGAATCAATTGATACTGCAATTGTAACAGATATGTCATTAAAACGGTTATGTTAAACACCGATCTCAGAGAGGAGAAAGGGAACTCCCGGTTTTGTGTCAAAGAGCCACCGGAGTTCGGCTCCCGATAGATCAAAGACCAACAGCAGCATTTTTAGCTCTCTCGATAATCATATATCTGATAAAGATCTCAAAAGAGGAAACAATCAAGGATAAGAAGAATACCGCAATGATAATGTATGTAATTCTGGTCATGTTTTTCTCGGCAATGGAATCCGCCACGATGTCAATGAACTCTAAAAAGACTTTACATCTATCATTCAATACCTCAACTCTCTGGTCAATCTCCAAGTACTCTTTTGTAGCTGTGTACAATGGGTGCAAACTGGGCTCAAATGACCAAAAAAATTCAGGTGTGTCCAAAACACTTGAAGACAAATTCACGTCGACACGAAGCTTGAACAGCTTTCCAGACTTCTTGATCAATTGTTCTCTCTTCAAGCCCAACTTCCCTGTCAATGCCAGTCTCTTTGGCAATTTCGACACCGAGTATAATACTGGAGAAATTCTTGACTCAAACCTTGACAACTTTGTGCTCTGCGCAATGGCATGAGACATTGTCAGCTTAATCAGATGATCGCCAGACCGTAGCGTAATCATATCATTGAAGATCCTAGGGCGTTCTGTGTCCATATCGTACTCAAAATGGAACTGTTCAATCTCAATGTCATTCTCCTCCAATGGACGTATCACTAGCTGCTTACCAATGTTGTCAGAGTTACGTGCAAACGCAATGTCTCCAAGAATGTTCTTCTCCTGAACCTCTGTGAAGTTCCAAAAGACAATGACTCCATAACTGAAAATGAACACCTCAGCATGATGTTTGATCATCTCTATGGATTTATTTGTGGCTTGATATGACTCTTCTGGTACATTTTCGGCAAAGTACTGTGGTTCTGAAGGGTCAAAGGGACCCGATGTTGCTTCTTCGTCTTCTGCTGGTTTGTCGATCTCGTAATTATTGTTGGCATCCTCGGGGGTCTCAACACCGCTGTAGTATTCGTAATGATGGTCTCTTCTTTCTGATGTGTCGATAAGTCTCTCCATGAATGTTTCACCTTTGGCATTCTTAGCAGACACATTGGACTTGATTCTGAATCCATCCCGGCCTGGTAGCAAGGGTAAACAGTATGGACAGTACACCACCTCGTCATACGTTCTTGGTAAGATATCATGAGTTTCTTTTAGGAACTTGGACACCTCTTTCAAGTTAAAAGCATCAGAGACGAGATATGCGGTAACTCTCGACAGCTTCCTACCTCTCTTCTCCTTTGACATTCTCTCAGCTTTTGATCGTAGGGCTTGAACATCTCTCTCGTCTTCAGGGATCAGCACCAGCTTCTCAGACGTCTTGGAAGTTCTTGATGGTAAAGCCTGAAACGGTTTGGAGTAGGGCATCCTTCTCCTCTGGCTAGCATCAGATCCAAACCCCAAATTCAGAGACCCACTAGACATACGATCCTCCCGTCTTCCTGAAGGGATATCACTGACATCTGACAGAATCTCATCAACTGAGATACCGCTAAACCGACTGTTGTTACTGCTAGATGAAGCTTTTCTGCGTAATCTTGAACCATTCGAACGGGAAACACGGTTGTTGTGTGCATTACCGGCAAACGGGGCACTTCGATGGTTTGGATTTCGGGAGTCTGTCACGAGAATGGACGGCGAGCGCTTTGCTGTGGGCCGTTGTTCCATTTTTTCAGTTTTGTTTTATGTGGTGTGGTATATATTATGATTCCCTCTGATCAACAACTAACAGAGGGAAGATTGAAATTAGAGAATACTCAAGTTAAGTGATCTTTTTTTACTTCAAGGGGGGAAGACCCCTGACGAAGATGACGTTTCTTTCTATCTCAGTGTGGACTAACCATATTTTTTCGCGCTTGTGCGCTGAGAGCTATTCTTTGATTACCCTCTCTCTCCCTTTTTTCCTTCTTACACCTCACTGAAATAGAACGAGTTCTGATCCTTTTAAGAAAGGGAGATATCAACAATGTCTGATTTGGAGGACGATTTGCTTGCACTGGCAGGAGCCGGTGACTCTGGTGATGAGAGTGATGACTACGATCCATCAGCCAAGCGCAGTGGTGTTGACGATGGTGCTGGTCGTAAGAAGCGGAAAGTTGTTGACGATGATGATGATGAGGATGAAGACGACGCATTCGAAGACGACGAGGATGACGATGGAGATGATTATGACCCTGATAACTTGGGCGCTTCCGAGGATGAGGCGTTTGGTGAAAAGAATCCATACCCCTTGGAAGGCAAGTACAAGGATGAGCGTGATCGTGAAGAATTGGAAAACATGCCAGAAGTGGAGAGAGAATCCATTCTGTTTGATCGTTCTGTGGAGATGCAGAAGTACGAAGAACGTATGAAGCTTGCTCTTCGTCGCAAAGAGCAAGAGAAGCAACAAGGTCGCTCCTCGAGATCGAAGTTGGTCAAGGAGAGTGCAAAGTCTGTGAAGTCCTCCAAGTTATCTGAGTTGAAGAAGCAGAGAGCCAAGAAGAACAGACAGTCGAGGGACGATTATGAAAGTGAAGAGGAGTCCGAAGAAGAGGACCCATATGAACTGGATGATGAGAGTGATGGATACGAGCCAACATTTGAAGCATATGGTGAAGAAGAAGTACAATGGGCTGAGCGTCCGAAGAAGAAGACTGTTGAATTGTCTGATATCAACAGTATCAAGACTGGTCGTTCGGCTGCTAATAAGTACTGTTTCTACCCAGGTTTCAAAGAGGTTGTGAGTGGTACTTTTGGAAAAGTCCGTGTCAGTAAGACCGAGTACCGTATGGTGCGTATTGATGATGTCGTTGAAGGTAAGCCATACAGATTAAATGAGAGTCTTAAAACAAACCAGTACTTCAAGTTATCTCAACCCGGTCAACCGAGAAAGATCTTCCCAATGAACCAGTTGTCAGATGACCCAATCACGCACCACGAGTGGGACAAGTATAGAGCTTATGTCGAAAGAGCTCGTGATGAAGGCAAGCCAGCCTCATTACCAACTGTGAGTGAGGTTGAGCACACGTACAACGAGTTGAAGCAGTTTGGCACTCGAAAGCTCGATGGGGCCCTGTTTACGGAGTACATGAATAACAGACGTCGTTTCAATGCCTCTGCTGCTGACTCTGATGTTCTTGGCCACAAGTTGAAGTTGAAGCAGATGCTTGACGTTGCCGAACAACAAGGCAATGAGTCTGAGGCTAGCCGTTTAAGACGTGAGTTGAACGAGGTTCAAAAGACATTTGAGAATGTATCGGTGAGCAAGGTTGACAAATCATCCATCACGGCCAAGATTTCTGAGAAGAATAGAAGACTGAACAATGAGCGTGTGCGTCAGGCTGAATTGAAGAACGCTGAGGTGAAGCGTACGCAGACTGTGGCGAACTCCAATCCATTTGCCAGACTCACTACGAAAGCCAGAATTTACTACTCTGAGGCCAACAAGGAGGAGAATGAGAAGGCCAAGGCTGATGCTGCTAGAGAAGCTGCTACAAATGCTGAGAAGGCTAAGAGGGATAAGGATTTGCTCAAACAGGCCAAGTACAGATCCCTTGGTCAACTGGATGGTCTTATTGCTGACATTAAGTTCAGCTTTGATTGATGTTATGATTAAAAGATGTTTTATTTTGTATAGTATGTTTAATTAATGGAACTGTGTTTCTTGTGTGGAAGAAGGTACCCCCGGCCTTTGTTTGTAGGGCGATGAGGTAAAAGACAGAAAGAAGAAAAAGAAAAAAAGAAAAATCAAACATACAACTTATACGACTCCATTAACACTCTCATACACACAAACAAACCACCAACAGACCTAAACAGGCAATGGATCTTAGTGATAAGATCTCCAAATGCATCATAACACATTTCACATCTCTTGCCCGCGGTCAACCGGTCACAAGATCGAACGGTGTGAAGGAATGGACCGTACTCTCTGGGATCGTCTCGCTACATGATGGAGTCTTGAACAAATTGCCCATTTGTGTAACCACAGGTGTGAAGGCCACGTCTAACAAGGTCCTGTCGATGAGTGAAGGAAGAGTTTTGCACGATTGTCATGCTGAGACCCTGTGTCTGAGAGGATTCAACTTGTTTGTGGCGAGAGAGTGTAGGATAGCTAGGGATATAGGAAGTGAGTACTTGGAGGAGATATGTGAGGAGGGTAACAGTCCGTATCGGTTTAAACTCAAAGAGGGCGTTCAGTTTGTAATGTATGTCAGTGAGATTCCCTGTGGAGATGCTTCGTTGGAACTGCTCATTGATGAAGACCAGGAAGAGTGGTCTGAAGCGACACCACTGGATGGTGGTGTTCTCCGTGGCCGAGAGTGTTACAACTTAAAGGGCAAAGTGAGGACCAAGCCGGGGAGAAGAGACTCACCAATTACACTTTCCAAGAGCTGCTCAGACAAGCTTTGTCTGAAACAGATTAATGGGCTGCTTAACGGAATTGTGAGCCAGTTTGTCGATCCTAGTGGGTTTTATCTTACATCACTGGTACTTCCCAGTGGTCGTGGTGATCGTGTCGCTTTCCAACGTTGTTTCCGGAATAGGTTGAATCTGGTTGATAAGCAGAACTATCATCCACTCGAGCTTCACGAGACAGTGAACAACCACCAATGGGAACGCTCAGTGACCAATACTGCTCCCTCGAACTTGTCGGTACTAAGCATCCCACAACACGGAATTGAGGAGTGTGTAACAAACGGTGTAAGAGATGGTTTCTACTCTAAAAAGAAACTAGTTAAACGTCGAGGTGAATCGTGTGTTTCTCGTGTCCTTCTGTTCAAGGAGTGTTTAGATTTCTTGGAAGTTGGTGATGCTGTTACGTACACTGAGCTGAAGAAGAAAAATGTGTTATACCAGAACAGAAAGAAACAAGCACAAGAGGCATTAGGGGGATGGTGTCATACCCAATTAGATGACTTTTCTATCATATAGAGAGAGAAAGGTGACAACAAAATGGAATAAATCAATGATTACGAGCTACGACTTCAATAAAAATAACCAAAATGTAACAATGTAGTGTTTCCCAAGTGACTCTTCCATAACTTAAGTCCTCTTTCATTCATCTCCCGAGTCAGATCCCTCATCATCAATATCATCAGGCTGTTGAGCTGCTATTTGATCCGTTAGTAACATGTACTCCATACCTTCTTTCAGATAGTACTCACCTCTAGCGCTCTCCTCCTCTTCCAGCTGGAATGCATACTCGGCACCCTCTAACGTCTCTCTCAATGGCTCATTCTCGCCTCTGATTAGATCAATTGGCTTCAGTCCGCCATTGTTCCTGATTCTAGCGTCTGCACCAGCCTCAATCAGCGTGTCAGCGATGAATTCTCCGTGTGCAGGCTCCTCCTCCGCGTAACGGACTGCGCAATGGAGCGGAGTATCGCCATCAAGCCTGTTGTGTGGGTCCACTTCAACTCCTTCAACATCCAACAATGCATCCATCACCTCGAATGAGCCGTACTTCGCAGCAAGGTGGAGTGGTGTGTTCCCTAGTGCGTCACGGGATTCGTTGATCACTGTGGCCAGCTTCGCATGATCCGACTGCAATGCCTCGGTGATGGAGGCGAGGAGGTCGGTGTTGTTTCTTCTGGCAGCATCGAGAATTTGTTCACGGTACGATGCTCCTTCTTCTGACATTTGTTAATGGGGCTAATCTGTGTGTTTGGGTCTATGGGAGAGTTGATGAATCGGAATCGTCGGTGTCGTTAAAACAGGAAGATCAACCGTTCAGGTTTGGTTCCATTTTTCTGCCATCCATTTCACGTGTCATAAACCTCGAGATGTACTTATATAAACAAACTTCCTCTCTCTTTCTTTCTTAAACGTTTCCTTTATATCTTTTATAAGTTAAGGACTAAGAAAGGAGATAAATACTTGATTGCTCAAGATCATAGCATCATGGTAAGTGGATGTGCACCAGGGTTGGTGTTTTTTTGTCTTTTTCATTTATTTACTAACACCTTTTATAGACGGATACCTCCAAGTTCAGGCCTGATGTGCTCAAGCTCTTTGAGCCACGGCCTCCATTAGCTCATGTTGAACCGATAGATATTGAGCCGTCACAGAGAGGAACAGCACACATTAGTGGTATTGGACCGTATCTCGCTAAACTACAGGAGTACAAACAAGAGAAATTTGACACGATACAGTATGAAGAGACTCTGCAGATGAAAGATCAACGGTTGAAGAAGGAGAAATTAATGCTGCAAAAGCAGAAGTTGGAGGAGGACCTCTCCAATTGGAGCCCGAATGAAGACCCACATATCAAGGGTGACCCGTATAAGACCGTATTTGTGGGAAGATTGGACTACAATGTGTCGGAAATTGAGCTACAGAAGGAGTTTACCAAGTTTGGTGCCATTGAGCGCGTGCGTGTCGTTAGGGACAAGCACTCTGGTAAGTCGAAAGGGTATGCATTTGTCACATTTGAGGAAGAGAGGGGTGCTCGTGCTGCTTACAAGGAGGGAAATGGGATGAGACTGGGCTCCCGACCTGTTCTTACAGATGTTGAACGAGGACGTACCTCCAAGTCATGGCTGCCGAGACGACTTGGTGGTGGAGTCGGTGGTCGTGGATACTCACAGAGACGTGCCATTCCAGAGCCTAAGAAGACACACATGACGAGTGGTAGTCCACCAATGAGAACGAGAGCCAGTGGCTCGAGGTTCCCTCGTGGTGGTCCTCGACCAGAACGGGACCATTCGTCACATCACAGCAGAGTCTCCGGTGGACCAGGCTCAAGGCCACATTTGCACACCAGCTACGAGTCCTCACGCTATAAACCGAGAAGTGAGAGAAATGAGAGGTTTGACTACAGCAGTAGATCCAGGAGACAGGACCGTGATCTACATGATCGGGACAGAGATCGGGATAGAGACTCGAGAATGTCCACACTGGAAAAGGAAAGGATGCGTTATTGATCGTTATTCCCTGAAGTATGCTATTTCATATATATATATATATCTCAAAACTGGGAGGATTTATAACTCATCTTGTAGATATAAAAGCGTAAGAGATCTATACGGTCATTATAAAATCTCCACACATTTTATAATTTTTCACGAATTTTTCACTTACTTCTCTTTCAAGAATCAGGTATTGGAATACTGAGGGTCACAAACAATATTAGAGAATCTTCACACCCAAGTAGAAAAAAACAGGACTGTACATTCAAAATGACGGAAGACACATCCAAGTTGAACACCTCAAAACTTGGAACTAAGAAATAGTACGTTTTCTGTCTCTTCTTCACCACCAATTTTAAAGGACCTCAATTTTAACCACAAATTATTAACAAACAGCTGGGAGGACTTCTATGCCTTAGAGAAGCAAAACTTTGAAGAAAACCCAGAAGATACGGGAGAATGCTGGTTCTCTGACTCTGATGCAGAGGAGAAGATGATTGAGTTCTTGCTCAATAATCTCGGAGAACACCGCATCTCTGAAACTTGCACCATGTGTGACGTTGGAACTGGAAACGGCCACCTCCTCTTCTCTTTGAGAGAGGAGGGGTTCAAAGGAGAGTTCGTTGGCTTGGACTACTCTGAGAACTCTGTCACTTTTGCAAAGGAGATTGCGGAGGAGAACGGTGTCGAAAACGTAGCCTTCAACGTGCTGGACATATATGATGATTCGTGGAAACCATCTACAACCTTCGATGTCGTACTCGATAAGGGAACTCTAGACGCTATTGCACTTAGTGGATTGGAGTACGAAGGGAAAACTGCTGCAGAAGCTTATTCAGGGAAAGTGAGCAAGCTTCTTAGTAAAGGCAGTGTACTGCTCATCACATCGTGTAACTTCACCGAAGAGGAATTGGAAGGACTCATTGTCTCAGACGACATCAAGGTTTGGAAGAAGATTGAGTATCCTACTTTCGAGTTCGGTGGTGTTAAAGGTACTACAATTTGCAGCATAGCGTTTGTCAAATGTTAACTTCATCTATGTAAATGATCGTTGTTGTATTTCTTTATTTTTTCTCATACTTCCTTGGGAATTAAATCTGTAACAGTGTTGAACAAAGTCTCTGTTGTCTCAATATTACCTGTTTTGATAGCGTACTGAACCGGCTTGTTATCCTCGACTGAAGTGATTCTGATGAACTTCTCAGGGTTCATGGACGATGGCATGCCTTTGACCACTTCAAGACCTTGGACCAAAGCAGCGTTGAGAATAACTTTAAGCAAGCCATTGGATCTCATAATGATTCTAGAAGCTCTACCAGCTTCTTTACTCTTGTTCACATGGATGTTACCAACACCACGCTCTTTCCAACCTTCCACAACATTGGTCAAATCAAGTGCATAGAGCTTAGCACGGCAGCTGAACACCTGCTCTTCATCCTCCTCTCCAGATTTGATATCCTTCTTTTCAAGATCAATCTGTTTGTACATTTGTGTGTTCTTAGAAGATTCTAGTGATTCGTCAGTAGTAGCTGGAGATTCTGACTTCTCCTTCTCTTGGTCAAAGATGGATTTCTTCTTCATGGCAGATTGGAACGCGTTTCCAAACGATGACCCAGATCCAAACACAGATGGTGTATTTGTTATCCCTGTATAAGAAGAGTTCGTTGTTGTTGTGGTGGTGGTAGATGGCTTTGAGTCAAAGACATTGACCTTCTTATTCACCATCGAGAAGGCATTGGCACCAAATGGAGTAGTAGCACCAAACACAAATCTAGAACCACCAGCACCAGCACCAGCACCAGCACCAGCACCAGTAGCAGTAGCTAGTTTGTTGTTTTCTTCGGAGTTCTCTTCCTCATCTGTTGTCTCAGTCTTCTTCTCTTCTGACTCTGGTTTCTCCTTCTCTTGAACTTCCTGTGTTGTTATATCATTCTTCTTCTTCTTCTTCTCCTCCTCCTCTTCTGATGACTTCTTCTCACCATCTTCAACAGCTTCAGCTGTGCCCTCTTTGCTAACTTCAGCAACTGGTTCAGCCTTCTTCACCTCCTCAATGGCACTTTCGTCCTTATGTTCGTCATTAACTGACTTTCTACGTTTCAAGGGTGCAATCTCTCTTTGTTCCTTATCAGCACTTTCCTGGTCATCAGCTTCAAAATCGTCCCTTGTTCTCTTTCTCGTGAGTGGAGGAAAAGCAGTGCTCTCTGACGAAGCAGTGGTACTTGTCTCAACTTTCTCCTCTACTGGTTTTGTGTCTTCTTCAGCCATTGTGTTCTGTGGTATAACTGGAATAAATTATCTATATAAAGAAGACTCTATACTTGTAATAACAATAGAAATAAAAGTGCTAAATGGGCTTCCCTCACAGGAAAAAAACCAAACATCGCGAAAATTGAAAAAGTCGCCGAGCCACACTTCTGGTACGGGGCAACATTAGAAAAATTATCCTGCTTTTCCCTTCTCCCCATACAAAACCGATTATACAATTAACCAATTAATTAAGCAGTAAGAACAATTAAAGAGAGACCCGTTCTGCAAAAAAGAATGAACAACGCGAAATTCCTCTCATTGGACAAGAGAGCTGATACAACAGCTTTACGACAGCCGAAAGAACTGTGCTCCTTCTCCCGGACATTTGATGGAGAATACACCAACGACGACTCATCACTATCTTACTTCTTCCTCCCGGACGCCGACGTGGATACACAAATTGACCTTGGTGCCGGGTTCAAGCATTTCAAGAAGTTTGATGAAGAGAGAGATGGAGAATTCAAAGGGCTGCTAAGCGCAATCAAGGAATACGAAGAGAAGAGTGGGTCAAAGGTCAAGGCTGATATCATTACATGGAGAGGAATCATGACCAAACTGTTGACGCTTCCTTACGACCAGAGGGACTCAATAGACTTAAACCTGGTATACTTTGATGGACACATCTTCATTCAGCAGGACCCAAAGGCCAAGAAGCTACAGAATGAGAAGAATAAACCAACACCAATCCAGGAAAAGTTGATGTATTCCGGATACAAATTCGAGAGTTCAGCCACACTTTCAAAGCCTTTGGCTCAAGCTTCGAGATCGATGATCGAGAAAAGAAATAAGAAGGTGGTTTCCAATGTGGAACAGTACTGTTCAGTTGTCAGAACCGGTATCGGTAAGCAGAAGATCATAATTGGTGGTGAAGTTGACTGCGTGTGGGACTACAAACCGGAGGATTCAAACCCATTACCGCATTACGTTGAGCTCAAGACCTCAAAGCAAATTTCTGAACCTGGTCAATCAGTCACTTTTGAGAAGAAACTGTATAAAACATGGGCACAGTGCTTCCTTCTTGGTATCACCAAAGTGATTTATGGCTTTCGTGACGATAACCTCATCTTGAGATCTGTCGAGGAATACAAAACCGAGGAGATTCCACAGCTACTCAAAGCCAATCCAATGAACACAAACCCGAGAAAAATCAACTGTGTGGACTCACTAAAATGGTATGGTGCGGTTGTTGAGTGGATCGTTAATGAAGTGCCCGCGGATGAGACCAAGGCTTGGAGACTCAGCTTCGATCCACAACATAAGACATTGGCCTTGTATGAACTCAGTGCAGATCTTGCTGCAGATGTCCTCAACGGTGGGATTCTAACGGAGGAGTTTAAGGAGTGGAGAGTGCAGAAGAAGAGAGAAAAGAAGGCTAAGAAAGAGAATAAGGCCAAGGATTGAATATATATGATTATGCACTGGTTTTAATCTATTTATCGTACTTGCTATAGAGTTCAGCATAGAAAGCTCTGTAGATCTTACCCTCACCAATGGTGTTGATCTTCTCGATATCATCCTTTTCAAGCTCAAAAGTGAATATTTCTAGAGCCTCCGTAAGACGTTCGGCCTTAGTAGAGGTAGTCAATGGGAGAATTCCATTTTCGTACACCCATCTCAACAAGATCTGTGTCTGGGACTTGCCATACTTCTCAGCGAGCTGCGGCAAAAGCTCATCAATTGGACCAGGGGCAGCTCTCATGATTGGTGCCAATGGACAGAAGCCCTCGAGCAAGATATTGTTCTTCTTGCAGTACTCGACAACACCGGGAGTCTGATCCTGCAAGTAGGCATGGAACTCAATCTGGTTGATAACTGGTTGAATCTTGGCAATCTTCTTAATCTTCTCCAAGCCTTCAACAGAGAAGTTGGAGACACCAATGCTCTTTGAGAGGCCCTCCTCGACGATCTGCTCCATCTCCTTCCAGGCATCCTCTATTGAGATTGGGTGAAAGTCCCCAATTGGGTGGTGTATAAGGTAACAATCAACGTAGTCGAGCTTCATATCGGCCAATGCGGTCTTCAAGGAGGCGTATGGGCCAGGAGACTTGGTTTTGGGGGAAGCAGCTGGACTCCACTTATCAACGACAAAGAGCTTGTCACGGGCGACACCAGAATCATGGATACCCAGGCCAACCTCAGTATGTGTGAAGTATGCCTCTGCGGTATCAATGTGCAAGAATCCCGATAATATGGCCAGCTTTGTTTGATCAACAAGGTCTGTGATCAGAGATCCATCAGATTCTGGAGCTGTCTTCTTGATTCTCCAAGCAGTACCAGAGCCGAATCCAATAGCTGGGATATCTTGACCAGAAGCGAGTTTGAAAGAAGGGACTTTTGGGACAACCATTGTAGAGAACTTTCTGAGCGTGTTCTTTAATATTCTCAGAGTACTCATTTGATTCTCAAGGAAAGAATGTGAGTAATTGGAAGTTTTTTTTTCTTTTTTCTAATCTTTCTCTCGTTCTTTCGTTATCAGTCATAAAAACTCCCCCCTTCGCCTCGGGGACAGAACCGTGGCGCACAAGCCCCCCCCCTTTGTCGGATCTCCTTCCCAATTAGTCGGTGTGGGGAGGTCTGGTGTGTGGGTGTGGGGAGAAAAGAAACAAGATCATAACAAATATTAACTTCAATAAGGAAACTTTAGCAAAGTAAATTGCCACAGAAGCTCAGAACCTCAAAATATATTACGTCAAAGCCGATCTCTCCCAATATTATGCCTAAACGCTCTTCACATCTGGGGCCAAGTAAGCGCTATGTGTGGGGATTAAAATATCTACGAATGTGCCACAATTGAACTGAGATGAGCAGTCATCTTAAGACTTCCTGGTGTGGGTGTGTATATAAATCAATAAGAGTGAGTAGATGATGGCAGCTACTCTTCTTTTTTTCTTTCCCTACCTGAATCTCTCTCTCTCTCTCTTTCTCCCCCACAACACTGACACACAAACAACATGGTCACATCTACATCGACCTTTATCGAGGAAGAAAACACTCCTGTCTATCACATTGATATCTCTTCAACAAAAGCATTCTATCCAAACGCTGCTTCTACCAAGAACGTCGCTTCGGACATCTTCTTTAGAAAGGGAGACCGTATTGACTCAACCACTGGTGTTGTGAGGGTCTCTGAGTATGAGTACCAAAACACCAACTATCCTGAATGGCTCCCAACCTGGGATCCAAATGACAAGAGTGACCCATTGCCACTTGACTTGAATGAGAAATGGGTTGACAGAGGACATTCTGCTGACCCAGACTTGAAGAACTTGTTCCCGCCTTCTTCTGCGTCGTCCATCAAAATCAAGAAACTAACACCAAAGCTTGGCTCTGAGATCCGTGGTGTCCAGTTGTCAGAACTGAGCGATGCTGCTAAGAATGACCTGGCTCTATATGTTGCCCAACGTGGTGTCGTTATCTTTAGAGATCAGGATCTCAAGGACAAAGGGCTTGAGTTTAACAAAAAGTTTGGTGAGTACTTTGGTCCTCTCCACGCTCATCCATCATCAGGTGCTCCTGAAGGCTACAACCAGTTCCACATTGTATACCGTCGTAAAGACCCAAAGGAGTACAGTAAGACATTTGCTAATCAGTTGTCGGTGAGAGGTTGGCACAGCGATGTCACGTATGAAAAGTACCCTCCTGGAACCACTTTCTTCACCATCCTCAGTGGGCCAGAGACTGGTGGTGATACCATCTTTACAGATACCGTTGAGGCCTACAACAGATTATCACCAAAGTTCCAGGAAATGATCAAGGGACTGAAAGCTGTGCACACTTCTGTTAGACAGGCTGCATCGTCCAAAGAGAATGATGGCATTGAGAGAAGACCTGCTGTTACGAACTTGCACCCATTGGTTAGAGTTCATCCTCTTACAAAGCAGAAGTCTCTGTTCACCCCAAACTTTATTGAGAATATTGATGGCTTGAAGAAGGAGGAATCAGATACTATCTTGAAGTTACTGTTTGATCATGTCAACCACTCTCATGATTTGCAAGTGAGGGCCTCTTATGAACCAGGTACCGTTGTTTTGTGGGATAACAGAAGAGTCCTTCATGCTGGTACATTTGACTGGGACTCCGGTGAAGCCAGACACTGTTACAGAATCACTCCTCAGGCTGAGAGACCTGTAGAGAACGAGGAGGAATTGTGGGAGGGAAATAGATGATTATTAATATGCTGCAATCTGTTACAGAACGTCAGTGTCCTTATTTGCTTCCTTTATTGAACTTTAAATTACTAACAAGTGTGTTTAGATATTTTTTCTCCAACATGAAAGTGTATGGGTCAACCACTCCCTCTCAAATCACTCTCAATAGTAAAATATCATAATTGATGACCAGCTATGGCTCCAACGAAACATACCAACTTACCACTAACTACCTGACTACAACTTTAGTCCTAACTAGTCATTAAATTCTTATAATACTATAACAAAGGAGAAAATCACTTCTTGGACTTTCTAGCACTCTTAACACGATGTCTCACTATGGCCCCACTGGTTGGTGACATTGGCTTTGGCGTGTAGTAACGTGTGTACTGTGGGTTCATTTGCAGAGATTTGTATGGCGTCTGGTATGGCGTTTGTGGAAGACCGGGTGTCTGTGGCACTTGTTGCTGTTGTTGTTGTTGCTGTTGTTGATGGCTTGGATTACCACTGTAGTTTCTATACGTGCCAAAGGCCGCATTAGTGAGGACTAGAGAGCCAACAGTAATCAACAAAAGGAAAAACATGGATTTCCAGCTGATAGGCTTGATGAAGCCATTGATAATCTCTGCAAATGTCTCTGCACCAATCTTGGCACGGCCAACAGTCGCTGGATCACGGTTCATACATCTTTCCCATTCTGAACAAGCAGCTTCGAGTGCAACTACCCTTCTTCCCGGTTGGCAGTTGTTTCTAACATACTCTCTGGAGCACAGTGCAATCTCCTGGGTAATGTCAGTTGCATACGAGTCAACCTTGTTCTCAACGTCAGCCCGCACTGTAGAGATGAAAGTGTACACAAAGTACAGCAAAATGGAGACGATCACGACGTTGAACAAGAGCTGGAGATACAATGATAAAATGTATGGTAGCTGCGGATCAATCAATGACTCCATGAACTTCTTCAAGTTACTCTTCTCCTTCTTTGCCGCCTTCTTGCTCTTCTTATCTGTTTTTAGCTTGTCACCATCATCTACCTCGTCATCAATCCACTCGTTCTCCAGCTTCGACTTCGCCCTTTCAGACTTGCTCTTTCTTGGTGAAGATCGTGGGCTCATATAAGGACTAGCCACAACTCTCTTTGGTCTCCCTTCATTAATAGAGTCTGACAATGGACTAGAAAAGCGAGTATTATAAGCTAAAGAGCCGAATGATTTGATCGTCTCCTTTTTTGGTGAAATGACAACTCTCTTGATAGCCTTCATTGGATTCAATGTACCATTCTTGTCCACTGCAGCGGCCAGATCTGGTCTCTTCTCCAGAAGCTTCCTTGTTGTATCCGGGTCATAGTTATGTCTGTCCCTTTTCAATATACTGCTCGGTCCTTGCGGAAGCTTGACCTGTGATGGAGTCTCAGCTGCAATTTCTGCAAGATCTAAAGCACTGTTTGACGCAGAAGAGTTGCTTGCAATCATCTTACTTGTAGTGAGTGATCTTAGCAGTGAGGATCTTGATGCCGTGGACGGTTTCGGATTTGGTGTGCTTAAGTTCAGGACCTTCTTGGTCGTAGTTGGTATCGCCGGAGAGAAATCTGTATGAGAGCCATTCTTAGATTGGGTCCGTCTGAACTCTTCTCTGAGGAACGGTGTTTGAGGATTAGCAGCAACATCTGTGTGTGTGATCGGTGTAAGACTGGACGAGATCGACGAGTCGTAGGAATCGTTGGTATGCGAGCTCTGGGGGGTCTTAACATCTAGATTCTCAGCTCCAGAAAGTGAACTGACTCGTGAGAGTGTCGTCGTGTTCATATTGGTACTCTTTTTGTTCCCGTTACTGGGCATGGCAAACGCGCTGTTAAGATCTCTTGGACCAAGAACGTGATTCTTGTTGAAAAGTGCCTCGTGTCTTTCCTTCTGCTCCGCCGTGATCTCTGGTGTAATTATGGTTGGCATATACGTTGATGATGAAGCCAGAAGAAGAAATGTCAAAGCGTGTACAAGAGATGTATCTGCGTAGCTTTCGTGAGGAAGCGTTCTTTTGTGGTGTAGCACCTCGATAATGATTTATCACCAGGCTCACGCATTGGCTTTTTAGAGGCTGTTTTCTCTTCTCTTGGAAAATGTAAACAGAGGAATTTCTGTCCTTTTATTTACGCATATCTACGCGTAAATGTCAGCACTAGTAAGCAGCCAGATTCCAAAAAAATATGCTTTTTCTGTGGATCGAACACAGGACCTTATGAACTTCAGTCATACGCTCTCCCAACTGAGCTAAAAAAGCATCTTATATAAGTTTTTCCTGTTTCCAATACCGAACAGAGTCTGCAAGAACTTAATCCTTAACATAGCGAACATATTGGATTAAATGTCAGGGACTTTGAAATTCAGAGAAGCAATAATTGTGAAATGCAACTGCCATTAGATTGGATTGCCACCAGGCTTGTAATGACTCTATAATAATAGCATATGGTAAGTGAATTTAGGAAGCTGGGCTGGATATCCTCTTTCAATAGCATATTGACGGAAGTTTATGAAATTATGGGGTTTGCGAGAAGGTAAAAGCAATGGTTCGGATGATCTGGTGATGTGATTGATGATTGGTCAAATAAAAAGGGATATTTGGGTTCTCTCTTGATGACGTGGTATCTGTTAATGTCCATGGAAACACCTTGGAGGGTATGGGAGTGCAGGTAAAAGCTTGACAAAGTTCGGTAAATAGAAGGGTATGTGTGTTTTCTAGTCAACTAAAACATGTCAAAGTTCGCACACCGAAGGCAGATGGTGTAAGAAGACCCCAATAAACCACCTGTTGATTCTTTATCAAAAGAAGAGACATTGGGTCATTTCCTCTTTAAAAGACAAACTTTTGATGCTTGCTGTCTCCAATCCCGGGTAACGGCACTGGCTATGTCAGATTGGAACCACAAGTGTAACATCTTGCTTGCATTTGCATCTGTGATTTGTAATTTGTGATTTGTAATCCCTTAAAGTAAAAATAGTGAAATCAGGTGCGGCTTTCTCGGGTTTGCGCCAATTTGCCGCTAGCCTGTGTCTCACTCACTTCTCGCCACGCCCCATATAAGATCCAAGGGCTGCCCCTCCTTTATACACCGTTTGCCTCTTCTTCACTCTCTAAATAAACAAAATCAAGTATAAATTTTAAACATCACCAAATTCACAATGGCTCCAACAACTGTTCTCGTGACCGGTGCTTCTGGTTTCATTGCTCTCCACATCCTCGATTTACTCCTTAAGAAGGGCTACAGAGTTATCGGTACTGTCAGATCACAGTCAAAGGCCGATAAGATTGTTTCCCAATTCAAAGAGCTTTACCCAAACGGTGATTTGTCATTCGAGATCGTTGAAGACATTGCTGCTGAAGATGCTTTTGACCTTGTCTTGAAGAATCATCCAGAGATCACAGAGGTGTTGCACACTGCTTCCCCATTCTCATTTGGACTGAACAAGTCTGTGGAAGAGGCATACTTAAAGCCAGCCACCCTTGGAACCAAGAACGTCTTGGTTGCTACTAAGAAGTATGCGCCACAGGTTAAGAATGTTGTTGTTACCTCATCGTTTGCTGCCATTGTCAACGGAGACAAGAGTGCTGATCCAAGCTTTATTCACACTGAGAAGACTTGGAACCCAATTGAATGGTCCGATGTCCAGGGTGATGAGATCAGAGCCTACTTTGCATCTAAGAAGCTTGCTGAAGTTGTTGCTAGGGACTTTGTTGAGAAGGAGAAGCCAAACTTCAAGCTCGCTACTGTTACCCCACCTTATGTGTTTGGACCACAGCAGTTCTCTGAGGCTCTTGTGAACCCTACCTTGAACACATCTTGTGAGGTTATCAACTCATTGTTTAAGGTATCTCCAGCTTTTACTGATTACCTGGAGCAGCCTGCAGGTTTGTCTTGTGATGTTCGTGACGTTGCCAAGTTGCACGTTGCACCTTTGGAGCAGAATCTCCCACCAGGTGCCAGACTCTTTCCCTGCCAAGGTGCCTTCACTGGACAAACATTGCTCAATGACTTGCACAAGAACTTCCCAGAGCTGGATGGTATTGTCGGTAAGGGTTCTCCAGAAGGTGCACGTGAGAAGGCTGAAAAGGCCAATCCACTCTTTGACACCACTGCCACGGAGAAACTTACTGGATTCACCTGGATCCCTCAAGAGACGACTATCGTTGACTGCATCAAGCAGATTCTTGAGTTTAAGAAGGAACACGGTGAGATCAGTATTTGATCAGCTAAAAATATTTTAGAGTCTAAATTTATAGATTACATTGTTGTAACAAAATGCTTGTTGGTACTGTTAGGGCTTATACTTAAACACACTCTCTGAGAATATACCCGCATACTCCATTTTCTTTCGCACAATGATATTTCATTTGCTTCCGCTAAAGCTCAATTACCAGTGGAAATTTATGTATCTTAGCTACTAATAAATAAAAGAAAAGGATCATCATTTGATTCATTTCAGTGAATTTTGTTTGGGTCTTCAATGAGCATGGACTAGCTACTAATTAGCAGGACATCAAAAAAAGGTTCGCCATAATATGCCGTTTTCGGTTGCGCGCGACTGTGGGGAGAGACTTTGCTTCTCACCCCGCCCACGGTTAGATAAATATATAAGAACCATTTGCCACTATGCACTGATCATCATTCCGCCCTCCAGCTTCAAATCAAAGAGCAGTACTTTACACCACCAACAAAATTGACAATTGACAATGGCTCCAACAACTGTTCTCGTGACCGGTGCTTCTGGTTTCATTGCTCTCCACATCCTCGATTTACTCCTTAAGAAGGGCTACAGAGTTATCGGTACTGTCAGATCACAGTCAAAGGCCGATAAGATTGTTTCCCAATTCAAAGAGCTTTACCCAAACGGTGATTTGTCATTCGAGATCGTTGAAGACATTGCTGCTGAAGATGCTTTTGACCTTGTCTTGAAGAATCATCCAGAGATCACAGAGGTGTTGCACACTGCTTCCCCATTCTCATTTGGCCTGGACAAGTCTATGGAAGAGGCATACTTAAAGCCAGCCACCCTTGGAACCAAGAACGTCTTGGTTGCTACTAAAAAGTATGCGCCACAGGTTAAGAATGTTGTTGTTACCTCATCGTTTGCTGCCATTGCCAACAGAGACAAGACTGGTGATCCAAGCTTTATTCACACTGAGAAGACTTGGAACCCAATTGAGTGGTCCGATGTCCAGGGCGACCAGTACAACGCCTACACTGCATCTAAGAAGCTTGCTGAAGTTACCGCTAGAGAGTTTGTTGAAAAAGAGAAGCCAAACTTCAAGCTCACTACCGTTAACCCACCTTATGTGGTTGGACCACAGCAGTTCTCTGAGGCTCTTGTGAACCCTACCTTGAACACATCTTGTGAGATTATCAACTCATTGTTCAAGGTATCTCCAGCTTTTACTGATTACCTGGAGCAGCCTGCAGGTTTGTCTTGTGATGTTCGTGACGTTGCCAAGTTGCACGTTGCACCTTTGGAGCAGAATCTCCCACCAGGTGCCAGACTCTTTACCTGTCAAGGTCCATTCACTGGACAGACACTACTCAATGACTTGCACAAGAACTTCCCAGAGCTGGATGGTATTGTCGGTAAGGGTTCTCCAGAAGGTGCACGTGAGAAGGCTGAAAAGACTAAGGCATTTTTTGACACCACTGCCACGGAGAAACTTACTGGATTCACCTGGATCCCTCAAGAGACGACTATCGTTGACTGCATCAAGCAGATTCTGGAGTTTAAGAAGGAACACGGTGAGATTAGTATCTGATCAATAGTTAACTTTGGTTTCTTTCTCCTATTTTTGGTTCTTAGTTTTTAAGTACTTGGGTCGTGTAGTAGCCGTTCATTTAGAGAAGTGCTTCCTGCGTAAGGCGGAGAGTGTAACACCCAGACACCCAGCCCCATTTTCCGTGCACGGTGCCGAAGTTTGTAGGCGGCCCCGGGCGTACGGAAAGAGACCCGCAGGCGCGCCAGCGAAGAGCCAGGAGAGAGAGAGGCAAAACTTACTTAACTCCATAATTCTTCATACAAAAACACACAAAAACACACGTATACACATCGATTAAGATCATAATCCGAACCAGTCATCGCAAAGCCCCCAAAAAGAATATTCTAACAATGCGCTCATCAGTAATCGCCCTTGCACGTGTCCCTATGATAAAGTTTGTTGGAGGACCACATCCCCGCCCATGTATGTTTGCCCTTCTCTCTGACACGTCTTGGACCTGTGTAACACGATACTAACTTGACTTTTAACCAGCTACGGTTGACCAATCCATTAAGGCCCACCCAATGGCTGCAGGCATACTACCAGGTGGTGAAGGCACGATGAAAATCAGTGATCTCAATTGGCCAAAGCATGAGAAACCAAAGCCACAACCACAGAAGACTCAGAGTATATCATCAGCTACAACAAGTTCGAAACCATATGACTTGGAAAGTGTTCTGGATTTACCTAAGAGATTCCAATCTCCTGCTTTCGATGAGCTGGAGATGGATGTTGTGAACAGTGGTGGTGCCAGCATTGTTCTCTGAGTCTCACCCTTCACCTGATTTCAACATTTATTTATACTGGGTTCTTCTTCTTCTTTTTCATCTTTTTAGCCACTTGTGCTCTTGTCATCTCTTTAAAAAAACAAGTGATTATATCGGTTGATTGGTCCATTACTCTTGAGTACTCATGCTGGATTTAAACATATAAACATATTTATATCTGTATCTATTGGATAAATACTGTCTTTTTGTTACATCAGAATTTATACTAGTATTGTTAATTCCAACTATCTTGCCTCATTATCAAGGTACGGATGTCACCCTTTAGAAACTTCAACCAACCTTCTTTATCTCTCTATGTCTATATGGTCTATTCTGAGAATCTGCCATTCCATTACGTGCCAAATGATCACCGCGAAAACTCACAAACACGCCTTCATTTTGCCACTGAAGTTGATCATGAGGAGTTTATAATCTTTAAAATTGTAATAAAACCAGATAACAATTAGCGTATACATACATACACACACAATGGACCACGATCCTTTTAGATGGGGAAGACCTAATGATGCTATCTATGGTAGCTACAACCATGCAATTGCACATGCTTCACCAGTCGGCAACGAAAGATCCATGCCAACCATGAACACCCAACAACCTATTGTGACTGGTACGTCTGTGATAAGTATGAAGTTCAAAGACGGAATTGTGATTGCTGCTGATAATTTGGGATCTTATGGCTCCTTGGCCAGATTCACTAATGTGGAGAGACTGATTCCTGTGGGGGATAAGTGCGTTGTTGGTGTCAGTGGAGACCTCAGTGATATGCAAGCCATTGAGAGAATCTTGGAGGATTTGGAGATTGAAGTCGGTTACGATTACGACGGTCACTCCTTGAGAGCGTCTCATGTACATCAGTACTTACAGAGAGTCTTTTATCAGAGAAGATCGAAGCTGGACCCATTATGGAACAGTATCATTGTTGCAGGCATCGACGATGACAAGCCATTCTTGAAGTATGTGGATCTACTTGGTGTTACTTATGGTGCTCCTACATTGGCCACTGGATTTGGTGCTCACTTGGCTATTCCACTGTTAAGAAAGGTTGTTTTCAAGGAGGAGGACGTTCAAGGTATTGACGAGGCCACTGCTAGAAAGACAATTCAAGAATGTATGAAGGTGTTGTACTACAGAGATGCCAGATCGCTGGATAAGTACTCTATGATCACCGTCACCAAGGAGAAGGGAGTTATATTTGAGAAGAACTTGAGATCTGAGAACCAAAGCTGGAGATTTGCTAAGGACATCAGGGGATATGGTACTCAGAAGGTTTAACTGACGGTCCATGAAACCTACTTTATTTTTGTTGTATTTTTAAACAACCTAAAGAATATGCTGATGAAATTAGTGTAAATCTGTAAGATATCAGTTTTGATATTTAGTTGTATATTTTATTTTATGTTAGGTATTGGCCTGAGGGGAAGATCTCACCACGAATTTTCTTCACTTTTTTTCTTTTCTTTTTTCTTTTTTTTTTATCACCATCTCTCCATCTTTCGTCATCGCAGTGCTTTCAAAATATGTAAAAATTCAACTAAATGGAGAGGTATCAGCAAAACCCTCCATTGACTGCAAACAAATCAACAAACAAACGACAGATATTTAAAAAAATAGGAGTTAAACAAAAGCAACAGCAATGGCCAACTTCGACATCACCGTGCTGGGCTCTTCTGGTGGGCCGCTCGAAGGAATGACCACCTCGCTCCTAGTGAAGCCCGCGGGGTTGGCGTACGCGCACATCATCGCCAACAAGCTCACGGACGCCGTCGTGGCGGTGGACTCGGGCAGCGGTATTGGAAAATTGACGGAAATGATGTCTGATGAGCTTCATGGCTGTCCTGGCCGTGTTACAGAGACAGCTCTACGCCAGTACGCCTATCCGCTCGACGTGGAGTCCTTCACCGCCCCACAGCAGCTTAGAAGAAGCTCACTTCACACAACCGCTGAGACCGAAGATGACCAGGGACCTCACTCCTCACCTGTTGAGATGGCATTCCAGATATCAGAAGTCATCAAGAGCTACCTCATCACACACTCACACATGGACCACATCGTCGCACTCATCCTCAACTCTCCAGCATTTGGCCACGAGAGCGGGAAGCACATATACGGTCTTCGCCCCACCGTTGAGGCTTTGCAACAGTTCGTGTTCAACGATCACATCTGGCCCAATCTGTGTCTGCCCACAAACGGCACATTCCTCGACTTTGTCCCCTTGAAACCACTGGTCATAAGGCCAATCAGCAACCGGTACTCTGTTACGCCCTACCAAATCCATCATGGCTGTATGTCCAACGGCGACATCTACTACTCCACTGCCTTCTTGCTTAAGGAGAGGGTGTCAGAAGCTCAGCTGCTCATCTTTGGAGACGTGGAGGCAGACTCGTGCTCCCATTCGCCAGGCAACATTGCCGTCTGGGAGTCGGTGGCTCCTTCCATTGCACAGGGTACCTTGAGAACCATTGTTATCGAGTGCTCCACGCCGAATTCACCGCCAAGCGAACCATTATATGGCCACTTGACACCAAATACTCTGTTTTCGGAGATCTTGACACTCAATGATATCCTACAAAAAAAGTGTGGTATCGCTGATGGTCTAAGAGGTTTCACATTTCTCATTACGCACGTCAAGGAACGCAGATCAAAAGAGAACCCAAGAGTAACGATACTAAAAGAGCTTAATGAACTTAACGAAAAGAACAAAACAAATTGTGTATTCTCAGTAATACTACCAGGTCAAACTTACACCGTTGCTTGATTCTATCTTCATGGACTATATATTTATTTAAAAGAGAAAAGGGGAAGATGCTCCATTAGGATTCTACTTTATACAATCGGAGCTGGGTCTCTGAGTACGCTACTACAAATCATCAAAACAAGTAGAACTAACAATAATAAAAGAAACCCTGCATTTACAGAAAGAGAGACTCTAGTATACATCCTTACGTTTTTCTCTCAAACAATGAAGTAACCTTCAGTAGACAGTTCGGAAATCTGATCAAATGGCAGAGACTGCTCATCTTCCACGCTGACAACATCGGTAATAGTAACGCCACCCAGTGTCTTAACAGGGTTCTCAGACGTGAAGCTCACCTCAATTGGGAACAATGCATCTTCTGGGGCTCTGATACTGAACTCCAAAACACCATTTTCGCCAGGTCCCAATGATGGAATCTGGAAGAAGATACCTTCTTCGCTGATCTCAGTGATCTGGGCACCATCAGACTTGAGTTCAATATCCTCGGTGGCAACAGGAACCAGTACAACAATGTTAGACAGTGCCTCCTGGTAATTCTCCGTCAACTCAAACTCCATAGTAACATCAGTGGCATCACCGTTAGCAGACAACCAAGTCGAGAACTGAATAGGCACAAATGTAGTCTCATCAGCCTTACCGACGCCTCTCCATCTCAAAACACCCAAGTTCTGATCATTGGATGGGAATGGTTTCGATGGGTCCTTCAAGCCTATCACAGATCCATTGGTGAACAAGTTTCTGTCAACATTTGGATGTGTCTTGAACTGCACGCTGTTTGATCCCTTCTCAATCAAAATCTTGGAATGAGCCAATTCTGAATCATTGATACGCAATTGCAACACACCCTTCAACTCAGAAGAAACAATGGATCCCTCACGTGTAATCTCGGCAGTGACCTTCTCCTCCAATGTAATCAATATACCATTGTTGACTGGTGATTCGTCTTCTTCAGGCTCCTCATAACTCTGTTGTGCTGGTGCACTTGGTGCGACAAATCTTGGCTCCTCGGCAATCAATGGATCAGTAACTCCAGCTGAAGCTGTACCTCTGCTCTCAATTGATGACTTCTTCGAAGACTTACCCAGCTGTAGGCCTTTGCCTCTAGGGGCGACCTTCTTTGCTGGAACTGATGGGGCAACAGGTGTTGGGGCGTAGCTCTGTGTTGGAGTAGATAAGGACGAATCGTTGTACATCTCCATTGGTCTGTTGGCCATACCACCACCCATTGATCCACCACCAAATCCAGAAGCACCAACTCCACCCATCTGGCTGTTCATGAGACGACGATCCATCTCTTTTCTCAAAATCTCCTTTGCACGACGCTTTCTCTCCTCAGTGGCCTCCATCTCCTTGTTACGTTCAATGATCTCCTGTATCTTCTCCTCGTGAGAGTCCATCTCCAAGAAGGTCTTTATTTGCAACACGGACAAGTTCTCCTTATAACCCAATGTAACAATCTCATCAAACCCACTAAGAATCTCAAAGGCATGGTCAAATATCTCATGCTCGTTGACCACTCTGATCAAAGAGGTAACGGTCTGAGCAAACAGATTCAGTGTCTCAATGTCCTGCAAGATATTTGACTGACGGTTTGTGATCAAGAGAATGTAGAGATCGTCCAATGGCTGATAAACATAACGGACATGCTCATCTTCAACAGTGGTGTGTTGAGTGTTGTTCTCTGACAGCAGCGCTGGGAAGTTGGCCAAGAGCTCTGTGACTCTGTTCTTAGTCAAGTCACAAAACTGACGAGACAAGATGGCCTTACCACTGCGAGTAATGATAGATGCTGCAAGGATAGCCATGATTGATATCTCTTTTATTTCAAATCGATTTGATTAAAGCTCAACGCGTGGCTCTTGGGAGTGTTGTATATGGGTGACCCGTCTCTCAAGATTAAAGTTAAATGTCCAAGTAATGGGAACAAAAAAATAAGACAAAATTGCAGTCTTAAATATGTAAGAGAGAGAGGTCTATGTTCTGTGGATCAACAGTTCTCACCTTCCAAAAAAAGACACACCAATACAACTTTCCATTCGAGTTTTGTTGACGTTTCAACAATTTCGCCAGCTGGCACGGCCCCGCGAAATTAAATGTGGCACATACCGTATTTAGGTTATATACTTAATTATGTAATCGGATCTAAATGGATTCGACTCTATAATATTGGTATATTAAGGGACACTTCCTTCAATGTGTCCGTGCTCTTGTAAATTAATAGATAAGAGATCCTGACTCCTGAGATCTCTTTTCGAAGAAGCGGCCTAAGTCTCCCAACACTTTGATGATATCATGACATCATATATATACATATATATCAACACTATAAGCTCTGTCGTCATTGCTTCAAAACTCACTCCTCTCGCTTGTTGCGTCCTCTTCTTGTCCCCATTCTTGGTTTACAATAGAACTAATTCGCTCACATTGAACTGTTGTCAAGAACTCAAACTTTGACCTTTCAAGGTCATTGAGGGCAAGAAACTCGAGCAATGTCACTCTGTCTAACACTTCAACAGCACTAAAAGGATCCAATCCACAATTCACCAAATACTCCCATTCCAAGCTCTCCAAAATACAAATCTTGTTGGAATTCCACTCGTCGCCTCTCTCAGATGCAATCTCACAAATCCAACCACAAACATTTTCATGGTTCTTATCAGTAACTACTGTCTGAGCACCCATCAATGACATTGTAAACTGGAATGCTGCTAGCGTCTCCCTCTTCGTCACATAGCTTGTCAACACCACAACAACAAGGTGTCTAAAAGTATTCATATTCCGTAGTATCCTTTTTAGTATGATCAACTCACCACCAGGGATACATTGATCTAAAAGTGAGATGTCAACAAACATGACTCCACACTGTGCAGAAATGATGAATTCAACATCCAACGGATCCATGTCAAGCTCCACAATATTTAAACTGGTGTTGTTGGACAAATGACTAATATGTTTCTGAAAATTCCTGATGTGACTGGAGTTAAATCCAATAGTGCACATGCACTCTGTCTTAGGATTCTTGAAAATTTTAATCACTTCATCTTCTTGCACTTGCGGGGCTTGTTTGGTTACATCACCGAAAACGTTCTGCACAGGGGAATTTATGTCTCTCAAAAGATCAAGTATGGGTTGGTGACTAGTATTGGTGTCAACTCTTTTCACTTGTTTCTTCCTCCTCATTGATATCACATTCTCAAGCTCGTCATCGATAGATCTCTTGTGGGTTTGTGGACCTTCAAATTCAGTGATATCGGACTGTGTAGGCATTTTAGTGGCAGCAGCACTAATGTTTGTTTCCGATTCCGCTGTGTAGTCTGTAGTTGTTTTAGTTGACTTCTGTGTCTCATCAATTTGAAGAGCTGTGTCTTGCAAGTCTGTCAAGTTTACCTCAGTCTTGTTCTTTGATGGTGAGTGTGAGGAAGTCTCCCCTATAACATAGAATGGTATCATGGATCTTGGTCTCTGCGGCAGCGTCATAGCCACTGTATTATTGATCTCTAGGTGATATACCTCATTAGAAATGATCATCTCCAGGCCTGTAAACTCCTGTCCAAAATCTTGCAATTCCTTTATCGAGATCTCTTCGTTTACCAATTCGTCCTCCTTCAACAGCTTCACATACTGGACGAAAGAGACATCACGAGAGATTTCAAATCGATTCGCATCAGGGAGTCTTGCCATGGCGTATTCAAAAGCGTTTCTATGCTCTTGGAAAGTAGGTTCATCACTCATGAATGGCGAGTCAAGAAGGAACTCGGCCCCTCCATTGATAGTCTCCTCCAAAAGCTTCTCCTCAAAATAGCATAGCTCCATATAGTCAATGTCATGGAATGTCGCTTTCCATGGCTCATAATGAAGCCAGATATCAAATCTCTGTGTTTCTGAAATTTGTTTCGTCTCAATTATATAGTTCTCCGGACAGACTAGCTTGGTGATGTGTGAGTCAGATAATGGACCACTCGAGATATCAAGATCAAGCAAGCTTGTTTCAGTGAGTTGTTCTGATACATAGTCTTCGTCGGTCTCCTTTGTTATGTGTACCATCTCTGGTATCTTTTTAATATTGGAGTTCTCTTGGGGTTCTGAAATGGTGATTGTTTCAATTCTCATGGGCGTAGCAAAGACGTATGGGGAGATTTCCGACTCATCATGCAACAATGTCGCCTCAGGTAAAGAGTAGAAATGTTTAATGGAGTCTTTGAGAAATGGAGCAACATCCTTAGACACAGATAAAATGTCTCTGAGCATCGTATCTGCTTCTGTGAGAATCCTCCATCCTTTGTAGTCTATCAACCACTTACCCCACAGTGATACCTTCCAAGCGTAATCATCCTGACGCGTCCTATTCTCATCCATATCGTCATCTTGAACTTCAAACACAAACTCATATCTTGTCAATAATCTTGTGTGTCTCCGAGCTGCTACATCAGGCTTTGATCCAGTAGTGGAGTCCCGCAAAAACCTAGCCGCCCACTTATCGATGTTGAGCTTTTGGTGGAGAAGAGCCTCTGCACGTGCAAGATCTCCCTGAAAGCGATCAAGAAGGACGCTGTCGACCTCTGGGCCACTGTCCCAGAGCCATTGGTTAACGTGATCAACAAATATTGGAAACTCTGACATTTTCAAGATTCGCAGCACTCTTGATGTGTTACTGATGTTGGTGTAAATGGCAGTTTTTATCTTCATTCCTTTACCATTTCCGGATGTTAAAAAGTGCTGCTACGCAGAGAAGAGAGCATTTTCACTAAAACACTCAAGCCCGCAAAATATTTAACAAAGAGCTATAACGAGGCCGTAGGATATACATATAAAAAAACAAATGGGTTATCTTCTAAGAATTCACTCTTCCTTCTGCCTTTTGGTGTCCGTCTCGCTCCCCTGTGAGTCCAGCTCATCACCAGGGAAAGAGCGCTTCGAAGAGTGGAGAGCTTCATCCGAATCATCCACTTCTGAGGATACAGAGTCTTCCATATCATTGGCCGCTGTCTCAGCTTCCAGTTGTTCGCTGGGTTCCTCAGTGAGATCCACAACAGCTGGGTATTCGTCGATTGGAGCTGTACCCTCAGCCTCAGTTACTTTGAGTGACTCCGATGGACCAGCCTCATCGTCGTCTTCTTCCAAGAGTTCTTCCTCTTTTGTCTCCTTTAGGTTCCTTTTTACGGTAACGTCCTCGGCAAAATGTGTAACACTCTCTTCTTCCTCTGGTGAAGTAAGGTCTTCCACGATCCGCTCTTGAATAATAGTTTCCTCACGAGTAGTGGCAATCACCCCAGTTACGTCTTGACCCACTGTCAGCTCCACCAATTCTCCCAAAGCCTCACCAATGTTTCCTGAAAGCTTTCTGATTTGATCCAACCTCGTTATAAACGATTTCTCCGCACTAAGCTCCAAACAAAGACACTTTGGAGCATCAGGACCCTTAGACTTGCACAAAGCGTTAAAAGCCTCATATACTTCACTCAATATAACAGTGTGTGCATATGCTGAGGAGTCCTGAAGGCTTAAATCAAACTCTTTGAACCTCACAGTGATCTCATCCTGCTCACTAAATGGGTTTCCCAGTCTCTGAAACGTCTCCTTGATAGCTTCAATCATCTCATGCAGCGTAGACCCAGGCATCAATGCCTCATCCAGCAGTGTTGCAATACCGTCATCAAACTGCTTTTCCACAATCTTGAATGTCTCGGGTGAAATAGGCGCCAACAGGTATGGATAATTGTTGGTCTGAATAATAATTGGAACTGGAGCAAACTTATCTGCTGGTCTCACAGATGTCCCTTGAAGTTCTTCAGGAATTTCATCATCATCATCATCATCATCATCATCATCATCACCAACGCTGAAACCAATCTCCTCTTTCAATTCTGGTCTGTCATGTTCGATAGCGTCACTATCACTATCGATATCCAGAATCTCAACATTGTCAAAGTGAACCACTTCTCTTGTTTTTTCGGTCCCCTCTTCAGACATAACACTGTCAGTACTGACATCTTCAATCAAATTTGTACCATGTTTCTTGGGACTCCTTGAAAGATCGACAGCATCATCTAATTCTTCCGAAGAGGGGCATTGTTCGGTTTCCTTCCCATCATCGTGGCCTTGACTGATTGGCTCACCTGTCCCTGGAAAATCATGGGCGTGGCTATCAAGCACTTCCAAGTTGTTAATATCTTTTAAAGTAACTCCTTTATCCATAGTAGCCGATGCTGATGGAGTAATGCCTGGGGAAAGAGTAGCACAAGTGTATAGACTTTGTGGTGGAGAGATACTGAATGTTGTAAGTGAGGATTCAATTGGACTATTCAAAATTGATAACACCCAACTTTAATAAGCTAGTAGAGTCTTAATGGAATGTTTGTCTTTGGTGGATATGGGCAGGCGAACCTAAAGAGCTGGTGGCTGGATTTCACCATTTGTCCTCAAAGTGTTTGAGCTGATGGTTAACCCGGACACCTCACTCTAGAACCTATGCTTCGCTTTTCTATCAAATACTGTGGTATAACGTCTCATAATATTTTAGATTTGGGATTTCAATGTTGCATTAAGAGGTGAACCGTGAAAACCATGTTACACTAAGAATTTAAGCAATATAGATATTTATAATAGTCTAGAAAGGATAGTAATAATTATACTTTTTAGCATCTCAGAAAAATAACACTTATCATTTCTTACGAACAGAAAATAATTACAAGATAAGGGGAAAAATAAATGAAACCCAATAAAAGAAGTACATTTATTAAAAGGTATAAACCATCAACATAATCTAAACCTTTATGATTTGCGTATCATGTAGAACTTGAATTTAAACACGGGATTATAAAGAACACCCGGACACCTTATACTGACAACCCGGACACCACTAATAGATTGCTCAAATTGATGTTAAAAAGCTGGATTTTTGGCCCCAAAATAACCTAATAGCGATTTTTGAATTAATCAATCTAGTATCAACAGACTTACCGTTCTATAGAACTATCTTTAGATAAAATAAAAGCTACTATAATAGTGTGGCTCTACCATGTCCGGCCGGCCGCGGCGGCGCAGTGAAGCTGCTTTCAAAAAAGAAAAACAAATCAAAACAAACAAAAACGGTAAACAAAGCTAACCTAACATAATAGCGACACATACTCACAAATCCATCATTACGGTACCAGTATCGGTGTAATAAGAGCTTTCAGCACAACAGTTGGATTACTTTTGTTGCCGTTTTATCCTCTCGAGTTTTCTTCTTGTGCTGTTCTCTTTGTATATTATTTGATTTTTGTTAAGGTCTGAGCACACATCTCCACAACGCGAAAATCACATCGCGTCCATTTATCAATAAAGCTCATAATCTACAGATTGATAAGTTCTTTGGGTGATTGGACAGTTTTCCTTTTGATTAGCATTTGCTCCATCCACTACTCCACCGTAACTGGCTCTCCAATACCCTTACCACTGATTTACACATACACACTGGATGATGCCACCGAAGACGACGAAAGAGCCCCGTCGAAGATCGATGCGGCTTCAAGGCCAGGAAGAGGAGAAGAAACGGGCAAATTTGAAGGAGATCTTACAGAGAGGAGCATCTAACTTGGAGAGGAAAAGGAATGAAGTTCATGAAGGTGGGGACTTCTCATTTAAGAGACCAATCTCTCGAGAGACATCGAAAGTGCCATCATCTTCACGACCTGGATCACGAACATTAGCATCGACATCACAAGCTGATCCCAAGCCTAAGAAAGGTAAGGTAAGACGACTACAAGCTGAGGATATGATGATCACTCCCGATCAGGAAGCAAAGAAAGCCAGAACGAAACAGATACAGGCCAATATCACAAAGCAACAACAACTACAGCGCAACGACTACGAAGAACATTCAACCTCCTTCCAAGTTTCATTGCCAGTGTCGGACACACCCATAATCAAGAGAAACAAGGAGCTAAGAAACAATAACGGGAGAAGGTCATCATTAAGTAATCGTGGGAAACGGGTATCATCCATAGGTAATGGATTTACAGCCATTCCACATGATCAAGTTCCATCGTCGGAATACTATAAGCATTTGGATCACAGCCTTCCTGATCCTCACAAGATGAGACAACTGTTAACGTGGTGCTCAAAACGTGTATTTGAAGAGGACAAGAACAGACATATCAAGCAAAAGAACAGACTACCCAGCGAGGAGCTGACAGCGTTGAACATCGCCAAGGTGATTAAGGAAGAAATTGTAAATGACCTAACGAGTGGTAAGATCAATATCTCTTGGTGGAATCGAGAAGACGTGGAAGAGAAACAACAGGAGACTTCACAAGTGGAGAAGGCTTTACTGCCCAATGAGAGAAACGTTAAAAATACTCAGGTACTTGAACAACTAAAACAGAGATTGGAGGTGTTGAAGAGTTCTTGTGCTGAGTGGGAGAAAACTATTAGTAAGAATGTTGAGCTGGCACCGGTATCTATGGAAAATGCTTATTTGGATACAAACGATCCTGTGGTACAAGAGGTGATGGATCAGAGTTTGTTGAATCAAGCGACCTCTATTGAAGAAGGTGCATATTCCGAAATCTCACGGAACCTGGAGGTGACGATGGATTCTTTCTCCGAGGTGGTTCATCATTTAAACTCGTCTTCGAAGTTAAGACAAAAGTTTTCGACCATTGAATCCCAGAAGTTGTCCAAGATTTTGGATTCCACGTTTGATGACTCCACTTTACACAAGATTAATCACTCAGACGTCAATAAGAACCTTGATACGCAAGCGTTGTTGAAGGGTATATCCAAACTGGATAATTGAAATGTGATATTGTTTATGACCATACTAATTTAATGCCGTTGTACTATTGTCAAATCTTGTATTATTGAACTGCCAAAGCATCATTATAAAGTGGGGGTACACCATCACAGATACTTTTTCGCCAGGGCCTTCACTTTCAAATCAAACACCGGGCTGGTGATTGGATCGTTAACACTGTAAAATGGGTTTAATAGTGTCTTGACGTATAGATCGTTCACCTCATTGAAAAACTGCCTGATGCCCTCCTCATTCTTTGTCTCATGTAGAAGGAGGAACTTGATGTTTCCCGGCGTGACAAACGCTGAGATTGTATAGCCATAGAAATTATCCACGGCCTTCAGATACAAAGATGGCGTCTTCCACTGTACGTTTTCTACAACGTCCAATGCGGAGTGTACCACAAATGGACTAAGCTCCTTCATCTCCGGTGAGAATTTGGGCGTTCCGTCTCCGCCCTGTCGGTAAGTGCCAAACTCTGCTTCGTAGATTGGATTGTCCGTTGTTCCTATCAGTGCAAGGTAGTAGCTCATTACTGCCATGTGAGTTAATGTGTCGGGTGGTTTTGTCGAAATCTTGAACTGTACTTTCTCTACCGTGGTGTTGATATATCTGTGTGTCCCTCGCTTGTTTTAGGACTAATTGCAGTTGATCGCGAAGACCTGGGTTCTAAGCCTCTCATCTCCGCATTTACCAAAAGGTGGGCAGATGTTTTAGTCTTCCCTCCATAGCAACAAACCCAGAATATTAAGAAGGACAAGTCTCTTTTAATAAGGAGATGCAAACACATAGGTTGCTCAGCGGTCTTGGACGAAGCAGCTTGGACTCACCGCGGTCTCAGGACGAAGACCCAACTGCCATCACCACTCTAAACAGCACTACATTCTCAACATTGTCTGCTCCGAGAACAGCGGGGGAGGGGAGAATGAGCAGCCAGAGCTCAACTCAGTTCCCTCGTCGTCGAATGAGCTCCTCGATACGGCACAACCAGGTGGAGGGATTTGAGTTTGACCCGCTCATGGCGGCCGTCCAGGCCAGGAAAGAGAAGCAACGCAGGCGAGAGAGAGAACGGGAACTCGATGAGTCTACAAGAAGCTCCAGCACTATCAACGACAATGAGCTTCTCATTGAGAATGAAGAGCACACTCATGAAGAGAACTTGAGGAACGAGCGCGTGAGGGAAGCCGGCCAGGTCGCCACAGTGTTCATGGAGATGCGCAGAGCTATCCATGATATGCATCACGTCCCATCAACACTCATAGAAAGGTCAGAGATTGAGCAGCACACGCAAAGACACCACATCAGAGCAAGCAGAACGACTTTACAGAGAGCAGAGAAGACGAAGGTAATGCTCAGTTTACGCTACTTCTCCATGTTCCAGGCACTGAAGCCCATGCATAACCCACCAAAGTACGAAGGCGTTGATGGCGTGTACAACCCATTGCAGCTTATACGAAACAGACGTGTGAGAAAGAAGTTCCACCAGCCACCTCAGCTGTCCATAAAGATGATGCCATTAGCATCTGAGGCTTTTTCCAAGAGAAAAGAGAAGCTGATATGGCAGATTGATCTTGATGAGTTGGCGCATGACCTGAACTGGAGAACACAGCACTGGCATGATTTGATCAATCCAAAGGGCGAGCTTTGGTTCCCTACAGATGAAGACTCTGGCACACACTACCACCGCCATAGAATACATCTACACCGTCACAGAGCCGACGATAATAATGGCTCTCTTGAAGGATTGTCTAACATGCACGATAGATTATTTCAATCTGACGACGAGGACAGCTCTAAAGACGGTTCCAAGGACTCCAGGGATGACTTTCTAGATCTTCCAAGATCAAAGAAGAGGAATGCGTTGGTTGATAAGATTAAGAGAAGACGTTCTAAGTCACCATCCAAGAGAGAACAAAGTGTTTCTGAAGCTGGAAAGATCACACCAGAAACTCCCAGAACCCAGTCATCCGTGGATAATATACAGTCTCCATCAAACCTGATTTTGTCTACACCAAGTGCGTCGGGTCTCTTACAAGATATCAGCATTGAGCCTATCCATGCCAACGAGAGAGCAGTATCCAATTCATCTACAGGAGATTTGCTGATGCCTTCTAGTACCCAAGGTTCTGCTAATCACACGAGAAACACATCTGTTAACATCAGCAATTCGAAAGTTTCCGGGTCTCCTTCCACTGATTTGGAGTTTGAGGAGTACAAATTCCAGAATGAAATGATCAGGTCATTAAAACATACCCATGTCCTGAACGCATACGCTGGTCACAATGTCAATCATAGAAGGGAAGAGTTTCAGTCAGGAGTGAATTTTGATAAGCTGTTCCAGGAGCTCGACTCTATTGAAGAACTGAACTTATACTTGAAGAGTTCAGTACTAGCACCTTATGAGAACTCCTTGAAGGATAAGTCTGAGAGACTGCAGAGCATCCACAATGAGTTCGCCACAGAGTTCTCCACGAGGATTGATAAGCTACTACTACTTTCAGACCGTACCATTGGTGAAGTTAATACAACCCTGGCACTTGAAGCTCGTAAGTTGAGTGAGAAGTATGAGAAGTTGGGTCCATTACACAAAAGGAAGAACGCTGTGGTATCCTTTGCCTACTGGTTACTGGAGAATTTTGTGGTCCTGATACTTTGGATCATATGGATAGGATTCTCCTTGGGTAGAATCCTAAAGTTCCTGGTGTTGATATTATGGAATATGACACTGTGGTTGATCAAATGAGATATTGCATTCTATAAAAATAATGAATTTATGACTATTTCATTGTTGGATTTAATGGGGGTTATTTGCTTTCTATAGTAGAGACACGCGACGCGAAAAAAAGAAAACGCGCTCATCCGGGTCTACGCGTCAACTTTTTTTTTTAATACCAACTCTCTTAGAAACGCTTCTTCTACTACGCATCCTGGAAGCCCATTTCCGTCATTACAAAAGCAGATGTCCACAGAGGAAACACAAGCCAAGAAAGTCAAAATGTCTGAAACACTAAAGGTCTACAAGCGTTCTGAGAATGCCACAACCCCAACCAAGGGCTCTGCTCTGGCTGCTGGTTACGATCTTTACTCCTCCGAGGCCGCCGTCGTTCCAGCCAAGGGTCAGGCCATGATCGCCACTGACATCTCCATCATTGTCCCAGTTGGTACATATGGCCGTGTTGCTCCACGCTCGGGGTTGGCAGTGAAGCACGGTATCTCCACTGGTGCTGGTGTCGTTGATGCTGACTACCGAGGCGAGGTCAAGGTCGTCTTGTTCAACCACAGTGACAACGACTTCGCCATCGCTAAGGGTGACAGAATCGCTCAATTGGTGCTGGAGAAGATTGTTAATGCTGAGATAGTGGAGATTTCTGCTGAGGAGCTTGATACAACGGAACGTGGTGCTGGTGGTTTCGGATCCACAGGTAAATGAGACGGAAAAAAGACTGAAGATGATCATGTGTCTAATGAATGATTAGGATTCTGCCCCTTACAATGAATGATAAATAATAGATACACAAAAGTTGTAGTAATTCTCACTAAAGAACTACCAGATCTGTGTTAAGATTGTACGACTTATACGCTAAAGTCGTAGTATAAGAATAAATATCAAGCGTTCTATATCATCAGGTTCTAGTAATAATCCCTCGCTGCTTTAGATGTGTGACGTTTAGTGTGATGTTATGGTTATAATGGGTTTGTGTGCTATTTTCAAGTCTTTGTCTTCTTCTCCTCGTTGCCCTTCACTGGCTCAGCTGTCTCAGCAGCCTTCTCTTCCTTAGGTGGCTCAATTGTCTTTTTAACATCGCCTTCCTCAATTTGCATCTGCTCCGGATACTTCTCTTCTGTCTCCTCCTTCTCATAATCCTCCAAGTTGATATCGTCCTTGACCGGGCCAGTTGTGGTGTGCTTGGCCTCCTGTTCTGTCTCCTCCTTGATCAATTCGTCCTGTTCCTTCAACACGTCGAGTCTCAGCTTAACGTCGTCTTCATCAACAGAGGATTTGGTAACATCGTAGACCTGATCTGGAATGGAGCGCAACACCTGGACAAGAGCATCGTAGTAGTTGTCCAAATTTGTGGAAGACTCACCATAAGTGTAAACACTGGATAAAATAAGCAATGTGGATGGGATCTTCTGTCTCAGTCTCAAATCCAGCCAGATGTTCAAGTCTTCTTTCAATCTTGCTGGAGAGACTCCATAGGTCTTAATACCTCTGGAGACACAAGCACTGTTCAACTCTGAAAGGGACAATGACTCAACGCCCTCGTAATCAATGGCTCTGTCGTCCTTGATGATCTGTAACAACTTGTAACGAATTTGGTATCTCAAAATCTGATCACTTCCAAAGGGACGCAGGTTCATGTATTTCGCCATGGCCACCAGCTGTGGTCTCGACAAGTTGTCCAAAACGGTGTCATTCTTGAACAATCTAGCAACCTTGACCACTTGTTCCTTCTTCGGCTCGTAGCCCAAAGTGTTCAAGTCTCTGAAGAACTGGATAAACTCAGCCTTGTCTTCAGGCTTGACGCTCTTGGGCAGTCTCATACCACTTTCCTTGAATGTGTGTCTCAAGAATTCTGAGGTCTGTTTTCTCGTGTTCAGCAAGATCTCCTTCTTCTTGGACTTGTCAGCTTTGGATTGATACGTTGAAGGCAACAAGTTTGGGAAAAGCTTCAGTGCAATTGGGAGCAGAAACTCAGCAAATGGGATGAGGATGAAAGCTGAGAATGGAACCAGTCTGAAGAGATCAGAGGTTGTCGTGGACAACTGTTTGTGCTCTCTTCTGGACAGTTCGTACCCTCTCAGCATTTTCCACAAGAGCTTGACGGAAACCTTTGTCTCGTACCCCAAAAGCTTTGTACCGTCCCAATAGTGCTGAACCTCGTGCTTTATTCTGTCCATCAGTGGAGGCTTCTCGGTCTTAGCAGGCACCTGAGCCTCACCAGCGCTTTTGCCTGGTTTGGTTACATCATTTTCAAGTTTCGTGTGGGGCTCGGTAGCGTCCTTGGCATCATCGGAGTTAGGCTTTGCAGAGCTCGAGTTTGTGCTGGCAAATCTGTTATGCACCGAGGGAAGTCTGCGTGACACCAGAGTGTTTTGTCTGATGAGCGAGAGCCCCATCGCCGTGGACTTGGCCACTTGTTGGGCTCTGATGGCGCGGATCATCATGCGGTTCGACTATCTTGTAGCGGAGATTTGATGAGAAGCCGAGATCGGATGAACAAAAAGATAAGTTTGAGTGATGAGAAGTAGAGATAATGTTGTACAGCTGCTGTTATGGAGTGTTAGTAAGGCTGATTGTAATAGAAATGGGAAAGCCTCTCGTGTTTGGTCTTATGCTCTGCATTCGTGCTCGTCGCCCACGGTGACAGTCATTAATCACACAGCGATGAAGAGGAAGGAGCAGGGGAAGACTTCCATGTTCCCGTTTGAGCCGGTGAGAGTTCTTCAAAAATAAACCAGGATACGCACTCTCAATATGGAAGGATTTCTAAATTCGAAAACAAAAGACAAAGAAGAGATAGTTCAGAAGGTTTTAAGCCTAATAAGTATCAAAAAACTTTCAGATTTATCAATGACTTATTTTTTTCGTAAGTGGGGGAAGGACGAAGCTTCTCGAAAAGGCCTCGCGAACTTGATTTATTCGCGCATAACATATTACGTAACCAAACTACAGTACATCCAGACATCTCTCACTGATTACGCACACGCCACACATACAATATACTGGTCTCCCTTCTCTGAATTTGCCCTTCTTATTCTATAATCACCTTCGATAAGGAGTTTAAAGACATATTCATTACACGATGGACACATTCCCTGGAGGATTCCCTGATATGTATCCACCTACACGATCACGCTCCCGTGGATCTCAAGGGACAGAGTCAATCATGGTCACAAACATGGAGCACAGCAACACGAACGAAGACCCATTATTCGCTACACATACGAGGAACTCCTTAAACTCACGACGTAAATCGTTTAGAAAGGACGTTATTTTCAAACTGGACTGCTTGACATATGTGTACATGTTTATCGTGTACTTGTATGACTGCAGTCTCTTGCTCTTGTTGATGCGTGTTTCGGTCCAAGCTGTATGTGTCAAATCCTTATATCATCCTTCTCATCTCAGAATACTAACGAATATCTACTTATATAGGCTACACTCATCAGACAACACTCTGCAATAGTTCGTCAACTGGTACCCAAGAATGGTGGCAAAAGATCAACGTTCCAGTCCATAGTCGTTACGAACTTCATATGTGCATTGGTGCACTATTTTAGGGACTTACCTATACCACACGACGATGGCTACATTTTTGGTCATCATACATTGCAATGCATTGGCCAGAAACAACTGAGTGATAAGAGATGGTTATTAGCATTTGATGTCGTGTTGTTTTACTTGCAGTTGTTAGTATTCACTTCCCAATACTCAACCCGAAGCGATGAGAAACTGACGAAAGCTGCTGCTATGGAATTGGAATACGATGGCGCCCAAGGAAGAACAGTGGCCATGAAATTACCTTTTCTCTCTGTACTCCAGCCCCAATACGTTGATGTTGAAACTTTGAAGGCTGAGGATGAGCGGGAAGCTGAGCATCTCAGACACTTGGACTCTCAGATTGATAACTTGTTGGGTGATGAAAGACAACAATACGGTTCTGTTGGAGATGTGCTAATTTGATGCATACACAATTCTAAAGTTTTAATGATATATTATCTAATGACCTTTATGAGACTCTAGAGAGTGAGGGTGCAGAATCAATCTGTCTGCCATTTACCAACCTTCTTGTACTCATCGTACACGGTTCTGTAATAAACTCTGCCAGAGTAATCCAAAGAGGTGCTAACCAGAATCAACTCATTCTGAGAGAGAACATCAAAGACACTAAAGAACCCAGGCAACAACACCTCTCTCACACCTGCTTCGAACCCTCTTTTCAGCGAGAGCTGAATATATGCCAGTAGTAATACATACAGGTGTTTCCTTAAAGATCTTTTGATCAACGCAGCAGAAGAGTTCAAGCTCTCAGAGTCAGAATGCTCTTTTGATGATTGTGGAGGCTCACACAAGTTCACCAACAGTCTCTGATATGCCTCAGCAGCGACTGTGGACGTCTGTAATGGGCCAGTCTCATGACGCTTGGCCAATGCTGTCAGTAAGGATCTGAATACAGCGAGGACAATGTGATGACGATTAGAAAGACGATAACGGTGGAATAAAACAATGCATGACATGTTCTGTGCCAATTCCGTGAAGAGTTCCACAGAGCCCGGGACTGTAGTGAGGAGCAGGGAGTCAGCACAGCGCGAGATCAACGTAATGAGTAATTCCAGAGTGTACTGGGTGAAAGACCATGTCTTCTCCGTGAGTAGTGACTTCGTAGCTTGGAGGACAATCGTGAGAGATGTGGTGGACAAGGAGGAGAAATTCATAAGCAATGTAGAGATGGCTTGAATGAGAAGCTTGATCGATTCTGGATTGGAGCGTTTGATGTAGAGAAGGTATGAGTGTAATATCTCGACAATGTAATCTGTGTAACTGGCTGGGTCACTGAGGGAGAAGAGAACGAGTTGTGCTGATGAGTTGAAGGATTCTTCGTCAAGTTGACTAATCACATTTTGTAAGCCTCTGGAAATGGACTCACGAGTTACACCACTTTCTCTAAGCACAATATAAAGGGATTCAAGGTACTTGATATCCATCTTTGAAGAGAACTTGGAAAGTAAGAGGAATAACGAAGCCTTAGTGTCACCGTGCGCAGTCTTTTGAATAGCTTCACCAAATTCCTTCAACAATGGCAACAAGCTGTCCAAATCATTGATCTGAATGTCAAGATGGTACAGGGCATTCAATAGCCATGATATCTCACCAGTCTTCGATGACTTGGACGTAAGGTATGAGTTCAGCAAGGACTTTGAAGATTCGATGAATGTCAACCGAAGGGACGATACATCAACACTAGAGGATTCCAGAGACAGGATAGTGTTGGCCATGTAAAACGGGTACGACAACTTCTTCCCCTTCTTTTTCAGCTCCTTTTCCACATACAGCACAGATCTTTCAACAAACTGGAGAATGGATGACTCTTTCACGTTCGAGATTGAATGAGCCCAGATGGTCTTGAACACGGGGGATTCTGGAGAGATCTCAACAAGCTTTTTGATAGTCTTGATATCGTTCTCAATCTTGGATTTGAACGTTGGGGTTTGAAGGATATGGATCATTGTGTCCAAAATCTCAGTGTTGTCTGCCTTGGAGGAAATCATATTTTCAGTGAGACAGTCAAGCAATGGCACTTTAGTACGTTTCGGATAGCACTCAATTGGAATCGTATTCAAAACTTTCAAGCTGAACTCAGAGATGGTCTTGTTTTTCCCAATGTCAACAGAGATGTTGGTCAGAATGGAGCCAATGATTTTAGTCTGCTCAAACAGGGTGTTGTTCTCAAGCAATGATGTGGTCAAAGTCCTGTCCTGTAGAAGTAACAGAGTGATTTTATCAATCTGCTGAGGCGTGAAGAGGTAATTTACGAGCACAAACCAACGCTGGAAAACCGCGGTTATAATTTCAGAAGCCCTTTCCGAGGAGTTCAAGACTTCAATGAATTGGGAAGAGATATTAGTGATATCATATTCATAGATCTCTCTGATTCTGAACATGGTGTAGAAATGACTGAGGCTTGGGTTCTTCAATTCTTGAGAAACCAATTCCTTGGCCTGTTCTTCACTGATAATATCCTCAAACAAACACAGCAGTTGGTATCTCAAGCTCCAAATGCTATCATTTTCATCCTTCTGGGTATGAAATGTGGAGCTCAACATCGTCTTAGCAGCAGCCCTGACATTGACGTCCCTGACACCGAACAAACCTTGGACAATGGTACTGAGAACAGTGTATTTAGTGCAAGACTCGCTGTTCACAACCATTTCAATCAAACTTCCCATCTGTGAAGCTGAGAGGGTGATTACACTCTTGGACACGACATCATGGAAACTCTGCTCGTCCCAGCATCCTTTCTTCTCGAGCAACTTCATCCAAATTTTAAAAAATCCAATCAAGTCTCTAGCTCTGAGATGAGCATCGATGATCTCTTGGCCTATATCAACAAATTGGGAAGATTGTATGGATTGGAGCTGATACATGATTCTTTCACCTTGAGAAACACCAACCTCAATATCTAATCGAAGGATGGATAGGATCAGGTTCCAGTTTGGCTCAGAGACGGAGAACTCATCCTCAAACACCTGTTGGATGAAAGTGGATGAGAGTGTTCTCTTTGTGTCTGACAGATATTTGAGTAGATTTTCAGATGAATCTGGGTACTGTGAAGTAATGCTGGTGTAGACTTCTTCCAAAGTGGAAATGTCGTTCTTGGAGACTGTGTCTACGATTAGCTCGTAGAACACCGATACAGATGCATCTCCAACATCCTGTTTGAGAAGAAGTGTGGTGTTAGCCATTATATTTTCCAACATCTCCTTCGAAAGCACAGTCTTTTTGATTAGGGCCACCAACGGTTGTGTGTTTGTCTCTGTGAATTGAAGTGCAGTGAGGATGGATGGAAGTGCCTGTGTGACAAATGAGGAGATGAATTTTGGTGTGTACTTCTCTACAGGGAATGACAACTTGAAGAACGCAGTGATATCCCTGATGTACGAGGACTTGTCACCATCCAGTTGAGAAAGAACGGTTAGGTATGTGCTGAGTGTATTCAATGCAATGTCTTGTATGGATTGGATGGAAGTGGAAAGACGCACAAGGTTGATGGTTTCTGTCAGAACTTTAATATTCTCTCTTGAGGAAGAACAGTCTTTGAGAGATTCCAAAGCACCGAGAATTGCCTCTGAAAACTTGAATGTCTGGGACAAGCGAATTCTAGCTTTTGGATCTGAGTCAAGTAGAGTCCATGTCTTGTTGAACAGCTGCCACACCGGTATACTGGCCTTGAACTGATGCTGTTTTGTGTCATTGAGTCTGTTGATTAAGAGCTCAAGAACAAATGTAAGACCATTGGGAAGATATACTTGAAGCTCATCGTCAAGAAGTTGGTGCGAAACCTTGACAATGTCTTCTATTGAAGTTGACTTGGATCTCAAGAACTTTGTGATGCCCTCTGCTGTCCTTAAAGTTTGCTGGAAAAGAAGGTGTTAGTAAACAAATACGACAGATATAAATGAGTCCATTATAAATCCTACTCACTTCAGTCATATCGCCCCCTTTTCTTACTATAAACGTTTCTGAGCCTTCTTATATAACCAACTTCTAAAGAGAGATGAGGTCTAGAAATATTTTTGTATGGTTCATAGAACAAGTTCGCGGTCCAATCTTTTTTTTCTCCCAGGGACACACAAAATTTCGCGACTGAACTCCTGGGCTCCTTTCCAAGTTGGGGAGGGGGGCTCTGGGCAAAGAAAAAAGATTTGTTTACGTTTCGATGACCCTTTTATATAAAGAACGGGTTTCTTTTTTATAATTGAACGGCTCTTTGAAGTTGTTATTATTGCATCATTTACTCTGCTATGAGCTTTAAATTTGCAAACTCTGTGACAGCCGCTGCTAAAATTCCGGCCTCAAACGGTCCAGAGAAGCCACTCCAATTGATGGACGAGACGTTCGAGTTCATTGACGAGGATGAAATGGACTCAGATCAGCTCGAGCCCGAGGTCGATGAGGTCTCGAATGTGCTTCTTAAGAGATTTGATGAAGCTCCCATTCCACCACAGCAGGTCCAGGAGTGGAGGAACACGTCCCGTATTCTGCGATTCAGGCTCAACCCAAACGGAATTGATGGTGTTGGTTTCATCTCTCAAGACCCCGACAGTGACAAGAAGATCAAACTCTATCCAGAGGAGTCCAAGATTTACACAGCATCCATTCCGACATTCAGTGATGACGAATTTTACGTCAAATATGTGTCAAATCTCTACGACATTTACAACCAATTGGGCGATGAAAAGTACTACTCGGTGCCAACCACCGGTCTCATCAAGAGAGACGCACAAAAACAACAGACAGAGGTGTTGAATAGTGCCATGAAAATGACAGTTGACGAATTGGAAATTTACATTGAGAGTAAAAGACAGCGAGGAGATTCCGAGGATTCTATCTTTGAGCTCGAGGAGGCTCTCTACATCATGAACTGCTTGAGAGCCCTTTTCTTCTCCGAAGACTACGAGGTGCCATCTTTGCTCGCCATGTGGATAAATAAGGCTGATCCTCGCCCAGAACAGGAACTCACAGACGCTGTTATGCAATCTGAGAAACCATACACTCACCCATTCTTCTGGAAGTATCTGAAGCAGCTCATACTCAGAGGTCTCTACGCCAATGCTGCCAATGCCTTGAAGCACTCCCAATTTGAAGAACTACAAACCACAGACACAACGCTATATAACTTGTTCGTTGACACATACAGGCTACTTGAGTCGTATCCAGAAGGCTCTTTGATGATGGACTTATTCAAACAATGGAAGGCCACAGCTGCCACAGCTGCTACAAATGCTTTTATAAGGAACCCAAACCACCCAGAACTCGCAAAGAACGTCAAAAGCGTTCTCTCAATAATATCTGGTAACAAGCAGGCAATCTTGAATGAGTCTCAAACATGGTATGAAGCTCTTGTGGGTTTGATATATTACTACATTCCTTCCTCGCAGATGCTGAGTGAGTACTTTGCTTTGGCCACATCACAACATCAGCCAGACCATACATCCATTTGGGAGCTTGCGTGTGTTGACATCTTTGATGGGAACTTCCTTCAGATGCTCAGAGCAATCAGTTCTTTTAACACAGCTACAGCAGCATACGTTGGTGCATTGTGCGAAGCTAAGGGGCTGCTAAAGGGTTATTCCTTTGACGAGGAGGAGACTTCAAAGATTACACCTGCACTCCTCTTCTCACAGGATCTGTTTTCTGCTACAAACCCATCAGAGTTCCTGCTACACACGCATGCAATGGACTGTTTGACGGTGGAAAAGCTCGTGCCAGTCGGAATTGGTCTTTTGGCCTCTTCCAGAAATCCGACTGCAAGAAGTGTCATTGCTGAGTACTTACCAAAATTCCACTTCAAGACAAACGACGATATCGAATGGGCTCTAACGATCTGTGCCGATCAAAAACTTCCACAAATCGCACACTGTATCTTCCGTATTGCCGCTCAGAGTTCATTGGCTAACGGGTTGCTGCTGGAGGCTCTTACCCTGTTTGCTCGTGCTGGAGAGGTTGAGTATGTTAAGCACCACTGCTGGTTGATCTTCGAGAACTCGCTCATGACTGGTGGTCCCATTGATGACGTTGTTATCAACTCTGTTGTGGATGACTCTATTGTGCTCGAAGGTGTTGATCCAGAGACTCTGACTTTATCACCACTGGTTCGCCAGTGTTTGGCGCCATATGCCGTGTTGTACCGATTCTGGAAGCATAAGAAGGAGGGTTCACTTAGATTAGCCTTGAAAGGGTTGATATCCTTGTTGAGCTTCCCACATTTGCCTCCAAGATTGTTTGGTATTTTGGTTGCTCAGCTGTTGCCGTTCATCATATTTATTATTCCTCCTAAAGTGTTGCTAAAGAAGCACTTGCTGACCATAATTAAAGTGTTGGACACATTTGAAGAAACTGTGGTGGAGAAGGCTGACAAGAAGTCCATAAAGCTCACCAAGAACTGTGATGAGCTCTACAAGATCTGCATTTCTAATGAAAGGAAGGTTACCGAAGACTACTGGATCAAGGAGTTGAAGGATGCTGGTGTTGAACCACCATGTGATCTGTTTTCACTGATCAAGACAATCAGAAGAAATTTGGCCGTGGAGATAGGAAGGGCTTTTATGGAAGACAACTACCAGTAATTGTATTATCTTCTTGAGTGTTAGAGAAAGAATAAAGTATTGGCTACGCCATAGAATTTATAGTTCAACTACCTGTAGTCACAAAAAAAAGATAAAGAAAGGTTGTTATACATCGTGTGACTCCCCATCCTCTAGAATTCCATATTGATGGTGTGGAGAAAGATACAGTAATAGAGTGATGCAGAATGTTTGGATGAGTCAGTGTGTATAAGGATGAGTTGGGTGAGAGATGGTGAAGATTGTTTTTTTTACTGCTTTTTGTAATGTATAAGAATAAATGTAGAATGCCTGAATGCCCCTTTGCACACACTTCCAAGAAGTGGTTTCAATTGACTTCAAGCCAAGGAAACATTGATAGAGTGTGTGTACAATAAGCGACCGAGAGAGACAATTAATGAGTGAGGAGTAAAGTTGTGTGTGTATGTGTATGTTCATTCAGGGACCCAATCTTTCTCCATTCAGCAGACGACATCCTGAGTGGCACGAGAGTTCAACAACAAGGCGACAATCAAACCGTAAAGACCCAAAACTTCAGCGAAAATGAGAATCAAGATCATACCAACAAACAGTCTTGGCTGTTGAGCAGTACCACGGACACCAGCGTCACCAACGATACCAATGGCAAAGCCGGCAGCCAAACCAGACAAACCAACAGAGAGACCGGAACCCAACTGGATGAAGCCGGTGTAAAGAGCCTGTTTCTGCTTCAAGGAGTCAGAGACCAAGACGGAGACGACCAAGCCGTAGATGGCAATGATACCAGCCATAATGACTGGGACAATGTTCTTGACCAACAAGTCAGGTCTTAAGACGGAGGTGGCACAGATACCAACACCAGACTTAGCAGTACCATATGCGGCACCAAAGCATGTGAAGACAATGGCAGCAGAGCAACCGATGGCACCAAAGAAAGGCTATAAGGAGAATGTTAGTAATACTGAAACTGAAAAAAAAGGGGTATGTGGCATGTGTGAGCACATCAAAGACCAGAAAACGGGAAACATACAGCGTAGACAGGGCTAAAAATGTAAGTGTTAGTAAGCTGGATTTTAAGAGAGTTTTAAGAGAGTATTGGGTGGGTGGAGGAGCTTTTAATGGATCAATGGTGGTAGGGAAAGGGAAAGGAAACCAGGGCAGACTTTCCACGGAGGGCTGTTATTGATCAATGGCAAAGGTAAAAACAAAAAACCAAAAAAACGCAGCCAATTAATGGTAAAGCCCAGGGTATCTGTTTGAACAACAGCAAGAACTGATCTTGTCACTGTTTTTTATTGTATTGTAACAGTTGATTTTGCCTCTGAAACTTTTGGGCCTAATGATAACCCAAAGCTCGAAACGTGCTGCCACGCGCCAACACCCAAGTCCCCATTCATTCCCACCATGAATATTTAAACGTCTAATGCACCCTGTCAATAAAAGGGGAAACTCTTTAGTAATATTGAACGTACCAAAGTTCAGACATTGTGTGAGTTTATAGGGCAATTGCTTAAGTTCTTAAGTTACGTTGCTATCAAACAGAAGAAAACAAAGGTGAGCGCAGTTTTAGGAGAGCACTTTGGGTTTTTTTAACGAGAACAGCAGAGCAGCCACCCATAGCCAGAAAAATGAGCGCAAGCGTGCCACGATGTACACGCAGTTATTAATATTAGCGGTATATCCTAGTATATCTTGCTGACATCAGCATTGACACAGAGATCCGGGTAACCTTATTTAAATAATTTCATGAATACGGTTAGAGACACACCTAAGAAAATTTTTGTGTGTGAGAAGGCGGAAGATACAAAAAAATTTGAGATGCCTCTCTTTCAACTTACTTTTATAGTATAACTCTCTTTATTTATACCCACACCGAGGCGAGCTCCCAGTTACACTCTTTGCAAGGAACCTCCGAATCTCAATACTACAATGTCCGCTCCAAACCCAAAGGCTTTCCCACTTGCTGACGAGGCTCTCACCCAGCAGATCCTCGATGTCGCTCAGCAGGCTTCTAACCTTCGCCAGTTGAAGAAGGGTGCCAACGAGGCCACCAAGACTTTGAACAGAGGTATCTCCGAGTTTATCATCATGGCTGCTGACACCGAGCCAATCGAGATCTTGTTGCACTTGCCATTGCTCTGTGAAGACAAGAACGTTCCATACGTTTTCGTTCCATCCAAGGCCGCTTTGGGTAGAGCCTGTGGTGTCTCTAGACCAGTCATTGCTGCTTCTATCACCACCAACGAGGGTTCTACTTTGAAGAACCAGATCTACGCCTGCAAGGACAAGATCGAGACCTTGTTGATCTAATGAGTTTATGAATCACAACTAGAACTTGGGTACTGCCTAATCTCAATTTGGTTTCTGCACAAAAAATTAATATATTTTCTTCTTTCTCTTTGCATGTATTTGTAGAGTGTCCCTAAGGCGCATAAAATCGTTTATTCTTCACACTATAAGAGATTGCAATACTCGTCAATAATGTCCTTTGCAACAGCCTTATCATGGCTTCTTATCAAGTCACCATCAATGAAGTTTATCATGGGCTTGAAATTACGCCTGGCAGTTTTCCAGTTCCTCAAACCAACGTACTGTTCCATTATGCTATCCCCATCCTTTTTCTTGGATAACACCTTCAACTTTCCCTTGATAATATCCTCCTGGGCCTCTTCAAGCACCTCAACAATCTCAGACTTGGTGACTAAGCTCAGAAGGTAAAGACCACCACCCACAGAACCAAGCACAAACATTGGCACAACATCAGGACAATCCATCTTTTCACCGTCAACAAGCAACGAAGTAATTTTCTCCGGGCTCAAGACAGTGGTTCCGTTAATTGTAACATTCTTCACAGCATTAATTTGATCTTTGATGTTGAATTGGGTGATTACAGAAGCAGAGTCAGAACCCATCAGCGACACCTGAGCATTCTGCATAGAGTCAGCAGCCAAAACCACATTCTCGTAGCTCTCCATAGCAGTAACGAAACTCATAGAGTTTAGGTCGTTAGTGTCCTGGTGGAACGTAAACACTGTACCACCTTCCTCAACAGTCTTCTTCACCTTTAACCTCAATCTTACTGGACTCTTGATGATATCACCAACAACGACATCTGGGCCCACAGATCTGATAGCACAAGAGTAATACCTCGTTTCAAAAGGGTCTGAGATCTTCTTTAGTGAAAACTTGGAGTCAGCCACGGAGTAAAGAATCTGGTATGCACAGATCTTGTTACCAGCACCAATGACCATTCTGTTAGCATGGTTCGTCAATGAATAGAATGACATTTTGGAAGGTTCAGTAGAGCACTGATGTTGTATAACACCACTCTCATCAATGGAGAACAACATTAGGGATGGCCCATTCTCATCTTGCATGTGATAAACACATGAAACGACAAAACATTGGGATAAAATATTCTCAAAGCCCATGTTAATGTTCTCTTCTTCGTAAGAGTCAATGATCTCCTTTCTGTAAGCTGTGTTCACAACATCTGTGATCTCAACACCTTCTTCAAATCTGAAAATGGACTTGGTTTTGAATGTGTTGTTATCAATGACTTCCAGTTGTGAAGTGAGCATGTTTCTCCCCATAGAATCGTTGTACTTTTCACTGACAGTCACCATTAAACTCAGGTTGAGAAAGTTCTTGAAACTAGTTGATTTCCTTGGAAGCCGGGTTAATGGCATCTCAGTCTCCAATGTTTCACAGGAGTCATTCACCCCAAGAAGGCGAATCTGTCCTCTCCGATAAGTTACAATCTTGTGGCATGTACTGTCAAAACTCATGGCTTCTGGAAAATCAATACACAGATATCCCTTCTTCGTAGTACCACCATTACTGTTCAGTTCCAGTCTGATTGTGTTCTCTCTATTGCCAACAATCACAGAAGACCCTTTAAAGTCCATCACTGTCACAGGAGCAGAACCGATCTTGATCTCTATTGTCTGTGTATCTGTGATCAGACTCACAGAGCCATCAGCACCACCAATGACGTAGACGGCACTGGACCCAATTCGTTTGATCATGACAGAGTAAACAGCCAAATCAGACTTGTGGATAACTTTTCTGGACCCATCAACATAAATACTGGATTCACCTGACCATGTTCCGACCAAGACGTGAGTGACTCTGCCAACTTCAATGGCATGGATACAGGAGACTTCTTCGGCGAGCTTGTATTTGTAAGACCTCTCTTCCAGAATACCATTAGACACAATCACAGGTGCCCCATTACTGGTGAAGCAGCCGTTCTCAATCTTCTTGTCTTGGATCAGTTTACCTTCTTGGTAAACACCTGTCTCAGTAAGACATATAAGCTGGCCAAAGGACATCTGCAAATCTAAGAGGCCACCATTCACAGCTCCCAGTCCATGGAAATCATCAATCTCGTCCATGGTACCAGCATTATTCTGATATATATGAACTCTGTCAAGGTGGTTAATAACATAAGTATCTTCGAGTTTCCAAATACCAGTGACTTCTTCTTTTGTCTTTATCTTTCCAACTTCTTCAGTCTGACTCTCATAACCTTTGAACTCAGTTCGTATCAAGCCTTCAGAAGGAGAAGAGCCACCAAAGACTTGTATCTTTGGTACGGCAGAGCCAGCAAAGTTTATTTCCAAAACAGGCGGAGTCACTGTCTTCTGATGTAACACCGTGAAAGTCAGTAACTTTGTGTCAATTTTAATAGTAGCAATGCCATGGGTGTTTGAGTATACCATGAATGTTGTTGGGGTAAACTGAACAATCTTTTGTGCTGCAAAAAGCTTTGTTGGGAATCTCTTGAGTTTCCAAGAGTTCACAGAGACGAATTCAGGATAGCCGTAATCGTCGTTGAGGACCTCAGTTTCCAGCTCCATGAGGTTGAGGTGGCCTTCCCTTGTTGATATTAAAATTGACGTGGTGGTATCCAAATTCTTTGATTCTATGAAGAGTGCAGTAGTAACAGTCCATGATTTACCGTGGAGATTCTTCTTGATGAATTGAATCTTGTCGTTGGCCTGAATGATTTCAATGGGTTGTCCTTCCTTCCCTGATGTCAGGCGAGGAGCAGCTTTCAAGTTCTGAATCACATCAGGGTAAGCTCTTATGTATATTCCTGTCTTACCAAAGAAGATACTGCCGCAGTTCCGGTTCAATGGGAGAATCAATGGTGACATCTCCTCCGGGAATTTGAGTCTGTATTTCTGTTCAAGATTTCCCTTATCAACGGCATAGTACGAGGAGAAGTAGTTGTAAAGATCATCTCTGAAAAGTACAGACAGTGTAGCATCTTCAACACTCTCTTCATAGAGGCTAGTCATAGATTCAACAACAAGTGGCGTCCGTCCCTGCATATTCGTCATTGTGCAGACCTTGGGTGGTTTGAACAGTGTCTGCTTGCCCTTTGATTTGGGGTCAAGTGCCTTGGCAAAGTTCTTCAGGTCCTTACCTCTGTGCAATTGAAAGAACAGCACACTCCCTTCTGTTGTGTAGCACGAGAAGAACCGTCCATCTTCGGAACAGAGTGTATTTGGCTCAATTGACAGAAGATGGCCCATCTCTTTCAAGTCATACTCCTCCACTACCACGTCTCGAGTGATAGCCCCCCTGAACGCCACCAAGAGGATCTTGTTGGACTCCAAGGAGACAATAAGCCATCTTCCCGGTAATTCCAGCGGCGTTATTGGTATCACATCTAGAACTGTGTCCAAAACGGGCACTGATCTTCGTAGTGTTAATGAGTTATCTGATTCGAGCCAGTAGATATCAAGAGCCCTTCTCCGTGCAACCACCAAGTATTGCGCCGTAGAGTCAAGCAGAGGGATGTAATGTGCGGCAACTATATCACTAGGCTCATTCAGTGTGGTAAGAACAAAAGCCATGATGCACAAGAAAGCTGTTGGTCTCTCTCTTCGCTTCGTTTCTAAAAAAAAGGAACACTTTGATGAGGTTGAAAGGCTTTTGACCTGCTTCACGGGGTGGCATTACCAAACAGACACCTGGACACCACCACAACAAAATCAGATAGCGAGCGAGAGGGGGCTTTTAAACTCATCACTTTTGACACAAAAACACAACAAGGAGGGGACTGTCTAATTCGGGGAGGTTCCCTTGAAATTCATTAAGAGTGGAGATTGATATGGATGATGGTGTAGTCTGGATAAAAGAATCTGCTATAAATTTGTGCACCCCTCGAGGCGGCATAATTCATTTTGTCGCCATCTGTGATCATCACATAAACTTTCATCAAGATAGCGTGTATCTGTGACATCTCAGCACCAAATTCTGTTCTGAAAAAACCCATAGCGCTTAGTACAATCTAATGCTTTCCATATTCAGCTCATGCAAGAAGACTACACAACCAACGGGCGGGTTGACTGGAGCAATAACCGAGAACACGAAGGTGGCAGTTGAGGATATGGTCGTGTGCAATTGTCGCTGTTGTGGTACATTGGTGAAGTTTTCCCAATTAGCATCCAAGTATAAGTGCACTGTTTGCCACACAACAGTCACTTTAAGATCTCAAATTAATGAGGACAAAGACGACTCCAAACCGATTTTGCTTGTGGATATCCAGAGATTGTTACAAGATGCTTATGACAAAGTGGTAAATCATAGTAATTCTGGTCATGAAGCGCTTCAAGAGCTCACTATGTACATTGTTGAAAGGACAAGATCAGTGGAATCTTTGAATAGGTCATTTGTCCCAGAAGGATACAGTCATTTATCATCAACTGGGATGATACCCATTGACTACGTCGAACTTCATGAGGTCTATCGTCTACTCTCTTGCTACAAAGTGCTGTATCTCAGACTTTTGCTCAATGTTTCCCATCTCTTACGCTACTCATTCAAGGCCCACTCTAATGCATTGGAGTCTAGATGGATTCTTATCCTTTTGGAACTACCTACATTACCAGATTGCCTCTATCACTATCACTCAAGACCACCATCGTCATATTACAAGAACAACTTGGAATCTGCTGAGATTAAGACTGCTTCGTACGAAGTGATTAGTAGAGTCACTGGGTTTTTGGCCAATTCTGACAACAGAATATTGACAGAACTTGTAAGGTTGGCTTCAAGATTATCAACGCCACAGTTTGAGTCCAGGGTTCATCTTTTCAACTTGTTTATCACTTTCCAGCTCACAAAGGCTGTAAATTCTCAGCACAGATTTCACCAGGACTCGTCATCACCACGTTATCCGTCAAGAAGCCCCCGCTATGACGACTACAAAGAGTCTGAGAAATTGAATCCTTCTCCTGCCTCATCATCATCTCAAAGTCCTCTTGTTGCGCTCATGCCTTCATCGATCAACCATGGTATTTCTAGTATTAGTGAGTGGACTCGCTCTTTTAATCTGGTACAGAATACACCCTCTGATCTGAGACTCAGAACGACGAGCTACGGCAACGACTGGCGGATTCGTTCAGCTTCACGACTCCTCTCTGTGTTTCATACCGCAAATAGGAAGAAGATCCCCGAATCAGCTTTTTATAACCTACTCACAGACTTTATTTATGCGAAACAGGACTTTGAGACATGGCAAACCAAGTTTAAAAAATGTCCAGTACATACCCCACACAGCAGGCTTTACTATGATATCGTCAATGCTGGTTGTGTCCAATCACTGGAAGACGCTAAAAAGACCCCACAGTTCACCTTTTGCCAATTCCCTTTCTTGTTGACGCTTGGATCCAAGATTGCTTTGTTGGAATACGAGGCAAGGCTCATGATGGAGCGCAAGGCCGAAGAAGAATTCATCAGGTCTTTGAACTCACGCCGGTCTCGTGATCTCTACTTGAAGCTTAGTGTCCGCAGATCTCATATCACGCATGATTCGTTGCGGTTGCTCATGATTAAGAAGAATGATATCAAGAAATCTTTGAGGATTGAGTTTATTGGAGAACAGGGTATTGATGCTGGTGGGTTGAAGAAGGAGTGGTTCCAGCTATTAGTGAGAGACCTCTTGCAACAGGATTCTGGTATGTTTTTCTACAATGAGGAGTCACATCTCTGCTGGTTTTCTCCAGCTCCTTTAGAAAACAATGCAGATATGTACCACTTGGTTGGTGTCGTTTTAGGGCTCGCAATCTACAACTTCACTATCTTGGACCTCAAGTTCCCTCTGGCTTTGTACAAAAAGCTTATGGGGAAGAAGGTGACGTTTGTTGACTATCAAGAGCTATTCCCATCGACAGCTAAGGGTTTACTCGATCTCTTACGTACGGAGGAAAGTGTTGAAAGTCTATGTGTCTACTTTGATACCACTTACAAGAACTTGCTTGGTGAGACGGTTACAACAGAACTCGTACCCGGAGGATCTGACATTATCATAACCGAGAAGAACCGTCGTGAGTATGTGGAGAAGTGGGTTGACTTTTACATGAACAAAGCCATTGACCAACAGTTCCAGAGCTTCTACGACGGATTCCACAGTGTAATTGGTGGTAATGCATTGAGTTTGTTCTCTCCCGAGGAGATTGAGATGGTGATATGCGGTAATCAGGAGACCAAGATTGACACAGCTTCATTGAAGGCTATCACACGGTACAATGGGTTTAATCATTTGGATTCTGTTCCAACCGACCACCAGTTGGTAAGGTGGTTTTGGGAGTGGTTTGACCAGTTGAACTATGAGCAGTACAAGAAGTTTTTGGTGTTTGTAACAGGGTCCGATAGGGTCCCATCGACTGGCGTGAGCTCCATGACGTTTAAGATCACAAAGCTTCCAACTTATGCGTTCCAACGAGAGGTGAAGCTTCCAGTTGCACACACCTGTTTCAACGAGCTGTGTATTTATGATTACAAGACCAAGGAAGAATTTTGGAGAAAAATGGACTTGAGTATCACCGAGTGTGAAGGGTTTGGGATACGGTGAAAAAACAAACTGTAATCAGTCTTTTATATAAAGAGCACTACAAGAATAAAGAATGGATCTCTTTAGTGTTACTATAATAGAAAAACAATGCAATTTGTTTGATATAAAGAAAATAAAAGAACCAAAACTGTGTACTATTTACAATTTTGTCTTCGGTCTTTCATAGTTGGGTGACAAAGTGGGACGAGTCTTGTGATAGTGGAAAGAACAAGTTCAAGTCTATGATAGATCGTCTTGTGATGTAGAATATGTTGTGTTGTGTTTTGGAATGGGCTGTAAATGTTTGAATGTTTAGCCACCTTCGATAAAAACTCCCATTGTACTGTTTGTGGTTGGAGAGAGAGAAAGAAAGAAAGAAAGAGACAGAAATGCAGCAGAGTATAAGTCCGCTCTCCCTTTCTCACTTTCTCCCTTTCTTTCTCTTTCTGATCTCCTCAAACTCTCCTCTCATTTCAATGTCTCAAATGTATAAAAAAGAATATAATCAAAAAAAGGTTCATGAACGAAAATTAATAATTTAACCAGATTTCCCCGTGTCGTAATTTTGTATAGAAAAAATTGGAAGAAACTGCTTAACCGACAACCAAGTTGTCACCGTCAAAGGAGTAAGCTGGGATCTCCAAGTTCAAAGGAGCTGGACCTCTTCTGATTCTACCAGAGATATCGTAATGGGAACCGTGACATGGGCAGAACCAACCACCAAAGTCACCAGCCTCACCGATTGGGACACAACCCAAGTGGGTACAGATACCCAACATGACGAGCCACTCTGGGTTCTGGACACGCTCAGTGTCGGTCTGTGGGTCTCTGAGGGTGGAGATGTCCACGCTGTTGGCCTCATCAATCTCAGCAGGAGTTCTGTGTCTGATGAAGACTGGCTTACCTTGCCACTTGACGACAACGTTCTTACCCTTTGGAATGACAGAGAGGTCAACCTCAACCTTGGCCATGGCCAAGACATCGGCAGAGGCGGTCCAGGAGGTCAAGAAGGCCTCGACGGTGGACTTACCAGCAGCGGCAGAGACAAGACCAAAGGAACCAACAGTCAAGTAGGTGAAGACACGGCCCTTGTCGGTAGTGCCCTCCTTCTTAACGTAGTCGCCAAAGTCTGGAGTACGGTAAGTGGACTTCTGAGCAACAGAAGAGGAGGAGAGGAGTCTGGCCTGACCAGCTAGAAGAGAAAGGATGTTAGTATATATAGAACTTTTAGAGTGGAGATATGACGACTGTACATTGGTGCTTCTTTTCAAGTCTGTGTTCTCACAATTGATGATGATTAATTATTCGCAGTGGAGAGCGTGTGTGTGGGTCTTGCTCTCTAACAAGCTTTTGGGGATGGTTTTCCATATTATGACTCTCTTTCAGATGTGTTTATAAGTTTTTGAATGTATAGTGGGAAATGGGAAGAGAGGGGAAAAGAGATAAATGGATCTCTTATTGTTGTTTGTAATCATCACATCAGAACATTTCAGAAAGCACCACTCATATAGACACCATTTTTCTTTCTTTTAATATTGAACGTACCCAAAGATCTGGCAGAGGTGGCGTTACGCAGAGCGGTTCTCAAGGAAAGCATTGTGTGGAATTGGTGTCTTGCGTTGACAAGTTCTAAAGAGGAGTAAGAGGTGGTTGCTTTAAAAAAACGCTTTGAAAGGTGTTGATGTTGGTTTTTTTTCCTCTTCTTTCCCAGTGTGCTCCAACACAAGTGCGGAAATCCAAATCAACGGCGCGCTGATTGGCTTTTAAAAAAAAAAAAAAAAAAACCCGCACACACACAAACACAAAAGATATTACATAAGCTAACACGGTAAGAGAAACATTTCAAAACGTTTTCGCGAACTAGTCTCCCCCTACTTTCGAATGGCTTTGCTTATATACCACACAAATTACACATACGAAGTCAATCAATTAAGAGTTCTAGTATCATTAAAATGTATACAGAACTTATAAATAATTATCGGTAATACATAGATGACCCTACTTCGGGATCACGTTCAATGTACCCTGCCTCTTGGAGAACACTGCGCAAGTCATCAGGAACGATCTTCCAATCTTCCTTATTCCACTGTGCAAACTGGCTCAAAGTCTCTTCAACCACCTTTTTGAGCAATGGGTTACATATACCACTTGATTCAGATTGAACACCTTCCCAAATGTCGTAGGCATACTTCGGAAGGTTCTTTGGGAAGTAATCGGACAAGTACCTCATCCTCCAAAATACACTCCAGTGGATGCCAGCATAGCACGGAAGTGATCTTGAACGGCCCAAGTTTGGAACATAGACATTTCTCCACTCGCCATTGATATTTTCAATCTTTGTGCCCAAGGGCAAGAGTTCAATTACCCACCAAAGAAGAGTATGGAATATTGAAGTATTTCCACGACCATCGAATCCGGAGACAGGATGGTCGGGAAGGGACTTGTAGTGAGGAGAATCTTCACTTGGAGATAAATCCTCATTTCCCAGACGTGCTCCATTAAACCTTATCTTGTAGACATCACCGTCAATCAATTTTTGTGGTTTTGCTGAAATCTCAAAAGGTCTGAACTGAGGTACTTCCTTGGATTTGAGCATCTTCATGGTAGGATCAAGCGTAAGGTGATTGTTCCGGAAGGATAAGATGTCATGATTTGGTGCCAAGAATGAGTTTAATGACGAATAGCGCTCAGCATAGACTCTAATCCCATCTCTCTGAAACGAAACCCCTACCTTTATAGCTTCAGCAAGCATCCATCGCAAGGGGGCATTGGATAGAAACTGACCCTGAGTGCTTGGTGGCCAACCGCCGCCAACATCACTGTGATTTCCTGCAAACCAAACTTCTTGGAACTCCCCACTGAGTAATTTAGCTTTATCGTACTCAATTATGGAGGATGTAACCGAGGGATTGCGTTTAGGGGACCGAGAGATGGTATGATTGAGTCTGATCTGAATAGCATGCATCAATCTCCTAGCCTCTGACGATTTTGAAGAATATGAATTATTGATACTGGACTCATCAGTGGAGGAGCCGGGTTTATCTCCTGGTGAACATGGTGTACAAGACAACGAGAAAAGATGTGGTTGGTAAGAGTATGGGCAGATGAGATTCTGCTTGTACTTAGAACGCCGTTCATCAATGCTCACAGCGTGTCGTATTTGCTTGACCGAGTTGAATCTTGTAGTGAAGGGGAATAACCTATCTCGAAGAAGACCCACAGAGTTGACAGTTTCAAAAAGACCTATGAACTCAATCTCTACGCCCTGAGCTCTTGTAAAAGTCCTTTTGAATTCATCCACCAATGTGGTTGTGTAATCAGGCTGACTTGGCTGAGCAGCGTACTCCCACGCACTGTAGATGGACCACGCACCACCAACAAGTTCCTCCAAGCCTGGATTCAACAAACCGACTCGTTCAATCATAGAACTGAGTACTCTAGCAGTGAATGCACCACGACTGTTGACGCCAAGAGGGGAGGTGGCGAAATGTTAGTAATGAGGGTGACTTCTGATAATTCGTGGTCAAATAATGTAGTATCCAGGTAGTATTCATACCTGAAGCCGAACATGTGAATTTTATCTCCTTGACAGTAGAACCTCATTAAAAACTTGTAGGCCTCAATGATGTGCTTGTCCAAGGAGAACGCAACCAGTGCATCAATTGAACTGGAGATGGAGGCACGCAAGTCCCAAGACTTGTTGCTCTCCACTGTCATTGAAGCGCCGATACCCGGTTGGTAATAGCAGATCTGTTGCGTTGGGTCATCTTTCTCTAAAAGTCGGAAGAGCTTGAGTAGGTTGGTGTACGGCGCTGGACCAAACTTGCTCTCTGTTCCATCAAAGCAGAGAACAATGTTCTTGGGAGAGTCGTGCTTGGTACCAGCAACGCCTGGTGTGAGCCGATGTGTGTCCATTGTTCTTATTCCCTTGGTATTCAATGGCCAGTTGAAAAAAATACTATTCTATGAGTTTGATAGAAACCGCCCTGCAAGTTGGATAATGTGTGTGTTCTGTGTGTGAGAATTGTGGGGAAGAGTCTTCCTTTTTATACTTCAATGGAAGTTGAATGTCAGTCACAAACACAATGTTCAAAGTTGTGAAACATGATGGATTCACTTGCATAAAGTAGCGTAATTACGATAACTTCTTACCCCCTGCAATCGCAAACTTTCTCTGGTTCTCTTTTCTTTTTGTTGACATTTCTGGCGTGCCACAAAGTAAAGAACATAAACAAAAACAATTAAGCTTTGCCAGAAGTTGTAGAAGTTGTGAGCGCGCGGCGGCAAATCATCAACTTCTCCAAAAGAAAAAAAAAGTTGAGAGAAGTTGACACATTTTTCATATAAATTTTGAACTGTATTGGATCAGATCTTGAGGTTAAGGAAAAAAAAGAACCCTTTGAAGAATAAAAGAAAGAAATGGTTGAAATAACTGAGCTTCCAGATGTCATTGATAAGCCTAAACATTATGTCCCTAAACCGGGCCAGCCAGAACTCCCCCCTCAGCTTTCCCAGCTGGCTGACAAGTCCGCCGATGAGGTGATGGGCGAGCTTAACAAGCTTCCATTCTTCATGAACTCCTTGGAAGAGAAGGACTCCGAGGGTAATGAGAACACTGCTCTCGAAGCCCTGAAGGCCCTTGCCTACGATGGTGAACCCGATGAGGTCGCCACCAACTTCAAGATTCAGGGTAATGACCAGTTCAAAATCAAGCAGTACAAAAGTGCAGTGGAGTTCTACGACAAGGGCCTTGCCGTCAAGTGTGGCATCCCTACCATTGAGGCTCCACTGTATCTCAACAGAGCAGCATGCAACCTAGAGCTCAAAAACTATAGAAGATGCATCAACGATTGCAAGGCTGGCCTCAAGCTCGATCCAAAGAACATCAAGGCTTACTATAGAATGGCCAAGGCCTTCTTCGCCATCGAAAAGTTTGAGGAGGCCAAGGAAGCTCTCGAGTTCAGTTTCAAGATTAACCCTGATAATCTGGCCTCCAAGGCTCTGCTAAAGCAGATCGTTGCCAAGGAAGAAGAAATGGAGAGAATCAGACAGAAGAAGGAACAGGAGCTCATTGAGAAGCTCGCTTTGGAACAACTCCTCAAGGACGCTATTGCTGCCAGAGGTTATACAAACATTAACACTCCAAGACCTTCTGAGTTTTTGGAAGACAGTAAGCTCAGACTTGAAGACCCAAAGGACATTGAGTCTCAAATCATCCTCCCAGCAGTTATCATTTACCCAACAACGGATGAGTTTGACTTCGTGGCTGAAATTTCTGAGCTCAATACGCCAATGGAAGTCATGGAGCTCGTTCTTCAAAGGCCCGAGAGTTGGTTCGAGGATCCAAAGCATAAAAACTTTTCGCCAGATAAGCTCGAGGGTTACATGGAAACGTTATTAGGAGGTCTCGTGAAAGTGGGAAAGAAAGGTACACTGAACAAGGCTCTTGGCACTCAAAGCCCCAAAATACCACTCTTTGATAACGCTGTCAGACTCTATTTCGTCCCAAAGGTCGATTCTGCCGATTGGTTGAAGACATGGAACAAAGAGCTCGCATTGAAGAAGAGAGTTGAGATTGCCTAAGTCTACGTAACAGGCAAAAAAGAGAGAAAAAATGATTGCATAATGTAATGATAACGTTACTTCGTAAACTCTCCACATGAAATTACTATCTCTTGTAAGTTCTGCTCTTGTAGCTCTCAATCTCCTGAGTAGTCAGTCCATCTCTCGTCCACTGCGCAGATGAACCACGATTCTTCAGCTTGGCGACGTTACTGGTCTGGAAAATTTCTTCCATCTGTAATGGGGCAATTGGACCAAACACCTTATCCGGGTCCATATGCTGTTGGTTGATTAAGATGTTTCTCAACTCCGGTGAGTTGGCCCAATCCTTCAACACACTGCCTTCCTCATCGTCATCACTCTCCGAGAAGATCTCTGGGAGTACAGCTGTAGAAGTAACTGGGGTCACTGGTGGATTGGATTTGCTGTAACCAGGTTGGAAAGATGACGAATTACTTTGAAAGGGATTGTTCACCTTACTTTGAGCAGCATGTTGGAGGACAGCCGTCTTCATAAGTGTCTGGTTATTTGGAAGAGTATACTTCGGAGTTGACTTGATCGTTCTTGGTGGCTCAGTTTCTGTTTGCTTGTTAGATGGAGCTGTGCTCGTGTGTGAGACCCTCGAGGCCCTCTTTTGAAGAACAGTTTGAAGTTTCTCAGCTGTACGACGACGTTTAGCATCTTGCTGTGCTTTAGACTGTGATATACTTGGAGCAACAATCTTGGTGCCAATTTTTCTATATGGCTGGTTTGTACCACTCTTGGTAACCACAGGGGCATCATCATCTGCCTGTGACTTTCTCTTGGATGGCACTGTTTTCTGTTCACCTACAAGGGACTTTGGTCTAGGTGTCTTCGCCTTGGCCCCCAATGACATGGATGCCAAACCACCTCTGGATTTTCTTGGATGCAGGTCGTCCGGCTTGGATAAGGAGACTCTGGCAAGATTGCGAGGTTGGTTGGTTTTCTTGGGGTCGGACTTGCTCTCAGCTGTCTTTGCCGTTGCATCAGATACAACAGCAGAAGCACTAGCACCCAGGTCTTTTTTCTTTGGTGAACCATTCATCTCTTTTCTCAGATATCCGTATGCACTCTTCACCGGCGAGAATTTCAAACTGTCACGTTTGAGATCCATATCCATGCGATCGTCTTCATCACGAACAATGAGGTCTTCGTCATGAGTCTTCGTGTTAACTGTCTCAGAAGGTGAATGAACAACTGTCTTATTATTCTCCTCATTCGGTGGTGGTAGTGACCGTTTCTTCACAGGACCAGACTTTGAGGGAGACAACAATGATGGATGGATATCTTGGCACTTAGAAGGAACGTTGTCACCATCAGCAATGACCTTATCGGTCTCCACGATGAACTTACTTTTAGCCTTTTTCAATGTAGAGTTCACAGATGCAAACAAATTAGAAATTGGGGAATTAACACTCTTCTTTGGAGATTCATGAATAGGGCTCTTTACCTCCTTCGGATCCTTCGAGAGTGAATTGGACAAGTTGGTAGAGTATACACGACTATTATTGCTAACATTAGTCTTGAGTGGGCTCACAGTTGGCTCCTTCAGTTTAGTCGGTGACAGACTCTTCTTCATGCTTATTTCAACCTTTGACTTGGGAGCAGGCGAGATCGACGATGTTGTTGTTGCATTCGTTGTAGTCTCCAATGATATCGTTGGGTAAAGTGACTTGGTGAATGTTGGTGGAGTCAGCTTCTCTTCTTTAGATGTGCTGATGTTGAAGTCATCATCAAAGAGACTTAAGCGTGGTTTCTTTGGCTCTGATTTCTTTGCAGACTTCACGGTTAATGGGTCTCTTTGAGGTAGTAATGCAAACCCTTGACTCTGTCTCTTAGGCGGAGGAGGCGTGTTGGAGGTTGCAGACTTCCCGCACTTTCTTTCCTCATCTTTCAATGGTACCTTGATAGTCTCAGCAGAATCATTGTGAGCCTCAGCCGAAACGATCATAGAAGCAGCTGGGTTCGAGCTTGGCTGAGCAACAAGAGACGATGGTCTCGAACCTTCATCTACACTCTTGTAGGAGCTATCACTTGTTGTGTTTGGACCCATGGAAGCCTCTCTTTTAGCGAAACTTTTTCTGATAGTCGATCGGATAGCATGAAATGAGTTATCATCAACTGAGGCATCATAATCATCACCATCATCGTCATCAATGTGGTCTTGAGAAAGTTTAGGGTGATCTGATTTCTTGTCAGAGAGGATGACATCATTTGGAGAGTGATTACGGAGAGCTTGCCTTGGAGTGGCCTCTATTTTTTCTGGTGAAATGGTCGTTTTGGATGGCGTTGGGATTGGCTTTGGTGCCTCAAAGAAGGGATTGTATAATTCTGGTGATTCATATGGTTCTTTAGTATCTATCTGCTTTTGTAACTTTTCAGATTGAAGTAGTTTATTCCGCGGTTTAGGCGTTGGTCTGGTCTTGAGAACAGGCGAAACATGTAGTGGTACCGGTTTCTGGAACTTGATAGGAGAAAGTTTGAGAGCATTAATATCAAGCTCCTTCATTGACGACTTCCCGGAAGATTTTGTTGGAGATTTCTGTGGTGACAAAAGAAGAGCCGCCTGGTTTCTCAGCTTCCTCACTGGTGAGTTTTCTCCTCTCAGCTTCGTTGGTGACTCGAGAAGTAAACGAGGATTTCTAAAACAGCATCAGTTAGTATTAGTCTTGACAGGGCGGCAAAAAAGATGTTAGTACTTACTCTCCGTTGGTATTGAGGATATCCTCCATCTGCTCATCAATCCACGTGAGCTCAGAGGCAACCGAATAGGCGAGCTGCTCTGCACTGTTGGTCATCAACTCGTGTAGAGTAAGCAGCTCTTTCCTGATCCATTTGGAAGTACCAGGGACTTCCCCATGCTGCCTCTTCGCAGCGCTGATGCTCCAAAGCGACATGATGGGTGTTATGCAGACGTGTTGGTGACAATTTTGTCTGACAACCTGACCAGCTGATTGGTGTATTGTACCGCCGTTGAAGGTATTATTTTCTCCTGTGGAGGGAGATCTTTGTTTACTCTTCGTGCTGCTTAGAGATTTGATGTAGCGCATAGTGTGTGCGCGGAACGCCTGTTTGTTGTCATTCCACGCGTTGTCATGGCAACGCCAATCATAAAGGATTACTCCCCCAACGTTTAACAAGAGAAATATGAATAAGCTACACCTTCTAAGAACAACAAGCAAACAGAATGCGGATAAAATAATTTTGATTCAATAGAGCGTGGTTCTGGCACCAACATCGGTACTTGAGCTTCCATCCTGCATATTTCCGTCCCGGGCATCAATGAACTTGTTGTAAATAGCAGCGAGTTTACGCTTTTCGGAGACAGAGATGGATGGTTTGGTGCTCTTCAATGACAACATGAAATCCTTATGCTTGATAAGGACACCAGAGTTCTTTGGCTTCTCCTTGTTCCCTGTGGTGGGTGGGGACATCAGAGACTTCTGCAGGTTCTCAAACAATGGCTCTATCTGGCGAAGCATCTTGGATCTTTCATGTGACTTCATTTTGGTGTCGTGTTTCATCTGGTTGAGCGAGACCTCAAAGAACTCATGAACTTCAGGCTTCTGTGACTGTGCCTGGCCTTCAGCTTCCAGTTTGTCCCTCTCCAATTTCTCATGCACAGCTTCCAAATAGGCATTGTATCCCAGGGCCTGGAGATCAGCGCCTGAAAACCCTTCAGTGTGTTTAGCAATCTCTTCAAGCGAAACATCGCCAGCAAATCTCATCTTTCTGGTTATGGACTTAAGGATGTCAAGTCTGTCAGAATAGTGTGGCATGTCACAGATGACACTTTTATCCAAACGACCAGGACGCAAGAGGGCAGAATCAATCAAATCAGGCCTACTCGTAGCAGCTAGAACATAGACACCATCAAGGCCTTCAGCACCGTCCATCTGAGTCAACATCTGGTTGACAACACGATCAGTGACACCGGTAGAATCGTGACCTCTTTTTGGGGCGATGGAGTCGAATTCATCAAAGAACAGAATACATGGCTTTGCGGCTTGTGCTCTCTCAAACAATTCTCTGACAGACTGTTCCGAAGCACCAATGTACTTGTTCAAAATTTCCGGACCTTTAACGGATATAAAGTTAAGACCACACTGACCAGCGACAGCAGAGGCGAGAAGAGTCTTACCACAACCCGGATATCCATATAGTAAAATACCGGATCTCAGACGAAGAGTAGCAGATTTGAAGATCGGAGCATATTTGGTTGGCCACTCTAGAGTTTCCAGTAAGATTGACTTGGCATCAGTGAGCCCTCCAATATCGAGCCAGCTGATGGTGGACTTCTGGAGCTTGACACCTCTGAGATTCGAAGGGACGTAATTGGAAGCAGCCTTGGAGAACAATTGGTTAGAAACTGATAACACAGCTTCCTTATCTCCTGTCTCATCTTTCATCTTAGCAAAAATAGCTTCATGGTAAATTCTGTCAACCAACACCTTCAAGTCACTTGGAAGGTATCCTTCAGTTTCTAATGACATTTGGGATGCATCAAACTCCTTGGACAGTTCGAGCTTGTATTTGTTCATGTAGTGCTCCAAGATACTCTGTCTAACCTCTTTGTTTGGAGCCCTCAAGTTGATAGACTCCTCAATACAATGACTGGAGAAAATGATATTGTTGACTGCCTCTTTGGATTTTGCAGATGCGAGAATGGCGAGATTTCTGGACTTGGTTACATTGGCAACGGATTGGATGAAGTACTCTGACAGCTGGCGAGTCTGTGTAGAGTCGGCATGCTCAGCTTCTGCTGGGAACAAATCTTCGAGGCTCTCAAGCACAAGTAAGCTCGGAGAGTACCATGAGCACCATTTCAACCAGTCATCAATCTTCTCCTTAATATTTACAATGGACTCTCGGGCGTAATCGTTGCAGTCCACTCTTAGTGTGTAGATACCTCTGTTAAAAAGTCTTTGTGCGACCTCGTTGATCAACAAAGATTTACCAGAACCAGCAGGGCCAAATACCAAAGCTCCTACTTTGCTTCTCTTGAGTGATCTTTCCAGCCTTTTCAACGTATCATGAAGACCGATTGGTGACTCCTTCGTCTCGGTAACAGTAGATGTGAGCGAGGATGGAATGCTGGACTCTGGGATGAGTATCTCACTTCCAGTTTCAAATGTTAACACGGCATCCTCACGTCCCATAATACAAGTTGAGCGGTCCTTGAATTGTACAACTCCACCTTCAGGGAGCCCATCAATAACCGGTAGCCTTGTGCCTTTAGTCCAACAGGTCTTGTTCAGACCCAAATCCAAGAACTGCTCTGCGAGTGCTTTCTTCATTTGTGAGATCTTGGCCAACTTGGTCTCTTTCTCCATCTCTGCTTGAGAAGCACTCAGGTCAAGCTGGTCAGTTACTTCTGGCTTAGATTCAGTAGTGAATGGGTGTACTGTGAACGTGATGTTCTTGGAAGTTGGCGGCGTTGTCGTCCTCTCGACTTGGACCAAGTACCCCAATGAGTCCTCAATGCCAAGTGCAATGGAGAGAATTCTGGAGAGCCCAACATGACCATAGAGTGAAGGGTCATGGATAAGCTTGGCTGTGACTTTCTTAGTCATCAGTTTAGCTTTCTCATCGACATTCTTCTCCTTGGTAGAGTCTGGCCCAGGAACAATGGAGACATTGACGTACTCTGCCTTTTGAAGAGTGTAAATGACTTCGTCAAAGTTGGCATATACTTCAAACTGTGTCTCTGCCGAGTGTGGAAGTAGTACATGGGGTGATGAGATTCCTCTGAGTAGGATAAAGGGAGCAAACTCGCTTGCTGGACGGCCATGGGAAACGGATCTCGCAGAGTGGGACTTCTTCCTCTGAAGAGGTCTTCTCGTCTTTGGAGCAACATGGAGTTCGGTATCCTGCCTCAATCTGGCAACCTTCGTTGATGGTGGATCAATCTTGAGGACTTTCAATGTGGCATGGACTGTGTCAGATGGATAGAGGACGAGATGACTACCCAGCTGAATAACTCTAGTTTGGGAAATGACCTGCTCCTCAATTGCGCCGGCGTGGAGCTCAACTACCTCCCAGTCCGATGGAGTGAGAGGCTCAACCTCAACCGAATAGGCCACTGGAGTTTCAATCATCACGGAGAGGTCCACTTTTGTTCTGTCTTGTAAGTTGATCACGCTGGCAAACGTGGGGTCCATTGTTATCTGGTTATCGGTTGTCTGGCCAGACCAGCCAGCATACGCTGTCTGTGTGGCATTCTGTCGTCTTGACTTCCACTTAATTTCAACAACGACGTCTTGAACTTTCTGTGCAAGTTAGTTAGTACAATTATGAAATTAAGAGAGGAAGGGGGAGGTTGAAACTCACGATATCACCAGCAAAGAGGAGTTCAGCAAGAGAGCCTGGAAGGCCAACCAAGTTGCTTCTTTGTGGGCTCAAAGCGACAAGTGCGCCTTTATAGTCCATTCCTATGTTCTTTTAGTTATACTGATGAGGCGTTTGTGGCACTGGGGAGAAGAATGCAGTGGGAAAGTAGTAGTGTGAAAGATGTGTTTCCCCTTTCTCCAACGAACTTCTCGAAATGCGGAGAGAGTGAAGCCTTCCTCGGCTCTCGCTTCGGTGTCGAGGGAAGTTATGACCCAAAAGCGCGAGCCCAAACTTGTGTTTCTCTCTCTCTCTCTCTCATTCACTAATAAACAACAGTGCCATTACAAAGGGACCATTCACAACTCAAAATGGCAATACAGTTTCTTATCTGTATGAATAGACAGAGCAAGGTGCGACTTGCTAAGTGGTACAAGGACTTTTCGGTATGTCTTCATTCTCTTTTCGTTTCTGGTCCGTTCATAAGGTCACTAACACATTATCAGCACGAGGAGAAGCACAAACTGAACGTTGAGGTCCATCGGCTGATATCCTCACGTGAACATAGACAACATAGTAACTTTGTGGAGTTCCAAAATAACAAGCTCGTTTACAAACGGTATGCGGGACTCTTCTTCATCGCGGGAATTGATCTTGATGACAACGAGCTGTTATGCCTTTCATCCATACACTTGCTGGTGGAGATTTTGGACCAATACTTTGAAAACGTGTGTGAGCTGGACTTGGTCTTCAACTTCTACAAGGTGTATAGCTGCCTCGATGAGATGTTCCTCGCGGGAGAACTACAGGAGACCTCCAAATCTGTGATACTGAACAGACTAGCGGATATCGAACTGAAGGAATGATACATTGCACTTGTTTTCACACGATTAGGCTTATTTTATGACCTCTACTTTTATGACTGTTTTTCTGTTTTTACAACTCAATGGATGTAATACTCTTCTCGTGACTGTGTAGTATATACCCATTCTTAGAATGTGGAAATACTATCTGAGAGGTCTTCACTAAGAACATTTTCTACAACACTCCATACATCTTCCTCAACTTCATCAATGGACTTACCATCGACAACCAGTGTGGTCCAATTTTGTTCATTGAAGAATTGCCTGAATTGTTCTCTGACCTTTTGCTGGAAATCAGAGTCCTCATATCTCTCATCACCGAAACCCTTTCGAGAACTGGCATCTACCAAGTTCAGGAAGATGGTAGCATCAGGTTTCGGAAGTCCAAGATCTGGATTCAGACACCACTGTACGTCCAATCCTTTAGCAGCTGTGTATGCAACACCTGAATACACATATCTATCGAGTACAATGTTTATACCCTTGGTCAGTTTTTCCTTAATAACCTCAGCCAGCTCCCATCTGTTTGCAGAGAACAACAGATGAGCAGACTCATCTGATAGTTGGAACGATTTGTCAACCAAGTATGAATTGATCAGTTTCCCAATTGGTGTGGTTCTGTCAGGGAACTTAATCAACTCCACAGGTCCCCTCGATTCAATTTTCTTCACCAATCTCTCGGTTTGTGTTGTTTTCCCCGCTCTATCAAGACCTTCTATAAGAATCAGCACACCCCTGGTCATACTGCTAACTATCTTTAATTGTTTGGCCTTGATACTAAAGGGTAACTATGTTCCAATATATGCAAAAAAATGCCCACTACCTACATAAATCTTAAAGGCGCGACAGCGCGTTCCTTACGTAAGATTACTCAACTCCTGCACTTGAAACAAAAAGCTTTCAAGTTGAGAGCTGTAGCTGGCTAAAAGTAGGTGATTTAAAATTTCATGAGCACAGCCCACAGTATATCGATATCTTGGATGAGTTGGCGAGTTGTCAATATTCTTACTAGCTATATCCAAGGAGTGTGAGCTTTTTTTAGACTAATGATTACGTCATCCAACTTACACTGAAGTTTTAGGATTCACCGCTAACGAACGTAAGATCCTCTCGGTGGCCAAGTTGGTTTAAGGCGCCAGACTGTAATGTTATCAAGTCATCTGGATATCGGGCGTTCGAATCGCCCCCGAGAGATTTTTTTTTTCATGCGCGTAGTACTATCAGACATGGTAGGGCCACGACCAAGAGAGATTGATTAGCTGGTGACTCTCGTGATCGAGTCAAATAGATAAGCAATCAATAATGAACCTAGTTTTATTATTATGTGCAGAGTGTGTCTAATCTGACGATTCTTAATTTTGCTCTAGTAAGTACTTAGCGAGCTTCTTGTAGCCACCAATGGCCTCGTTCAAGTCACCAATCGTAACGTACTCATCAGCACTGTGGGCAACAAGAATAGAGCCTGGACCGTAGAGGTATCTTGCTTTAAATGTTCTTTTCAGGTTAGGAATATCAGTATAGTAGGCCAAGACAACCGTGTCGAAACCTGGAACTTCGTAGTTCAAGTAAACAGGCTCCTCATACTGAGTCATAGTGAGGTAAACATTCTGCATGTCAGCACTGTAATCGTCAACAATCTTGAGGATGGTGTCATGAACTCCCTTTGCATCATGAGCGACTCTGATAATACACTTGGCTTTAGCAATTGGGGAAATGACGTTACCAGCAACACCGGCGTTGATAAGACCGACATTGACTGTGGTGTTACCCAAAAGCTCATCATTTGGGAATACTGTGTGCTCAATGTTGTACAAAATGTCAATCATCTTCTTGTTAGCATCAATTCCCAAATGTGGGTATCCAGAGTGAGAAGTCTTACCGTGGACCTCCAAGTCAAAGTGTACCATGCCCTTGTGTCCAATACCGAGCTTCAACTCAGTTGGCTCACCAAAGATAGCATAGTCCCACTTAGCAGTCATGTGTTCAGAAGCATCGACCATACCGGCGCCGTCGAGCTCTTCACCAACCACAAAGAGAAGGGAAACGTCTCCTTCTTCAATGGAGCGCTCTTCCCACATAGAGCGAACTGCAATGATCATAGAGGCAACAGAGGCCTTGGCATCAGCAGAGCCTCTACCGTAAATCTTGTCACCAGTAATATAGTATGGGAAGTATGGTGGAACTGTGTCCATGTGGGACGTAAGGAGAACCTTAGTATCTCTTTTCCAACCGAAGTATGCGTAGATGTTCCGTCTGCCCTCAGACACAGTGGTCATCTCAACGGTGAAGCCATGCTTTGTTAAATAAGCCTCAAGAAATTCAGCAGCATCAAACTCTCCACCGGAGACGGAGTTGATGTCAACAAGATCCTTGTGGAGGGAAAGGATCTCGTGCTGTAGAGATTGTGGCTGGCCGAGCGAGAGGATCTGTTCACCAAGAGCCGAAAAACTGAAGAGAGCGTTATCTTTCCAGTTGGAGAAGATGGAGGCACAAAGAGCCATCGGTGCGAGAGTCAGTGGAAGTAACCTCATTGTTATGGGGGCAGTTTACTGTCTGTTTGAAGTAAACTGTGGGAATTCAAAAAGCTCAGGATGAATAATTTATCTCTGTTTGAAAATGAATGTCCTAAAAAGTGGGATGCCTTGATTATTTATTTAGTAGATAGTCGCTCCTCCTCTTTTTTGTACAAGCTTGCCGCCGGTTTTCCGCGCCGAATGCGGAGGTAACGCCGACCGACAATAAAAACAAAGCGCGGAATTCTCTCTTCGACCCCGATGTGGTAATCCTTATAAGAAGGACCCTTTTCTTCCACATTGTCTACTCGAGGAACCAAAGAAGTTTGAAGTACTTGAAAGTTGATCAAGTACATCATGATTCTTGCTGAAGAGCTAAACTCAAAAAAGGAAATCTCATTTTTGTCTGGTTGTGGGGCTGATATTTTCGCATGGAGTGTATGCTTCGCTTCTTGCATAGATACTGCCAATCGAAAGCATTTATATCTTTAGTATTGTTAATCCTACAGTATCTACCTTACAAAATCATACCCCAACAGACCATCATATCATTTTGTTCTCCTAATGCGGATACTGGGCCAATCCTAAAAGCTGCGAAGCCAGAGGAAACACAAGGGCAGCACAAGTAGCGATACCCCCATAAACTATCAATCTAACAATGATGATGAGGTCGTACCGCTTCTTGAATGCACAACACGTGAACTCAGTGTTTTCTTTTTGAAGCTTGTCCAACTCGACAAAATACTCGGCATTCTCACGTATTTCATCAAGTTCACGCTCATCAATAGCCGACTGGGGACCAACACTATCACTTTTCTGACGGCTACTCAATTGCTTCACAAGACCTTTAGCATCAATAAGTCTTTCTTTCTTATTGTAGGTGTCACTGCGAATTCTGTTGAAAGTAGTGGCATCCTTTTCAGAGTCAGAAACGATAATGGAGTAGACCGGCTTGATGATTTTGAACAGAATTGGCTTAGACACCTCCTTCCAGACAGCAACCAGAGCAACACCTAGCAAAACACGGAGAATGCTTTTTACTAATCCGAGCTCCTCCAACGAGTATGGGATATCAACAGGAGAGAAACCAAACTGCTCAACATTCAAGCGAGAGTGTGAATAGAACCATTGTGTGATTTCCAGACCCATTATAACACCAACGAAGGCAACCGAGTCATCATAACAAGGACAATCGTCAACAGGAGTAGGGTGGAAGTAGATGAGAGCGTAGTTCGCAGCAAGAGAGAGCAAAACATACCCGAATGAGCCGTCTAAGATCATGTTATCCCACACATCAGCAGTGACTTTACGCAACCAATAGCACAAAACCCCAATAATTGAGCCAACAGCCAGATCAGAGAAACCATGCATACCGCAGTAGATTCTTCCAAAAATTAGTGAAACGTAGTACATGAAAAGAGTGAGTGAAACGGCAAAGAGAGTCCAATTGGAAGAGAACGACTGCGCATTGTTCCAGATTAAAATTGCAAGGTATAGTGTGACACCAGTGGCATTGGCAGCATGTGATGAAGGGAAACCATATTCTTTAGCTGTGTATCCCGACATCGTGATCCTGTGCAGTGGTGGTGATCTTGGACGTGGAAGACAACAAAAGTCCTTAAGAGCACCGGAGAAGTAGATCCCGTATCCAAGGATGTACACCAAATCACGGGTCATTCTGCCAAATCCAAACCAGAGAGGGAGAGGAAGCATGAGGACATAAAATGTATGAGCAGCCAAATTGGCCGTGTATGCGAAATAGAAGTCCAAAAATGGTGTACGAATCTTCTGTTGGAGAGCTGACAATATGGGCGTCTCAGCACGAATGTAAGGGAGCAGCCAGCGTCGCACTTTGAAGCGGAATGGATGAATCTTTGTCTCGTAGTGAATGTGTGGATAGTTTCCCGAGTCAGCAAACTGCGATTTCGTCTTAAAGTCATTGAGATGGGCGAAGGAGTCCTGGGAGTCGGACTTAATGTCAGGAGTTGAAGGACGGGTGCTAACAACTGACCCTGGTACAGGTCTAAGGACCTTCACAGGCTCAGCTCGTTTGCGAATATTCCCAGCCATTCGAGGTATATGAGAAGGAGCTAGGAATTTTATAGTAGTACGTTCCTAAAGTCCTATTTAATGGTTGAAGTAAACAAGGGTTTGCTCTTCTGCTCTTCTACCCCTATCTTTTTTCTTTTTTCTTGGGATGGGGCAACATGGCCATTGACTGATTTTAAGTCACAGGAAGACCAGAGCTATCACTCTCTTTTACTAAATAACTTCAAAACAACCTTAGAATAAAACAACCAGCAAGCATCTTGTTGCCGAGCTGCTTTTGAATTTACATTTCATTCCAGGTCTCTGAGTGCAAATATCCTATTCGAAGGGTCTTTTATCCCCGCTTTGACTCAGGACTCATATTGGCGGCTAATCCACCATGGACTTACTCCAACAACTTGATGACTTGTCAGACGTGGAAGGGGAACTCGCAGGCTCCTTGAGCAGTGCAAGACCACCAGTCTGTCGTCCCCAGACGAGAGTATATCGATTATCTGGTAAGGAACAAGATCATTTCAGGAGCCGCCCCAACAACTACGAAAGTACATGGTCTGTACGTGGAAATGGAAATACCTCCCGTTCTTCCAACTATGACGCCAGCTTCACTGTTCAACAAACCTATGATACCACTACATCCAATACTTACTATCATAACGACACCACTAAGGCAATCCTTGTTTCAACGTCAGTGCTTACTGACAAGGCACAGTCTCTCTTCACCTTCGACAAGTTTAATAAGATGCAATCCAAATGCTTTGACGACATCTACCACCAGGATCACAATTGTGTCATTAGCTCTCCCACAGGTTCTGGTAAGACGGTGTTATTTGAGTTAGCTATTCTCAGATTGCTAAACACACAGCCAAATGTGAGCAACCTCAAGATCTTGTACGTGGCACCCACCAAAGCGTTATGTGTTGAGAGAGAAAAGGACTGGCACAGCAAGTTCTCAACTTTTGGTTTGAGTGTCGGAACTTTGACAGGTGACACTGGATTTATTGAGTCTGACAAGGTCAAACGATGCAACATCATCATTACGACACCTGAGAAATGGGACTTGATGACAAGGAAGTGGCTGGACTACACCCGATTGTTCGAGATGATCAGACTTCTCCTCATTGATGAGATTCACATTTTGAGAGAAGACAGAGGTTCAACCTTGGAAGTCGTCACAACCAGAATGATAAAAATATGCAAATCCATGAGGATTGTTGCTTTATCAGCTACTGTTCCAAATATCCAAGATGTTGCCAGATGGATTAAGCTCGATTCGAAGAGTCCACAAAATGCCGTAACATTGGTCTTTGGTGAAGAGTACCGACCAGTGAAGCTTGAGAAGGTTATTTGTGGATACAGACAAACTTCCAATGACTTTGTGTTTGATTCTATTTTGAATCCCAAGCTAGTTGAAGTTCTAAACAAACACTGCAATAATAAGCCGGTGTTAGTCTTCTGCTCTACTCGAAACTCGACAGTCTCCACTGCCAAGTACCTTGCTACCAACTACCATGGAAACTTAAACACAGTTGGGTGTGGGTCTTCTATCAAGGACCGAGAGCTATTAGATGTTGCAAAGAAGGGTATTGCTTTCCACCACGCTGGACTTTCCTTGGATGACAGAAATACGGTGGAGAAGAGCTTTATGAATGGCTCCATTCAGATCTTATGCTCAACCTCTACTTTGGCTGTGGGAGTGAACTTGCCAGCCTACTTGGTAGTCATCAAAGGCACGCGCGTTTGGAACTCCACTATGTTTGAAGAGTACTCCGAGCTTGACATCTTGCAGATGATGGGTAGAGCTGGTCGACCGCAGTTTGGAACACAAGGTAAGGCCATTGTGATGACCACAAAAGAGATGCAATCTCACTATGAACAATTGATGAAGGGGAATGAGAGGCTTGAAAGTCGTCTTCACTTGAATCTTCATGAGAACCTTGTGTCGGAAGTGTACTTGAAGACCATCACATCCCTTGAAGATGCACTAGACTGGTTACGCCGCACGTTCTTCTACTCTAGATACCATGCCAATCCTACGGCATATGGTGAGATTCCTTCTTATAATGGTCTGGATATGAATCAGAGATTATTGAAATTCTGTGAAGTTAAGCTCAAAGAACTTTGTGATTATGACGTTGTGAGGCTTTCATCGACTGCTTATGAGTCCACACCCTATGGTGATTCAATGACTAAACATTATGTTATCTTTGAGACGATAAAGTCTTTTATCAGAGCCCCTAGATGTCAGAGCATTGGTGACATACTTTTAGTACTTTCAAAGGCAACAGAGTTTAAGAACATTCGTCTAAAGAGAACGGAGAAAAGACTCTTCAGAGAGATCAACCAGTCGCCTATTCTACGGTACCCTTTCAAATCTAAAGGCAGGGAGCAGGCTAGGATAGAGGATAGTTACCAAAAGATTTCACTTTTGGTACAATATGACCTTGGAGGACTAGAGTACCCCAACGATACGTCCCTAATCAAGCTTCAGCCATCTTTCAAGCAGGATAAGTTACTTGTCTTCAAACATATTACGAGGTTGATCCGCTGTTTCATTGACGTTCTTTTTGAGAAGAACGACTTCATATCATTGAAGAACTGCCTCAAGCTCTCATCCTGCTTGAATGGCGGATGCTGGGAGAACTGTCCAATGGTCTTGAAGCAGCTTGATGGAGTTACTCTTACGCATGTTAGACATCTGGCGAAGCATAACATTGGGTCTTTTGCTGATGCTCTTCATCAAGATCCAACCAAGACAGAATATTTGATGGGACTTCGTAGTGGGGCCGGTAGCAAAATTCAAAAGCAGATCCAGTCGCTTCCAAGATTTGAGATCAAAACTGATATTGTGAAAGTTGTCAAGCCTAAACATGGCGAGGGACTTTGTTTGACTGCTCAGTGCACATTAACCACCCAGTCTGCAATCAAGAAGTGGAAAGGTAAATCAATAAGTGTTGCGGTTGCCATGGGTTTATCTACTGGGGAATGTGTTGATTTTAGACGTTCACCACTATTTAAGGTCACTGGAACTAGCTCTTTCACAGTTCAGTTCGTATTAAGATTCACCAGCTCAAGACTTGAAACACATGTCTTTTGTGAGGAAATTGCCGGAATTGGTGTCGATATTGTAACTGATTTAACATCCATTTTGACAAATTGCCAGTTGAAGATATTAAAACAGGGACCCGAAGAATCCAACAGTACTTGGCATACGATTGAATTTTATCTATCCTATTCATTTCCAGGAGCTTACTAACCTTCATCAGATGATGACTTTGAGACAGAAGATGACCTTGACTCTCTTTTGGTGAGGGCTTCTAGTTCAAAGACAACAGGAACCAAAAGGGCAGCCCCTTCAAGTGAACATGCTGCTAATACCTCAAGACAACTCCTCAATAACAACATGATGGGGTGTAAACATACATGCAAAGATAAGACCAAATGCCGTCATATGTGCTGTCGTGAAGGAATTGCCCCGTCTACTATGAAAAGACTCAAACCAAGTGTGGCTCCGCCAACCCCAGAACATACTCCAGTGGCTATACAGTCAAAGGATAGATCCTTCGATAAATTAAGAAAGCTACATGAAAAGAGTATCGTTTTATCCAAATTCAAGTTTTCTCCTGAGGTGAAACCACAGAGTTTTAAGCCGGCTGAACAGGGGGTTGGGAAGCCTAAGGGGGAACGGAAGGAGACTTTTGAAGAATATGACTTTGACCGGAAGTTGGATACTGATACTGATGTTATTGAGTTATTGAAAAAGTCTCGTTCTATTGCCCAATCCAATGACAAACCGATAGCTGTTGTTCCAGCTATATATGATTCATCGGATCATTCTAATGACACCAGTATAACGGAGGTTCAAAATCCATCAAAAGACTTGTCATTAATAGAGACATCCGCCTTGACATACCATGTTCTTGAGGAAGTGAATGATCACTACCAAAACAAGAAAGATGACGAAAGCGAAATGGAAGAAGAATATTATAATTTAGAGTGCTCTGATATACAACATGTTTATCCTGACACCAGCTACCCACCACTGCATGATGAACCAACATCAGTTAACTATGGGGATCAGGACCACCAAGACCAAAATAAGCATGCAAATTTCGACGAGATGTTAGAGAATGAATTTGCAGGAATGTTTGGGTCTGACGTTGAGGTTGTTTGATCATCCTTTTCAGCCCAGCCTTTACCCAAGTAATTGCGAACAATTTCCTTGATGAAGTCATCACTTATAGCCATGTGCCGATCATCGACGTTGAGGTAATCTATTCTCTTCTCATCATAAAGCTTCTTGAGACCAACACAGTCATAATTGTAGAAGTCAGATTCGTTGAATGGTATGTCCAAGCCAGTGATCCTATCGGAGTCATAGAACCAAGCACTTGACTTTGGTACCAAAGTCTCATCCTTATCGAACTGAACCAGAACCAGCTTCTCCAATTTGCTTAGGTTATCAGCATATGTTTGATTACGCTGAGCAGGTCTTTCGTTGTTCGCATCAGCCAAGAAACGAGACTTTTCAAGATACACCTCATACTCCTTTGGATCTCTGAAGTACTGCGCCGATATGATTGATCCTTGAACTCTGTCATCCCACACGTGCTTTCTCAACAGTGAATTCCTGTTGCGGCATAGCCAGTCCTTCTCCCGACAGAGTGGCAAATCGGAAACGCCAGCATGAGGCGACCCAAACGTCACCAGGGTGTGAACTTTGAGCCCACACCGTTCGATTGCAGCTCTAGCAAATAGTCCACCTTGTGAGAAACCGATCATGTCGAACCCATCCTGCAACTCTGGCATGTCGCCAAGTTGTTGACACACGGTCTCAATCTGATCATCAACAACACCAACCAATCCAGCCCTTTGATCCTTTGAGTCATCGGGGTCGATGTATATGGAATGAATGACTTTATCTGGATTCACTTCCTGTACGACTTCAAACACTCGTTGCATGGCGGTGGAATTGTACGAGTCACCCATGCCATGCCAGAATACGACGGGCCTGTCATCTTCATTTGGCCCGTTGAGTCGTTTGGCAATGTTGGTGGCTGCTAGGGCTTCCACAAGGTATCTCCTTATGTACATTTTTTCGAAGTGGGAGGGTATGGAGGTTTAATGTGCTGGTGATAATGTCGTAGTTAGGGGTGGTATTTTTATTGTTTATTTGGAAAAGGAACTTTGTTATTACATTGTAATCATTTTTTCTTTTTTAAGGTATAGCTTAATCCCGGGTTGATTGACGGGTATTCGGCGATAATCGGATATAAGGGAAGGGAGGGACGATATACTTTCATTCAAAATTGTACTTACAATGCTAAATAATTGGGCGTTACTGTAACTTTTTTTTAAGGGTCCTGGTATGTCATTTTTAATAACCATCATTATCAATCACGAGAACTTCCAAGACTGAGGTAACTGTTCTCTCTACTTGGGACAATTCTCTTGACGGACTCAAACACAAGTTCATTGGCACGCTGGATTGCAAACCAGGCCTGTTCCTGCCGTGAGAATGTTTGCTCACGAAGTTGTGCCTCATGATCGAAGTTGAGGTGGTGAATGTAGTACTGGTACTTTAGGATATCTTTCCGTGTGATGAGACCTTTCAATTCACCATTGTTTTCTACCAGAATACAGCGAGGGCCGAGCTTGTGGAACAGTTCCATAACACTTTCGAGGGGAGTGTTGATATTAACAGTGATTGGAGCGGGATTGACGAAGGCGGTGAAATTTAATCTGTCTTCCTCGTTGCCATATATCGACTCGGAATTGAAGACACACGTTGTTGACGGTGTGAGTTCTGAATTGTAGGAGTTGTTGATAACGGCATAGAGGTCTTCTCTGGAAATGTAACCCCTGATTAACGGCTTCAATGCACTTTGCACAATAGCAAAGCTGTTAAAGTCTGTGTCTTCCAAGATGATCTTCAACTTCTCGTACGGCATGCCGTGCTCCAACAACGACACAATACCCGAAGTCATCGCATCCGTAACTGGATGTCTGTGGAAGTCGAATTCCTCATGAGCATCGATGAAGGGTAAGCCGTTAAACTCGATCATCTGCTCTGCAATCCCGCCTTTGCCCCAAGTATCATTAATGAGCTTAGTTGTAGCTACAGCGATCATAGTGGGGATGATGTACTTCAATGCACCGGTCAACTCGAACATGATGACAACGACTGTAACGAACATGTGTGTAATTCCACTTAGCGAGGCAGCAGCACCTAGGAAAGCGTAGACACCAGGAGTGACACAGTTGGCAACATCATCACCACACTGGTTGATTAGGAACCCGTTCTCTGTGTTACGGGACATGAGGTACTGAACAACGATACCCAATGCTCTTCCAAATGTGGCACCACACGCCATTGACGGTACGAAGATACCAGCTGGGACTTTGCAACCATACGTAAAGACGATGAACACCATCCGGATACCAGTAGCAAAAAGCAAAGAAATGATACTGCTTGCTACACGGCCTCCAGTAGAGACGTTGCAAATTTGGTGCTCTTGACGCTGGTCTCCACACGTCTCAAAGAGCACTTGCATGGCCTCTGTCATGTCCATTTTAAGGAAGTCGTTGAAGTATCCGACAGCAGAAGAAATGAAGGCAAGGACGATGACCTCCTTCATGTAAAAATTTGCAAGGTATTTGCGTCTGAAGCTGACGGCCTTGATATTCATCTTTGCCACGACGATGCCGTACAAGCCACCAAAGGCACCGAGGATAATGAAGAAGGGGATTTCAAACAGCTTCCAGTCCTGGTTGTAAACCACCTCAAACAGCACCACCTGCCCAGTTCTAAACGGATTGAGGAACTGCAACGTCGACGTTGCTACCAGGGCACAGTAGTAGGACTCCCACATTGTCGACAGTTTGAATAAACTGGTGATGTCCTCGACGCTGAATAGGACGCCTCCCATTGGACTTCCAAAAGCAACAGCAACACCGGCAGCACTTGACGCAATGAGCACGTTTCTAAACCACATTGTCTTTTGCTCTGCCTTGTGGAACCGTGTGGCAAAGAGTTTGCAGATTACGCTTCCAACGCACACGGCAAAGTGGACACTCGGGCCTTCTTTCCCCAGTGCCAGACCGGAGGCGATGGCCAGTGGGAGTCCAATGGACTTCATTAAGTACACTGAGAAGTCGAGGAATCCTTCTAGCGAGAATCCGGAGACGATGACCTTGATTTCAGAGATGCCACTGCCTGCTGCTGCTGGGGCATAATGCATTACGAGTTTACACGACGTGGCAGCAAAGGCAACAGCCATGAGGATGAAGATGATGTAATTGAAAGGTTCAAAAGAGGAGTATCGAACCCAGTTAGTGCACTGGTCTTCGTCGAGTTCACCCCAGCAGCAGAAGTTCTTGTTGAGGTAGAAGGCAGAAGAGCAGTACCCTGTTTTCAGATCTGAGAGGTACTGTGTCGAGATGTTGATGACGCCGGCAGTGAGGCCTATGCAGATGCCAACAATGGTAAGGATGATGTATGTTTGGAATTGCTCGAATGCTCTTCGTAGACCGGTGATAGAGCCCGTAGGGGTCGTCATTCTTCGATGCTGTTGAAGGTTGTCATCGAGCCAGTCCGTTGTAATGAAATCATCAAATCGCTTCAGTTCAACAGGATGGTTGTTCCACCCTGTTCGTGAGCGAAGTGACATTACTTCAATGTCATTCATTATCAACCCCTGAGACAGTTCTTGTGTGTGTTTGTCTTGTAGTGTGTTTATATTTAAAAGAAGTCCACACCGTGTTTTTTTTTTTTAACTTCTTCCACACTTTTCAAAATGACGTAAAAAACATCAGGAAATATGGGGGTGTTGATAACGAGGTAGGTGTTTACACTTTTTTCTTTCACTATTACTATCTTATTTATGTCACACGCTTGGAAGTGTACCCAAAAACTTACACAACAACACTACAACATGGAGGTCTTACCTTTGGTTATTGCTGTTGTTTTATCTTGGATTCTCTAGTTGTTTAATCTTTAACGGACTGGACTCCAAGTCCCGGAAACTCGTAAAAACACCAGCTGATTCCATTGATATTGACGCTATCCCATCACCTACCTTTTCAAGCTATTGGTTAAAATTCTGGTCGTTTATTGTTAGTTGTACGAACATTGGCTACCAAGTTTTGTATGCGACTGCTATTACATTGATTGATTATACTGATTCCCTTGTTCACACAGTTTGGAAATGGTACCAACTCAACAGTGGTCCAATAAGGAACAACATCATTGGCATGGTAGTTACCTTATGGATATGGATTAACATATAGTAGATGAGTACCTTAACTCACTTCCGCACAAGTTCAGAGTTACCATTTATCCTGAAATCCTTTCAACCGTCTTGGGGATTCTTTATGTGTTCCTCAATACCTGGACAATGGTTGGTTCTCAGAAATATTACCACACTCACAGACAGAGCCACTGAGCCCCTCCAAGAGACCATCACGGAAGATGCAAAGAAGATTAACGATGCTGTTTCTTTAACACTGAGATCATCAACAAGATGCCAACATATGTACAAGCTAACAATCAATTAGCAATGATCCCATCTGATTCTTGTATTCATGAAAGGATTCTACAAAATCTGGAAGCTCCACAACTTCCCCCGACTCATTCCACAGTGAAAGATTTTGAGAGTGACCATGAGAACTACAGTCCGTATATCCCACTCCAATTCAAAATGTATAAGGTGGACGAGGATAGATCACGTGCTTGGACTAAGATTTGGTCGATTATCAGAGAGGACTCACCATATCGGAAAAAACCACTCCTTACAGCGATTGTTTTGTCTTTGGTTACCTCTGAACACGAGAAAGTCAACAGATTTATCAAGCTCATTAAAAATGATAATGAAGAGTCCTTAACCGTTCAAGGTTGCAAACGTATGTTACTTCAGGCAGGTCTCTCACAAGAGCAGTTTAGCAGAGTGGAGGCTAAGGAACTGGATAAGCTTATCACCTTCAAACCCGTGAAGACTGTTCAACAATGCCGTGAATTGATGGACATGATTGCTGAGATGAATTATCTTGCATTTTCTTCACCGGTATCGATTGCTCATACTCTTGTATGTACAAGACCGATGAGGCACTTTTTGCAACGAATTCTGTGCTTTGCGAGAATCTGATATCAACAACTTGGCTCTGTTGGCAAAAGAGCAGATCCACTGGGAGAAGTATCTTGATGGTAGTTACATAGTCCTTGAGGATGAGAATGGGAGGAAAAGGACAAAGAGACAGAAAATACCACCCCATTTGAGGAGAAAAGGATAATAGATCAGGCTTGACTAGAGCATAAGATAAGATTGAAGTATCCAATACGTTACTGCTTACAAAACAACATTATAACAGGCGTACTATTACCTATAGTGGAGGTGATCACGTGCACAAGTGTATAATTGAATATATAATTACTGACATTGTTTCAACAAGAATTGTAAAAGGAAGTTACCTGCCTTCTTTGTCTTATCATTCTTGGAAAACTTCTCAAAGCCTCCCTGATTGTGATGTGTACTGGCGTTCAACGGTTTCTTTGAGGGTTAGTATAACTCTCTTGACTATTGTCAATGACTATCAAAAAGAGATATAAGAGGAAAAGTAAATACATACAGTGTTACCATCATACTTAACAGTTTTGATGTTGATATCGGCATAACCGTGCTGTGGTGGAAATGGACCTGGATTCTTTGGTTCTTTTGGCGGGACGTAGTCGAATGCCATCTTTGTGTAATGTTTGTGTGAGTGTGTGGAGAAGACGTTTAGTTATGGGTGTATTAATAATGAGAGTAACAGATAACTAAGGAGAAAGTGGTTAGTATCAAATTTTTTGTTAAAACCACACTCTGGAGCCCGAAGAATATTACAAAAGTTCTTGAAAAAGTAGACCTGTTCTCCCTTTTATTGCTGTTTTGGATCTACAGCAAACTAAACCATGATGTGTGTGTGTGTGGGTTAGCTATTATGTGGTGTTCGGGTGTTTCAGTTTCTCCAAATTTTCTCGTAAATCTTACCTAATTTTGCGCCAATTTGGCGCTACCAGATTTCCAGCAGCGGTGTTTTTGTTTCACAAATGTTGGTATTTTTAGTCATTTTAAACATTCTCTTTTGTATTTTACTCTTTAGATAAAAAGTTAAGAAGTAGACTTTTCAACATGTCTCAGTACTACGTATGTTAAGCAGTTCACTCTTTTTTCCCTCTTTCAGGGACGAGAAACTCCATCGAGAACTCTAACTACCATTTTGTGTATACTTTCTCGGTCAAGGGAGAGGACAATAACTTTGGAATGAGTTAAAGATTATATTGAGATGAATTAAGATAACTAACCATTAAAGCAACAACAACAAGGACCACCAGGTCCAGGCTACTATCAGCAAGGTGGTCCGCAGTATCCACCCCAGCAGGGCTACTACCAAGCACAGCCACAACCCGTTTATATCCAACAACCACCACCACAACGCAATGACGATGGATGTTGTGGATGCTGTGGAGACTGCTGTAAGATCTTATGTTGTGCTTGGATTTTAAACTTGCTATGTGGTGCAATTTGTGGTGAAGCTGATGGTGGATACTAAAAACTCTAAATTATACAACGCATTACATTACACATTTACATATACAGAGAGATGCTATTCACTTTCTCCTAAAACTTTAGTTATCTTAATAGAAGGTAGGAATGTAGATATGTATTTTTTCTCTTTTCCCCTCTATAGAGCACTCTTCATTCTCATGGAATGATATAAACACACCAAGAGATATTCCCAATTCTTAAACAGTCTCCTCCTCAAAAGCGGTCTCAACTGGTTTCTCCAAGAAGGCAGCGTGCGTGAGGACAGAAACGGAGGAGGCGCCAATCAACCACAAGACAGTGGAAACAGGAGAAGCCAAGAATCCCAAAGGAACAGCAATAACAAGCAAACCAGTGTACAGCTGAGAGTTGGTCAGTCTTAATGGACCAATCTCCAAATCGTTACCTTGTAACTTATTTATACCATAAACACCAAATCCAACAAAGATAATAACAAAGAGTAATAATAAGTTTGTCAGCAAGGAGTACACGGAGAGCATGGAAACAATGGCAAAGTAGTTTGTGCTGAAGTACTTCAAATTGTACGAAACTCTTGATTGCAGCTCCCCAAAGTTTTGCGGTTTGGAAATTCTCTTAATGTCAAAGAACTCCTGTGGTGGTCTCACATTGGAGAGCTTGTTCTGGATGGAGTTGGCCTCAGATCTAAGCCTTTCCATACTGAAGTTCTCAGAGAACTGTGAAGAGAACTGTAGTGAAGGTTAGTAATTCTATCTTTCTGATATAACAACGCGTGTTTGTGTTTGTTCTACGTGTGTGCTTTTCTTCTTTGATCCTGTAAGAATAAGAGAAGAAAACACAAATGAGATAATCTTCACTTACATTTGTGAGAGTTGCGAGCGACATTGTTGATCTGTATGTGTGTGTATATGTGTGTGTGTATATATCGTTCTTTATGTGTTTACGTGTTGATGTAGCAGTTGAAAAAAAAAAGGTCAACAAAACCCAGTCAAAGGATTCGCGAAAACTCCACGGTGGCAGAGAGCAAAAAAAAAACACATTGAATTCCCAATTACGGAAATTACCTGATTTGGATTACACAGAAGTACATTTATATATCTCTTTTCTGTTATATTATATTTACAGACCCAAGTCCTTCTTAACCAAGTTTGCAGCAATTGGGTGGTATCTCTCCTTGAACTTCTCAAATGTAGCAACAGCCAAGTCATGATCAACAGTGTTTAGCAGTCTGTAACTTGGTCTAACGTACTTCATTCTACCGACAGTTCCCAACCAATCAGCTAGTTTTTGATAGAACTGGGACTTGCCTGCAAGGAGCTCAAGCTTGTACCATCTGAAGATGATCTCGGTATTTCTTGTCTCCGTCAAGTCCTTGTAAATGGAGATCAACGCGTCAGAGGCAACGGCATTGTCGAGCCAGAAGGTAGGAGTTGGTCTCTTATCCAACAGGTGGTCAATAAAGAAGATCTTTTGTGGGGAGGAAAGGGAGTCATAAGTGGCTCTGTTGGATCCAGTGCCAAACAGCTCATGGAAGTCTTCAGGTTTGGTTAGAGTTGTAGCATTCTCAACCCACTGATCAACAAGCTGAGTAACCTGGTCAACAAGCTCAGTGTCAAAGTCAGCTCTTGGTGGGAGGCCTGGGGTGTACAGCCACAATTCCCAGTCAACAGAGTTTAATGCTGCAATCTTTGTTTCGTCCTTGCCATAAAACTCATACAAAGCGTCGATGAACATGTATGTGTCAATCGATTGTTTAGAGAACTTGGTGAAGTAGTGCTTAATGAATGGATCAAACTCTTTGACGCCACCTAATTTACACTCGAGATGATAAATGAAGTTCGAACCCTTTTCATATGGGACACTTGAGAAAGTATCATCTGGGTCAATTTTACCATGATCCAAATCCTGCACGAGTCTCGAGTATTCAAACTTTGGCAATTCATTGATGGCCTCACGCAAGTCATTCCAGCCCATTATGAAGTGGAACTGTCTAGTCTTTTCACCGTGCAGTTCACCAACGATACGGCGCTCAAGGTAGACGGTCCACCCTTCATTGAGCCAAAAGTGCTCCCAAGATGCATTGGTGACATTGTTACCGGACCAAGAGTGGGCCAATTCGTGGGCAATGACATCGACTTGGGATTTGTCATAAGAGATGAGAGTTGGTGTTACAAAAGTAATGTTTGGGTTCTCCATACCACCATAAGGGAAAGATGCTGGATTGATCAAGATATCGTACGTGGACCAGATGTAAGGTGTTGTCAATTTTTCAGCAACTTGGATGAACTTCTCCAAATCCTCTTCGAACTCGTTACGGGCATCCTCCAATCTATCTGGCTCAGCATAAATTGTAGATCTTGGACCAGCCTTGACTGAGGCAATGTTACCAGCTGCGATGGCGAACAAGTAGGATGGGATAGGGATCTTTTGCTCGTAGCGGAAGACACCTTCACTGTGGTTCTTTGGAAGACCCGAGAACACAACTGGGTGCTTAGATTTGATTGTAGCATCAATAGTAGACTTTACAGCTGGGGTGTCGAAGCATGGGAAGAGGGAACGGGCATGCGTTGGCTCGAGCTGGGTGAAGACATAGTCGGATGCCTCTGTTGTAGTCAGGTCCGTCTTTAGCCATTGGATAGCAGTGCACTTTTCTGTGGTTTCAAAGTCAACTGCAAGAGTAAGGTTCTCACCTTTGCTAGCCGAGGCATCAATGTCAATTGCAGAGCCCCATGGCTCAACTCTGTCACGAATGGAGTACTTGACGGAGGAGTCGTTAACCTTGATGTCCCTAACATTGACGTAGGAAGAATCCAAGACGATCTTTCCGAGTGACTTCAGGGCAAAGAGGTCAAACTTAACAACACCGGCAATCTTCTTGGCGTCGAAGTGGATGTCGATGTCGAGGTCAGTGTTGAGTACTTGGACCTCTGTGTAGGAGGAGAGGGTGGAGTGGTCCAACTCTGGCGTTGTGGACGGTCTCTTTTGCTGGATAATCTGTGGGACAGACATTCTGGTCAGTGTGGAGAAGGAAAAGCTTCTTCTTCCTTTTGTAAATTGGAGGAATCGACGGAGCATCCACTTTTAAAGGAATATATAAACAGAAGAAAGAGAAAGAGAAAGAAATATAAAAAAAAAACTCTCCTTTCAAAGGCTGAACACTGATTGCGCGAAATGTCGGACTTTCTTTTGAAGAGCGGACATAATGACCGAAAGAGGAAATTTGCAAAGATATTAGAAAGGCTCATAACACCTATACCTATACATATATGTAGCCAATGTAGATAATCAGCTTACTATATGCACTTTCTTTAATAGAAGTACAAAATATTCTCACTTTACATAAAGATATTAAAGTTTCATAGATACTGAATACTTTCCATACTCTTAAAGTCATTTAATAATAGAGACCTATGGGTGTGTTTTTGTTTGCGATGTCTCCGATGAGCGAGGGTGGGAAAATAGAGGAAGATCTCATCTTTCGCTGTCTATAAGAAAACGCGTAAAAACCCTTCACCTCTTTCTTTCTTTCTTAACACCCCACACACATACATAAGCTCATACTCTAGTCAACATCATGTCTAAAGATAAACAACCAGGTCTTATTAACGAGTCACTTGCTCAGGTACTTGGCCTGGGAACAGCGCCGTTGGAGTGGCCGTACTCAGAGAAGGCGTTGATAGAACTGATCAAACTCCAGAGAGAGAAGGAGATAACCAAGCAGCAATATTTCAAACTTGAGAACGTCCAAAGAACAACGGAACTTGTGCAGAAGGCTGTTTCTGTCAATATTCCACCATCGCTTATTCCAACTTTGTTCTCTGGAGATGTTCAAAACGATGAGCTTCTATCAAGGCTCGCTACCACTACTACGTCAAACTCTCATATCATCAATACCCCACCAAGACCAATGGACCCACCTACTCCAAAACACTCAATCGCACAGACTCAGCCGTATGGCAACTTAGGACCACCGGTATCTTTCTATCCACATCCATCACAACGTTCACAACAATCCCCAGCTAAGATTGGTGCTGCTGCAGTGGCACAGTTGGAAAGAAGTCGATACCCAAATTCACCGATCCACAAGCGTACAATATCAACACCGATGTCTCCCGGATTTCACCATACTCTGACTCCCCCTCCTCCACTACCACAGATCCATAGAACACAAAACGCCATGATGGGCACGATAAACAACATCCAATTCATCAATGAGAATCCGGGAAAGAAACGTCGTAGAGACTCACAGGAACAAGAGGACCAAGGGGATGCCACTGAAGATGAAGAGGCACACACAGATAAAGATATAAAAGCAGATGATAAAAATGAGAGGAAAATCAGACATATGAGAGCCCGCTCAGACCATTTCGTCTACAGTTCGAAAAACCTGACCCAATCTGTGGATAATCCTGTTAAAGTTGACAAAAGGGCTAAAGATATCGGTAAAGTTGCTCCATTGGTGAGAAAGTTTGAAGGAGAAAGTGTTACTCCAAGTGGACAGGGACCCAAATTTGCTAACGATATTTTGAGTTCTGCGTGATTATTATTCTAAGATGATGACGATTATGATGATGATTATGAATATTCAAAAAGATAAGTAACGATTGTGATGAAAACATAGGTATATATAAAGAATGGATTTAGGGATATGTTTATGAATCTTGTCTTTACAAAGGATTTCTTAAGAGAGAAATCCTACATGCAATTATAAGGAAAAAAACACAAAGTAGTAATAGTAAAAGATCACTGCTGTTCAGCATACATCTGCTCAGCTAATGATTCAATCTCGGCAATGCTCAAAGAAGTATCAACATCACCTTGGTCATCCAACTGTTCAAATACAATCTCCTCCTTCTTCAGAGACTTTAAACGTTTCTCCACTTCAGAACTGAGTGACTTCAAAATGAAGTCGTTATCTCTCGTATCCTTCACCAGCCAATTGACTAAATCCTCCAGAAGTACCTTGTTATAAGCATAGTAAATATCATGAAATCTGAAAGGTTCTCTCGTATTCAACAGTGCCTTTATAACGGCGAATTTGCCCCTTCTCAGAATCCTAACAACATCTTCCCAAGCTTTTAGTGATAAGCCATAATGTCTATTCAGTGGATATGATAATGCACGACGAACACCAGTGACAATTAGTGCCTTAATCATTGGGGTTTGTACATCTGACAGAATTATCTGTGCATCTAAACAGGCAATTTGTGGAGTCAGTTTACCGATAGTCCAAGCAGATTCGGTGTTGAAGTCGCCCTCTGTCTGTCTCATCTCAAAGGAATAGGAAAACAGTAAAGAGATTATGGTGTAGTATAGTGACTTCGGGTTCGTAATCACATAATTCTTTTTTGGAAGATCAATCATTAGCCCGTTCTCCCTTTCTGTGAACTCAACGGCATTCGCTGAGAGACACAATGGATTCTCGTAATTTAAGAGGTCTTTGACAGGAGAGTATTCATCTTCATCTGAGTATTTTGCAGTCATATAGTCTGCAGCATAATATTCTGGATCAAACTTGAAGTTTTCCTTGAGTAAGCGTTCTTTTACACGATCATTCGGTGCTGTGTGTTCTGGGTCATCAAGCTCGTTGATGTCGTTACCGTTAGTGATGGAGACCCCAACAATGGAATCATATTGATTGTCAAATCCATATTTCGTCTTTACGGCGCTATCCTCATCAAATGTCTGGTTGATCTCCCAGTTGAACTGTTCTGCTTCCCGAGCAGTGCTTTCCAAGTCACGCTTCTGAGGTATTTCTTCAATAAGTGGTCTCTTTGAGACAATTTTTTCTTCTTCTTTCTTCTCCTCTTGTATAATCTTGCCAGCCTCTCGTATCATACCTTCATTAGCATTACTCAGACCAATCTCCTGTAACAACTGCTTTGAGTCCAGTACTTGAGGTTTACCATCCGTTCCAGTAATATTCTCACCACTTCTCGCCATCAACTTTGCAGGAAGATCCAAATCCTCAAAGACATCACCTTTGTTCAACTTTGGAATTTTAACCTTGATGCTCTCGCTCTTAGAATCGTAATCAGCAGAAGAACGCTCTTCGTCATCGATTAGTGGCTTATCAAATCTTAAACGGAGGTAGTATGGTGATAATGAGAACACAAAGAGTTCTTGATCCACAACGATCTGAACACCTGGAGCATCAAAACGAATATGTGAAACCTGAATGGAGATGTAGACAAACTCATCATCTTGTGAACATGTGAATCTTGGAGTCAACATCTCGTTAGTATAAATAGTATCATTTTTATATCAACAGATTGTTCATTCGTGTAAGAAAGAGAGACAACAGAGGAAATTTCTTTTTGTATCTGAGAGTGCCCAGACCGATGATGTATTACATGTTTATTACGTAATGTGAAAATACGTGTTTTTTTTTTCCTTCTCTCTTCTTTGCGTATTACTAAAACAGCTTTAAAGTAAATTAATCTTTCACAAAACTGTTCCACGATCACCAATTCAAAGATGACTGAGGTTGCAACACCCACAGAGACCAAGAGAGTGCCTAGACGTCGTTTTGTTGGACGCAAAGACAGTCCCATTGCAGCAGCCGATGGATCCCTGGTGAAGACTTCAAGAGGCAGAGCTCATGTTGGCAGAGCCTTGACACAGATTCCCGAGGATATTTTGAATGATAAAGAACTGAATGAGGCTATACGACTGCTCCCTTCAAACTACAATTTTGAAATCCATAAGACCGTGTGGAACATCAGAAAAAACAATGCCAAAAGAGTCGCCTTGCAAATGCCTGAAGGCTTGTTGATCTATTCGCTTGTGATCGCTGACATTTTGGAACAGTTCTGTGGCTGTGAGACTGTGGTGATGGGAGATGTCTCATATGGTGCTTGTTGCATTGACGACTTCACTGCCCGTTCTTTAGAGTGTGATTTCATTGTCCACTATGCCCACTCATGCCTCGTACCCATTGACATCACCCTCATCAAAGTGCTTTACATCTTCGTAACAATATCTATTGATGAAACGCATCTGATGAATACCCTCAAAAGAAACTTCCCCGCAGGATCCAAGATTGCAACATTTGGAACAATCCAGTTTAACCCAACGATCCATGGAATCAGAGATAAACTGGCAAGCGATCCAGAGAAGCCAATCTACACCATTCCACCACAGATCATGCCTCTTTCCAAAGGTGAAGTCCTTGGCTGCACTTCCCAACGTTTGGACAAAGAAGACATTGATGCTATGGTCTACGTCGGTGATGGCCGCTTCCACTTGGAGTCGGCAATGATTCACAACCCGGAAATTCCAGCGTTCAGATATGACCCTTATGACCGTAAGTTCACCAGGGAGTACTACGATCAAGAGCAACTAGTTAAAGTCCGTGAGGATGCTGTTCAGACCGCCAGGGATTCTAAAAAGATTGGTTTGGTCCTTGGTGCGTTGGGAAGACAGGGAAATGTTAACACCTTGGCCACACTGGAGAAGGAACTCACTTCACGTGGCAAAACCGTCGTGAAGATCATCCTCTCAGAGATCTTCCCACAAAAGCTAGCAATGTTCGATGACATTGATGCCTTTGTTCAAGTCGCTTGTCCAAGATTGTCCATTGATTGGGGATATGCTTTCAACAAGCCATTACTAACCCCTTATGAGGCAATGGTGATGATGGAAAAGGACAAAATGTGGGAAAAGGATTACTACCCAATGGATTATTATGGTAAAGATGGTTATGGCCGTGGTAAAATCCCCGATCACTCCAATGTTAAATGAAGAAAAATCTTCTATATTTATTCTTATACAACGCCATCAACGGCAAGCAGTGTAGCGACATCCATAGGTGTGAACTCCAATATCTTGTCACCGTCCTCTTCATATAACATCTTCACAATCTTGTAAAAGACTTCGTAAAACTTAACAAACTTCAATGAAGAACCGGAAATGACAGTATTAGCGATCGATGGTGAAGAAATGGTGAAAACGGCCTGTTGGACATCAACCAATGCCTGCGGTAGGAATTCGTGTAGCTGTGTCTCAATCTCCTGAAGCTTTGGCTTACCAAACAACTTGTTCTCAATAAGAGATCTGTACATCTCATAATCATCCTCATCCTCAATCTGTTCCATTGGGAAAACAAGCTGGATGAGCTGTTGATGGATCTTCAAACCAGACTCTTCGAGTAAAAGACCAAACTGCTCCGAAGTAAGGGCTTCTTCATCCTGTCTAATCCTCTGATTCAGCTCTTCAAGAATCACAGAAAGTTGTGGGACGGACATGATTTTTGATGCAATAAACTCGAAACTGTTCAATTTGAATATCAGCACCATAGCCTTGTTTGGTTTGAAATTCCGGCCGGCTTGTTTAACAACAAGTTCACATGGCTTTTCAATCAACAATTCACACAGGCTTTTGAAGTCTTTTTCATTCAAATCGATAATCTTGGATTCGCTGCCCATAGATCCAGGATCGTCAAATATTACCAACGTCTCAGACATGAACTGTCTTAGCCAATCAGGAGGTAACAGGGACTCATCATCGTCTAAAGCCCCATCAGTCGTCTCAAACTGTCTTTCCCTCTCGTTAAGCATCTCCTTGAGCATACCAAAAATACGCTCGACACACAAACTTTTCAAAGAATCTAACGTCTCGAGGATAGAGCAGTCACTAGACTCCTTTAACTGCTTAGCGAACATAATGTGATAAAGATCCAACAACTCAAACACTTTCTGAACAACATCTAATCTTCTTTCGCTTCTCACAATCTGCTCAATACGGACTCTAAGAGGTCTTGATAAAGCACCAATGATTCGCTCAATCATGGACTTGACGGATCTGTTAACGTCTTCCAGGTTTTCAAGTTTGATTAGTTCTTGTTCAAATTCCGAGCGTTTATAGTTAGGATCCGTTGATTCGCCCATCTCGAACAAGCCAGTTACGACTTCAACTTCATTAACAATTGTAGAGTGGATGAATGCAAGTATGTCACCAATGTAACGTAGTGGATCATGAGCAGACAAGACGATTGGTCTGGAATTATCAACTGAGTCTGCATTGTTTGACTGATAAAGGAAATCGTCAACGACAGTTTTTGAGCGAGCTTGGATCACTTTGTTGGTAATCTCATCAAAGTACTTCAAGTTTGAGGCTAAGTAGTAAATAGAGATCTTGAGCAATCTTATGTCTTCTGATGGTATCGTTGTGGTTGCTAGTTCAGAATCGTACCTTGATGATCCGGATGTGGCACGTTCAAGTTGTGTTGAGAGGAAGAATGTAATACGCTGGTATGATAGGTCCAGTAACTTGTTCATCTTCTCCATGATTTTCATTCCCAAGGCTTGGTTTTGTAATGTGAGTAGGATGGAGCAGTTGGAGTGTATAGTCTTACACTTGTGCAAGATCTGGAAGTACTCCATACTGATGTCCCCGTTGCTAAGATAATGCTCCTCGTACTGTGATAAAGTGAAGTTCTTCTTGAAACTGTTTAGTACTGATTTTTTCAATATGATTATATTCTTCTTCATGGACAGCTCTTCAATCTCCTTGAGCACGTCCTTATCGATTGAATGACTCTTGTTGAGTTCTTCATTCAACTCGTTCAATTTTTTGATTCTGTAACCCAGTGTCTCCACTTTTGCCACAACTGGTTGGAACGCACGCAGCATCGAAGTATGTTCTTTCAACAGCTCACTCTCAATATCGCTGCGGAATCGACGACGATGGATTGAGCCAAGCACATCAGACCTTAGCAGTGAACGCAGATCCAACCCATGCTTGTGCTGAAGGATGCTGAGTGCATCTCTCAAGCTGGATTCATTCCCGGAGTAGTTGTTCAGCACGTTTGAGAGTTTCGAACTGAGTAATTGGTCTGGCTTGGAACCGCTCTTGGAGGTGAAGTGATCATTCAATGAACCCCTGGATGGAAGATCAGAGAGCAGGTTGGGCGCCGAGTGATCTGGGTCCTCAAAGAGGTGCAGGGACAGTTGTGCGTACTTCTGTGCGGTCTTTGTGGTGCTGCTAACATCTTCGTCTGTCGAATTGGAAGATTCTTCGATTATGGGCGTACCAATACTCTTCTTTAGCAGTGACAGCCCTTTGAATCTCGTTGTCAGGTTTTGGTTGATGGGAAGGAGGAGTGGTGGAGCAGGTTCTGGCAGAGACGAATTGGAGTCTCCCGAATCCTGGAATGTGTCAAAGTCAATGAATTCCATAGCACAATGCCCCTTTTTTTTGTTTGTTGTTGTGATCTGATATATACATAAAGGGATAGCTTGATGTTGATATGTGTACTTTTCCAAAGCTTTGGCTAATGACCCCTCCCTCTTGAGCGCGAAACTGTTTTTGAACCTACAATTTAACATATACACAACCACGGTTTGTAATAACAAATAGAAGAAGATGATGAAATCTTTTGTATCTTTTTATGCATTTGCCTTTGAAGGACGTCCTTTTTGCATAGGTACAAAAGCGCCAGCTTTTGTCTTTTTCTTGTGCTTCTTTCCACCTCTTTTACGGTGGAGCTTCCTCATCAGCTTGCGGTGCGCTTCAGCCTCAGCCTCCTGGACCTTCTTCCTCCCAGCATTGTTCTTTTTACCTTGGATTTTTGCCTGTCTGGCCTTCTTACCAGGTCTCACTTTCCTCTTTGCCCGTAGAAGTTCCCTTTCCACTCGAGCATTGTGAGCGGCAACGTCGAGAACTCGCCCTGTGGAGAAAGGCGTGGTGTACGTACTCATCCTTAAGACGTCCTCAGCAGATATAGCGGACAGGGCGATCTCCCTTCTGGCTTGTTCGTCATACTTAGCAAAGTAGTACGATAGTGGTCTCTCGTTTCTGATCACAACAGGCGACGGTGACCGTAGCGACACCTTCATCATTGTGCTATCCTTCTCCGTTGTACGTCCTCTTTCTTCAGTGTCACCCACTCCAAACGAGAATAAGGGGAAATCAAATTCTTCCTCGTTCGCCATAGGCACGTCTTCATTCTCTTGTTGTGCTTCCTCTGTCTTGTCCACTATTTCAAACTCGAGCTTTGGAAGAACCACTGGTTCGTCGTCTGCGCTGAGCTCTTCTTCATCGGAGTAAAGGTCTCGCCTCGAGATTCTACTTGTTGTGTTAGTAAACCTAGTTCTTTGTTGTTCTTTTAGATACAAGCACATACCTTTGTAATTTTGGCATTTTTGATCTAACCTGTCTTCCTCCGTTGTGTATCTTTAGTGTGGTGTTTATTTCCTTTGGTGTGTATATAAATGACGTTCTACACTCACTTTTTTTTCCTTTGGTTCGCACTCCTAACATTCAGCTCTCTCACAGACATAAGCACACTAAAAATATGGAAACCCGTATAACTTAACTTATAACTCAGAAACAACACTCATAACAACTTAACAACCTGATCCTAAATCATCATAACAAAAGTAAAAAAAGAAGAGAAAATATAGCCATATAGAACCCCTTCTCTGACCCCCCCCCCTCACCACCGCCAATTTGTACATATAGAAAGAAAGCATGTTGTCATATAAGAATGAACATAAAGGGACCCGTCAGATGCACAAAGAGCCAGCTCTTTGTATACATATATGACAAATTCATCTCCAGAGGTATATAAAGATGTTAACCAGTAGCATTCAATCGACAAGAGAGCATCAGAAAACAGAAAATAAGAATAGCAATAAGAAAGGGCATAGATCATCCAAGTAATTCACCAATCTTCATCTTTGGACTCTTTTCTTCCCCACTTGTACGTACATGACCACCATCAGTAAACACACTTCTAACCTGTGGTGTATCCCTCACTAAGCTCATGTGAGACTGATGAGCACTTGAGCTGAAAGTCATCAATTGATGAGCAGCGGAAACGATATCGAATCTCCCATAGCTCTTGGGAATAGAGTCGTCACAAACATCATTCTTAGTGCCACTCTTTGGGGTATGTGGAGATCTTGAGTTGGTAGTGGTGTAAGTCTCAAGGGATGGTGGTTGAATGGTTGCCGTCGTGCCCATAGTAGAGGTAGATGCTCGAGCAAAACTTGTTGGGGATTCATCACCATTGATGGAATATTCCGATGGCGAATTTGAGTTCATGCTGATATTCCGTAAAGAGCTTGTGATGCTGAAAGAATCCTGGTGAGACATTACTAATTTTGTGCTACTACCCTCTTTATCACAACTATCGTCGTCATCGTCAATGATGGCTTCCTCATCTTTTCCCAAAATAGTCAAGTTATTTTCATCTTTCCAGGACCATACAAATCCACCATAATTGAAGGAGAGCTGACGGCCACGAGTGACATCACCATCAGCATCTCTGATACTACCTGAAGAGGTTGACAAATCATGAAGTTGCTTGGAGGCCTTCAATACCTCCTCCATCTCCAGGAGTGGTATGGTGGTGCCGGCACGACGCGAGCCCATGGTATCAGAATGTGACCTTTTCTTTACAATAGGCTTCGCTATGCGAGATTGAGATTGAGCAGCAGTGGCTGGATTCGCAAACCTTCCTCTGGACTTGATGGCAGGTGGAGAATTGAGATCAACAAGCTTACCATAGTGATCATCACCAGGTCTTAAACATTCATCTGGGAAAACTGTGCCAAAGAGTGGGACCAAGCAATATCTGATCGGGAAGGCAAAGTTTTTGGCCAAAGTTTTACAAACTTCGAATGGTAACCAAGTTCCCTGAATCTTCAAGAACCCACCACGAACCCTCCTCACCTGAGACGCAACACTCGGGATGTTCTCCACGAGCTTTACAATATCGGTCTTTGTGTTACCTGCAGCTTTCCAAAGACCAGTGAAGAAGACAAAGCCAGTGTGATAGTCCCAGATAATCCAGTGGTCATTGATCTGGAACTCGTAGACGGAGAGGAATGTACGCTCGTCCACATTTGTTGCATACTTTCTCTTTATGATAAATGAGTTCTTTTCCAAAGAGTCCAAAGAAGTCAACGGGCGGATCAAGTTCATCTGAGACTCTGGTATGAATCTCAGCATGTCTTCAGGGATCTCATGGAGGGGATAAACCACTTTCACCTTATTCAGGATGGTCATGCTCTCTTGAAATGCCTTTGAGCCTGGTGATGCATTGGATGAGGAGGAAGAGGATCTTCTCTTCTTTGGCGTGTTTGGCTTTTGGCGGCGTGGAAGAATATGCGTGTGCTTATCTGCAGTTGTGGAAAGAGAAGGTCTTTGCCATCCCACTTTACTGCCTATAGCTGTGGCTTTCGAGATCTTGTCTCTAGTTGGCGCGTTCGGGGTGCGATCTTGTTGCATAGCGTAGAGAGGCAGTCCTTGGGGAAACACAATTGAAGATCCGGTGGCGCCAGGCTGTCCAGCAGATGGCGGATAGTGTGAGATTGGAGAAGTTGGATCACGGACTGGTTGGGTTTGAGAGAGCGGTAAGGCTGTATTGTTAAACCGAGACGAGCCGCTGTGTTCTTTGTAGTGATAGTGCTCCATGATGTGTGTAAGTAGAAGAAGGAGAAGAGAGAAAGAAGGAGAAGGATAAGAAGAAGGAGAAGTGGAGAAAGAAATTATTTTGGGAGGGTGAAGAGGTGTGCCCCTGCAAGCAGGTGTGCCTGTCCGTGGGTACCCCCTTTACTTATATAGGATTACTATGCGCCTGGGCATCACATCATTATGCACCTTAATTTTACGCGGCCCGATAACGATACCAAGAAGGAGGAAGTGAGTGGAGAGTGTAGTAGGCCCGACATGAGAAGCAAAAGCAACACACTTCCAAGAAATATCCTTCAAGGCCAGTGAATAGAAACTGGTTTTATAGTTGGAGTGCTGTTTGTCTTGTCTCTTGAGTCTTTCGTCCCCCATTTAAGCAAAATACTTTAAAACTATTAGTCTATAGGTCTAAGCCTAGATAGAACATTAGGGGTAAAGATAAAGAAGGAGAGTAGTGTATGTGGGTATTCTGTATGTCCATGTGACTATACAATTTATACTTTAATGAACCTGACTGTTAACCCAATGGCAACTTTATCTATGGAATTGGCTGATAACGATGCTGTGCGCCGGCCTGCCGGTGGATCGAGTCCAGGCCCAGAAAAAGAAGCGCATGCAACTTTTAAAATTCTCACACAGATCACGTCAAATTTGTGTCACCTTTTTTTAAGAAAAAAGAAAGAAAAATACTAGGAAAAGAGAGTGTGAGAGATCACGTGCAACTGCGTAAACTGGAACAACAAAAACAATTGTTATATGAATCCGTCTGATTAGTGTCGTATTCTTAATAGTTAGTTGTCTATGTGAGGGTGGAATACCAATTGTGACTTTCCTATCTTTACCCCCGTTCACCCGAATTCCCCCTCCCCCTAATTCAAGTCCATTAAAGAAAACTGTTCGATAAGAAGTCTTTTAGCTCAAACCTGAGCCTCTTTCCACAAGCAACGAAAACAGAAGCTTGGATGAGAAAGTCGAAAGTTTAATTAGGTTGAGTGTTATCTGCAATGAAGTTTTCGAGTCTCATCTTTGTACTTGCTTGGCGGAAAGAGGGAATAGTAAATTTGTTCTTTCGGGTGGCGAACTCGGATCGACGTGATGATGAAATCTTATCAGTTCGTACACACACACACACATACACATATACTTAAAACTGTGGGGGTTAACAACCTATTTCACCCAAACAGTTGAATATAATAGAGCAACTCGGAAAATAAAAAGAAATAAAATAACATAAAGTTGTGCTTGCGATAAGAAGAGATAAGGAATGATGTGCTTGCGTATTCACACAGATCTGTCTGCCTTTGTGCGATTGCAGCAAACAGGAGTGAAAAGGGATGATCTCCCGAGACTTTCTTTCTTATGCATAACTGTCTCACTTTTTAAACATCTAATATTATACCTTCCAGCTATGCTACAAATATATAGTGTCTTTAAAAATCGTCAAGACTCTTCAAGAGTCTTGCTCCGTAATTAATACTAAAAATGAGTATATACATTCTCAATGCGTATCCGGCAGTTATCACCATGATTATAAACAAACAAAACAATCCCAAATAAAGCTGGTATCCTTCGATCGAAGGGTTCTATAAAAAATATGCAAAACCTAAAAGACAAAAGAGTAATAAAACAACCCCAGCATCTTTCTAAACAAAACTCAAATAAAACTTTTTTCTTGTTTCTTGAACTTCCAAACTCTAATAGATCAAGCCTCAACAACCTCCAGGTATCCACTGTCAACGTTATAAACGAGACCCCAAAGCTCAATCTCACCCTTGTTCAGGGCATTAATAACAACTTTTTGTTGTCTCAAAATGTCCAGCTGTTGCATGACATTGTACTCGGCAAGTCTCTTAGCTCTCAGTTTCAAATCCGTAATCTTCTGCAAATGCTCCATCTTCTCATCTCTCAATTTATCAATCTTTTCCAAATACTTCATCAAATGAGAGTTTGAAGGACCCAAATCCTTGTATGATAATGAGTTCCAAATACCACCACAGTCACTGTGGCCACAAACGATAACCTTCTTCACTTTAAGCACGTTGATACTAAACTCCAATGTGGACTTCGTCGTCAAGTCGTCAATGCTTACCATGTTGGCAATGTTCTTGAAGGCAAACACTTCACCTGGACTAACGTTGAGCACATTCTCATTATAACGCGAGTCAGAGCAACCAATCCACAACGTATGTGGACTTTGACCCTTGCCGTTCATTTCAAACAAGTGTGGTTTGTGATCGTTCATCTTTTCCACCCATAACTTGTTGTTGTAAAGGTAGTCTCTCAGAGTAGACTCCTTGGTCAATGCAAACGGCGACTTCTCCTCGTCAATCTCAAAGCTGTGGTGATGGTCATGGTCATGGCTCTGCGATATAGGACTCGTAGAGAGTTGTTCTGTCTTTGTGGTGGCGGTGGCAAGCATCGTTCTGGCGTGGTGTATGTGAGTCAGGGGTGTTCGAATTCGGGTTCGGGTAATCTGTTGTAATACTAGGTTTCTTGTGCAGAATGCACTCTTCTTCATGCTCTGGGAGAAGACTGAGCGTGGGGTTGGGTCTATGATGCGGACAAAGCAGAGGAAGTACTGGGGGTTTTTATACTGCCTGATCTGTGGAGAATTCGGAAAAGGCCAACAACAAACATCATCACTGGTACAGACAAATTCAACAAATTTTCCAGTACGCTTTATCGATGGTACCCGCAAGCACAGAAATTTTCTACTTTGTAAGCAGAGATTTTTGACGCATTGAAAATGATGTCAACACTTCGTCACCGTTAATTTCAATTTTTTTTCTCGCGTTCCATGAGGCACACACACACACCACGAGGGGAAGATTAGAATGCTAAGCAATATATCTACATCTATAATGTTTCTATTGTATAAAATAGATTAAGCCAAGTTTATAGCGTTTTGGAAGTAGAGCTGCTACTCTTCTCTCATATTATTTACCTCAAACTTACTCCTCTACTCTTCTCCAAAATTGACAACTCTGCTTCCTCCTCCCCCCACCAGTTTTGAAAAACTAGAGTCGTTTCCCCAACAACGGGTGGTGACGTTTAGCTTTGCACAGATTGAAATCATTTGTAGATCGCGAAAACCGTAAGCTACTAGCCACAGTTCGCGAATGAGCTCATTCTCTGTTGAGAAAATGATGTTCGGATATATCGGATCTTTTTATTCTTTCCGAGTTCCGTAAATGTGTGCCCCGAGATCTGTTGTCGTTAATACAGTTTCCATCAGTACTACTAGAAACCAAATTATGGTACTTTATGAGCAGTTGTTGACTAACGTGATTCGGAATAGTGTATAAAAGATGACGGTATTAACTATGTAATCTGTTCTAAAGCACATGCCACGTGGTCACCAATAGGTTACTGTCTTAGAAGAAGACTTATGGTACTACTTCTCTTGTTCAGGCTGCTAACATGTTGAGGTACCACCTAAAGCGATACTTCTTCTGAGTTAAGTAACCAATAACTTTCTTAGCTGACAATTCTGGACAGAGCTCTTTTTTAGCAATCCTGATATTCCAAAAGAATGTCTCTGTGCCTTGTTCTATCTTGCTGCTCTTCAACAGAGATCCGTGTCCGATCTGAATATTCGTCATGATTTTGTTGCAGAGCACGAGTCTCTATGTACCAATGATCTGTTAAAGTTTACATGGGACGAAGTAAAGCCAACTGCTTCCCGTTTGAGGGAAGAGAAAAGAATACTGCAAAGACGTGACCCTTGAAACCTCGATAATATTAATATATCAATATTGGTAGAAGTACGTTATTGTTCTAAAATTAAGACATGACGGCATAACGAGAGATCAATGACGAGAGCTTCCACAGAATTTGGCACCGTATACATTGAGCTCTTTCCAGTTGTTGTGAAACGCTACAGTGAAGAGAGGAATGATTGGCAACCTCACGATGGTCTCTCTTCTATCATTCACAGATTTACACTAGCAACTAAAACATAACGATTTGAACACCTCTAGTTTAAGTAGTGTCTCAGATGATCATAACTCATATTCAATAAACCCACGTACTTTGTAAATAGTCATTAACCAACTTTTCCAGTTCAATTTCATGTTACAGTTTTTTTTCCTTCTCAATGTCACTACCGTTCCCTATGTGGATTACCACCGAACAAGAGGGGATCACACAGTTGGAGAAGATATCCTCTTCATTTCTCCTAAGTCACAACATTCAACATTTGTGGACTGTTGCCTCACAAAGGTTCAAGAGTGTTGAGAAGAATGTTTGATCTCAGTGGAAGACCTTCAGTGCGCAGAGATAGCAGTTCGGGCTACACTAAGGAAGCCCGCTGCATCTTTCGATGATAGTTTTGGTCTACAATGTTCACATCATCTGATGGCATTTGATCAGGCTTCAGATTTGTCTTTTTTTCTTCTTCCGTAAGATGTATATATGCGTTAGCGGGGCACTTGCGTCTTGCGATCCCCTCCTTCTTTTTTCACTTTATTCAAACAAGCTGTTTCCGGGGGCCGATCACTCTTCCCCAGGATAATATTGAGAGAGCTGGGTTCTGGGCGGGTGTGTGGGTGTATTTAATGTCAGGCCCCGGGGTTTTGGTTTTTTTCCGTGGGAGTCTTCATCCCGGCGGGGAAGCATTTCAGGTTTCCGCCTTACTTCCGGGACGTTCAAGAACCAAGGTTTCCTCAGTTCCCAAATGGCTTGATTTAGTCTTCTATGAATGGGACTATCATTCTATATATTTCTTATGAAAAATCTCACGGTCTTAGTCGTTGCATTTGTGTACTCCTTTTTCTTTCCAAAGATGATGTTCAACAAAGCTTGAGACATGTAGTGGAAGGATTTAGAGAACAATACAATTCCCGGGACAAGCTGGCTATTTGTCCGTTGTGCCACGAATTTACACCCAGCGAAACAGAAGCGGTTAACACAGCCGCAGCTCAGGAGTTCCCTCCCAAACTCGGAAGCAAAAGCTTCTGACGAGCGTCTCAAAAAAAAACGATGATCTTATGATCCCACAATCGTACGTGAAAAGAGGGGTTTGGGCATCAGAGAGAACCAAAAATAACCTTGTGTGGGGGTCTATAAGAAAGCCAGCGGGGTTGATGTCTCTTTCCCACCAGCTTTCAAGATCATGTCAAAACCTCAACTTTACTACGGAAGGGGTGAACATGTAACCAGGCGCCGACCACTGTTGGCTTTGAGATTGTTTCGTGCTCGCCCTTAATCAAAGTAAGTACTAGTACTTAAAATAAGAATCAGGACACGTAGTCGTGGCTCCCATGGATCCTGGAAAGAAGACAACTTGAATGGTCTCTGTCTTGTGCACATGTGTAGGTGTCTGAACTCTTGAGACTAGAGACGGGAGTCATCAGGTCCAATCAGACAACGACATCTTATACGTACTGTCCTCCACACACCCCACTCTCGTGCTGTCTCCCTTCGCTTGCCCTGGGTGCGGAGTTCGAGGAGCGAGTCAACGGAAACCTCAGCGTGACCTTTGTCCACCCCGGAAGCTTGCATTGAGCAAGGACACTGTAACCATTTGCTACTGGCCATGCCCCTAAACTCACCCCCTCTCAATAATTTTCTTCAACTATATAGTCTCCCTCTCTCTTCTCTCTCTTTTCTCTGTATGTGTGCATCTCTTGCACTTTCGCTGTGGATCATTCCGTTACTATTCAAGAGTGTTCATATGCATTATTGGTACCCTAAATAGAGTCGACACCTAGAGAGGAGCTGAACCATCTATATATACAGTGCTCGTTTGTCGCGGCACTCGATTCCGCAGCACACTACTAAACGTTAAATAAGAAACAAAAACGGAGAAGACTAAATTCTATTCATGTAGCTCCGCCGTTGGAAGAACTATAAGATAATCCTGTAGAGCATAGAGAGAGCTCTATTTGTCCCTGTCCTTTCTCCGACTCTCGAGCTGGGGAATGGTCGGAAAAAGAAAGACATAGCCGTGATCCGGGACAAATTTTCTGCACTGGGGGGGACATCTCCGCCCCAGACACACTGACCCGCATGCAGCTTCTCCATACTTTTTTTTAATTTTCTTCAAGGCGGTCGGGGAAGCTGTCGAGTCTCGGCGACGGGGTATAAAACCGCCTCGCCGTCCCCTCACACACCGACACATGATCTGCATTGCCCCAACTTCCCACCCTCTTCTTTCTCTTCTACAGATTCCACCTAACACAACACAATAATAAGCACAATGTCAGACAGAGACACACGTTTGGTAGCCTCCATCGATATTGGTACCACATCCTCCCGTGCCATCCTCTTCTCCAGAAAGGGTGAGGAGATTGCTAAGCACCAGATCGAGTACTCCACCACTGCCAACACCACCGCTGATGGTCAGACCAAGATCTTCTCTGCTGAAGGTATCACTATCACAGCCAATGAAGATTTGGAGATTGAAGACGACAAGGACGCCAAGGGTCCAACCCTCAGATTCCCAAACCCAGGTTGGGTCGAAGTTAAGCCAGCTCACGTTTTGGCCAACGGTGTCCAGTGTTTGGCCGCGTGTATGGTCACTTTGGAGAACATCAACAAGGAGCGTGAAGCCAAGGGTGAGAAGCCTTACAAGGTTGTCTCCCTCGGTATCGCTAACATGAGAGAGACCACCATTGTTTGGGACAAGAAGACTGGCCGCTCTGTCAACTATGGTATCGTCTGGAACGATACCAGAACAGCTGACATTGTCAACAAGAAGAAGGCCAGCGTTTCCGCCGAGAGACTCGAGCAGTTGAGACAGAAGAACGGTGTTCCACTCTCTACTTACTTCTCTGCCTCAAAACTCAGATGGTTGATTGACAATGACTCTGATGTTAAGGAGCTCTATGAGAAGGGCGAGTTGATGTTTGGTACCATTGACACTTGGTTAATCTACCACTTGACCAAGGAGAAGTCATTCGTCTCCGATGTCACCAATGCTTCTAGAACCATGTTCATGGACATTAAAACTTTCCAGTACGACGACGAGTTGTTGGCCTTTTGGGACATTGACCCAAAGAAGGTTGCTCTCCCAAAGATTGTCTCCTCTTCTGAGTACTACGGTGCCTTCCAGACCCCAGAGCTTGGTCCATTGGGTTACCAGGGTGCTTTGTCTGAGGCTGCTCTTGATAAGCTTTCCACCATTGAGGGTATCCCAATCTGTGGTTGTTTGGGTGACCAGTCTGCTTCCATGGTTGGCCAGTTGGCTTTGACTCCAGGTGCTGCTAAGTGTACTTACGGTACTGGTTGTTTCTTGCTCTACAACACCGGTAAGAAACCTTTGCTTTCCCAGGCCGGTGCTTTGACCACTGTTGGTTTCTGGTTCCCAGCTTTGTCCGAGTCTGAGAACTTCCCACACTACGCCCTTGAGGGTTCCATTGCCGTTGCTGGCTCCGTTGTCCAGTGGTTGAGAGACAACTTGAAGTTGATCTCTGAGGCTCAGGAAATTGGTCCTTTGGCAAACCAGGTTGACAACACCGGTGGTGTCGTCTTTGTTCCTGCTTTCTCTGGTTTGTTCGCTCCATACTGGGATTCTGAGGCTAGAGGTACCATTTTAGGTTTGACACAGTACACTACTGCTTCCCACATTGCTAGAGCTGCTATTGAGGGTGTTTGTTACCAAGCAAGAGCTATCTTGAAGGCCATGGCTTCCGACGCTGGTGCCGAGGGCGACTTCTTGGAGCAGGCTGTTGGTACTTACGAGAAGGCCCCATTGTCTTTGTTGGCCGTTGATGGTGGTATGTCCAAGTCTGACGAGGTTATGCAGATCCAAGCTGATATCCTTGGCCCATGTGTTACTGTTAGAAGATCTCCAAACTCTGAGGCTACTGCCCTTGGTGCTGCCATTGCTGCTGGTATGGCCGAGAAGGATGCTTCCGCCAGACTTTGGGATGACCTTGATGACATCGTCAACTCCATCGGTAGCGAGTCACACGGTGAGTTTGTCTCTAAGTCTGACAAGGATGTCAGAAGAAACGGTTGGAAGTTGTGGGAGAGAGCCATCGAGAGAGCTAAGGGTTGGGTTGACAACTAAAGAAATTGACATGTATCTGCCACTTTGATGATTTTTTATGCTGATGAAGTTTGCCACGTGTGTATATATAAAGTCATGATTAGGTATATATTCATAATGGTTTCATGAGGTTTTGTGATTGATAGATACAGTTGTAACTCAGCGCACAGTTTCTATCCACAATCTAAACCAGATAGTGTGGGGTTGTTTGGTCAGATTCTTGTGGGAAAACACCCGAACACCAATATTGATTTTTCACAGTCACAAAAATGAAGCTACTAAATAGGGACTCTATCTAACGAGTTCGCGGAATATAAATCGTGGCCGTAACGTCTCCCAACGCCGCGGCGCGCGACTTCCTCGGTCGCGATCTCTCACTTTGGTGTGTGAGTTGTAGTGCGAGGTGCTGGGTTCATGAAAAGTGAAAAACTTCAACACCCTGAGTGTCTCTTTTAAAGGCGTTGTCTAAAAGTTACTAACCTCGTCACACATCTACAATGGCTCCAAAAGGTAAGAAGGTGGCTCCAGCCCCATTGTCCCAGAAGTCTGGTTCCAAGTCCAAGGCCCCAAAGAACCCATTGGCTGAGTCTAAGCCATTGAAGTTCGGTATTGGTCAATCCATCCAGCCAAAGAGAAACTTGTCCAGATTCGTGAGATGGCCAGAGTACGTTAGACTCCAGAGACAGAAGAAGATCTTGAACTTGAGATTGAAGGTTCCACCAGCCATCGCTCAGTTCCAGCACACTTTGGACAGAAACACCGCCGCTGAGGCTTTCAAGCTCTTCAACAAGTACAGACCAGAGACCAAGGCCGAGAAGAAGGAGCGTTTGACCAAGGAGGCTGCTGCCATCGCTGAAGGTAAGACCAGACAGGAGGCTTCTCCAAAGCCATATGTCGTTAAGTACGGTTTGAACCACGTTGTTTCTCTCATCGAGAACAAGAAGGCCAAGCTCGTTTTGATCGCCAACGACGTTGACCCAATCGAGTTGGTTATCTTCTTGCCAGCTTTGTGCCGTAAGATGGGTGTTCCATATGCCATCATCAAGGGTAAGGCCAGACTCGGTACTCTTGTTCACCAGAAGACCTCTGCCGTTGCTGCTTTGACTGAGGTCAGAGCTGAGGATGAGGCTGCTTTGGCTACCCTCGTTTCTACCATCAACTCTAACTTCGCTGAGAAGTACGAGGAGAACAGAAAGCACTGGGGTGGTGGTATCTTGGGTGCTAAGTCCCAGGCTAAGCAGGCTAAGAGAGCTGCTCGTGTTGCTGCTGCTGAGAAGAAGTAATCGCTTCATTGACTCTTTAATGTGTTTATGTACGATAACAAGAATCTAGATAATCAGATACCCTAACGTAGCTGTTATGAGCTCAGTTTACTAACCGATCATCCTATGACCTTGTTTCCCTTTTCCGACGTTGGCTTCAAAACTCAAATGCCCATAATCTAAACAACAAGCGTTATTTACACTATACCATACCGCCGGTGGTACTACTAGTAAACTTCATGGTAGGGACAACAAGACCCTTCCAAGTAACATACGACTCAGACACATCGTACGACCCAGCGCTGAAACTTCCTTCTCAAGACTTTTGATGCGCTTCTCTCATTAATAGTCACTAGAAAGAGTCAAAACCCAATGACCACTACTTAAAGAGGCTCATATTCAACGGTCGAACTCCTCAGTGAGACCCATCCACACTCATTTGTTCTCTTCTCCCTTTCGCGCCCAAGTCCTGGCCAATCGGCGGGCAGTGTTTGGAAAGGCAGGAAAAAAAGTAAGCACGGTAGACAGCAACACAGGCAATGAACAGCTCAGATATATAGATCACCCGTTAACCTCCCCCCACCCCTCCCGACACATACAAATCACAGATAAAATGGCTTTCCTTGCTGAATTGATTGAGTCCTTTGTCCCAACTTTGGCTTTCGCTGAGGTAAGTTCCCGTCGCACCAGCGTTGGACGTGGTTATTGAGGTCCCTTGTTTCTCTTGAAACCTTCTCACGGTTGATCACTAACATTGATTATATTAGGAGCCAGAAGAGGTTGTTGAAGAAACCCCAGCTCAGGAAGAGACTGCTCCATCTGAAGTTGAGGCTGCCCCAGTCAAAGAGGAGACTGCTCCAGCTGAAGAGGAGGCTGCCCCAGTCAAAGAGGAGACTGCTCCAGCTGAAGAAGAAGCTAAGGCAGAAGAGGAGGAGGAAGAAGAAGAAGAAGAAGAGGACGAGGACGAGGACGAGGAGGAGGAGGAGGAAGAGGCAGCTGACCCATTGGATATGCTCAGAAAGGAGTGTGCAGACACCCCAAGCATCAAGCCATTCTTGCACCACTACGAGCACTGTGTCGAGAGAGTCACCAAGGCCCAGGAGGATCCGAACTACGACCAGTTGGAGTACAAGGAGGACTGTGTTGAAGAGTTTTTCCACTTGCAGCACCACATCAATGACTGTGTTGCTCCAAGATTGTTCGCTAGACTCAAATAAGCGACCTCAACCTTGGACGAACATATCATCACATCCACCAAGCGTCATCCATATTCACCACCACAGAATCTCTCATATCACATCAACCTCTGTCAATGACAATCATGAATCGAAATGAACCTCAAAAAGAGAAAAAAAGCAATGGAGTATCTGCGTACAGTTTCACCCTACAAAACACAATCTACTAGAGTTGTCGCTGGCCTCAGATAGAAGCCTGTCACCCAAAGTAACATGTGCATTTATATATTTCAGGCCGTTTTATAGCCCACTAGTGAACAGTATTGCTGAACTGTCCTTGTTCCTCTGTGAAAAGGGGGCACGTAGATTTTTGTCATGGATATCTCTAGCATTACGCACTTAATGGTCTGCTATCTCTTCGCGGTGAAGTTCTAACAGGTTCCATAAAAAACAAACGGAATCCACAATCTTTGAGATCTTACCGATATAGAAACATCCTTGGGAACAAAGCGGCAATTACTTCCATATCTCATCAGTCTACACTACTGGTAGAAGCGCTTAGCTTGGTATTGTTGTTATTTGTAAAGCGCGTCTGCAGATTGCCTCTCATACGAGCGTGTCACCCACTCATTGCTCTCTTTGCCCCTTGCCTGCACCTCACTCACCCACACAGCTTGCCGTCAAGGCATATATACAACACAGATAGCACCACCGACTTTCGGCTCCGTCCTCTAAAGGCATCAGTTTGAGTATTTGGCACCCTCTTGTATCTACTGTCGCTCTATAACAACCACCCTTGTTTTCCTACTCTCTTGTACTCATCAGCATTGCCCTTTCCTCCAACATGGATTTCAACTACAAGAAGCCGCTGAGTAGGGCAAACTCATCATCCAACTCATCAACCACACTTAACCACAGCAATAAGAATCTTGAATCTCAACGGCCGTCTGCTAAGACAGGATCCCTCAATGAGGCCCTACAAGTGCACAGATCTCCAACCTCAACGCTTAACAGCACTCGTTCGCCAAACTCGACACTGCAAAGAATGTCCAGCTATGACCAAACATACTCTCCTGTCAGAACACCATCTGGTTCGCAAAGACTACAGAAACCAAGAGCTAACTCGGGAAGTAGGTTCCATAGCGCACAGTTCATTGCTCAAGAGAGATCGTACTTGAAGAAGATCAAAAATGACTTTGTCGATGATTACTATACTAAGGCCATCATCTCTGACCCTATAGAAAGTGATGACGATGAGAGTGGACTAGATGATCTGGATGATGGTGAAGACCAAGATTTCTTTGTCGATAGAAGCACGACATTTGGAACAAGTCTTGAGATGGACCATCTGGATGCATCAGTGCTCGATAACAACCGAGAAAACCCAAAGATACTCGAGAGACTAGAATGGCAAACCATGCTTAGTTTGGTCCTGAATGGTGATGTTGTTAGATCTGAGAAGAGAAGGATCATAAAGCAGACGGATTTCAACTTCCAAACCACATATAAGGACAACTTGTGGCTCGGCATCAAAGCATATCTTCTTGGAAGAACAGAGGAACAGCAGAAGAAAATCATTGATTACAATAGATCGCTAGCTGATGATACACTAAATGAAATCATGAACTTCAAGATACAAAACCCAAGCAATGCTCTTCGTGAGGTTCGTGATCTCTTGGAGAAGTACGATGCTGTCATGGAGCTTTGGAGAGATCAGCAAGAGATGGCTAATGACAAACCACTATGTGCCTCTGAAGCTTTTGTGCACAAGATTGAAGCGCTTATCTCATGGAAAACTATCACTCAAACATTTAAGAGAGAACTGAGGGTTTTAGAAGAGTGGACTCAGAGTAAAAATCTTAATTTGACTCAAGTGAGAAACGATGGTTTTGTCGATACGTCTTTTGCTGACAGTATGCTGAAGGAGAAAGAGCTTCCCTTAATCTTCCAAAAGCGTCTTTTTGGTCCCCATGTTCCATGGTTCAACAAGTCCAAACTTGCTTATCTCACATATAGTGACATTTTTGACGAACTTAATTTACCCAGCTTCATACCCAGTTTATCCAGACTTTACATCTTCCCAATGAGATTGATTCAAGAAACCATTAAGATCCGCCTGGCATATGCTATCAAGTTGACAAGTCCAACCATGATGATGATCGATGAGATGATTGACGACTTTTCCCTTTATCTTAGATTGGCTATTCAGATCAAGCAAGCTCATCTCGAGTACAAAAAGGGTTGGGATATTGAGCTTGACGTTCCAAAGGGCTTTGACGATGTGATATTTGAGGCTGTGAAGTACCTCTTTAGTTTGATCCAACGTAAGATGATCAACACCACAACGAAGAGTTTCAGAACCTTCAAGGAGCCAGATGATCTGGATCAACTTTGGGGTGTTTTGAAAAATATTGGTTGTTACGTCGACCATGCCGGACCAGAGGTGGCCTTCCAGATTTCTTCCTTAACTGCTAAGCTGGTGCAACGCTTGAACATATTTCTCACAAATCAAGTCACTGCCCTAGATAACTTGCAGAAGGACCCAGAAATGTCGCTTGACCAGAAATCCCAGGAAATTTACAACTGGATGAACAATAGTCTTGATAAGATCAACATGATCAGAAGAAAACTTGTGAAGTTCCACAGTGCTATCAGAAAGGCATTTGTCAACTCTGCTCTGTTTTCTATGGATAAGGTTGGTCCATTCCTGGAGGTTATGAAAAATTCTGAGCATTTCCTGGTTCAAACTGGTAACTCATCTGGTGTCTACTTATTGGCCTCTAGTAATCTCTATGGACATGATGACGCTATTTTGGATATCTTATCTGGGAAAGAGATTGGCTCTGACCTCTACAAGCCAAAATCATCCATAATTGATATTGAGTTCGATGACTACGATGAAGAGACTGAGGTTGGTTATATCATTGTGATACATGCTGCTAAGCCTATGTTGTGGGAAGGATCCATTGTTTACATCCAGACAAATATCAGTGAGAATTTTGAAATGAAACCTGGTGAAGTAATGCTCATAACCCAAGGCTCCTCTCAGACATTGAAACAGACTAAAGTTGTGTTTTCTGAAGCTGCTGGTGATACTGTCTCTCTTCTGCAGTACAGATCATCACTCCCACGTGTAAATAAGGAGCTGATCAGAATTGAAAAGCTGTTCTACAGAACTGTGCTGTTGCAATTGGGCGATGTTCCTTGCTGTAAACAAATCATCCAGAAGGTTAACAAACAACATGAGTCCATCTACGTTTTGTATTGCTACCTTAGAGATTACACAAAGAGCTTTATTAAAACTTCTGAGGGCTACAAGAGGACTGTTATTATCAAAGGGATGATAGATATGGCCATTGACTGGGTCAGCTTTATTGTTGATGATTGTATCCCAACTGATAAGAAGACGTTCCGATGGTGTGTATCCGCTCTGGAGTTCGCTATGGAGGTTTCCAAGGGCTTCAACATCTTGACATTGACAGATGACCAGTTTAACAAACTCAAAGATAAGGTTGCTGGTTGTATGTCCCTTTTGATTTCTCACTTCGACATTATGGGTGCAAGATCCAGTGAGGCTGAGAAGAAGGCTATCAACAGTAAGCCAACCAACATCCAGGATGATCAAGCCATTATGAGAGTGTTCAGAGAACAGACCATGAAGAAGATTCAGGCCTTGGAAGCATCTCTCTCTAAGACTAACACCGTCGGAAAAGTTTTGGATGACACCATGCAAGAGAACCAATACCTTTCCTTCCTGGCTTCGTCATTCTCAAGTCTTCCATAAGATGGCAGAAGAGAAAGTTCCTTGGAGGTGGCTCATTTGGCAGTGTTTTCTCTGCTTTGAATTTGGATACTGGTGGTGTTCTGGCTGTTAAGGAGATCAGATTTCACGACATCCAATCTATCAAGCAAGTTGTTCCTCAGATCAAGGAGGAGATGACGGTTCTTGAGATGCTCAATCATCCAAACATTGTTCAGTACTATGGCGTTGAAGTCCACCGTGACAGGGTCAACATCTTTATGGAGTTCTGTGAAGGTGGGTCTCTTGCTTCACTGTTGGAACATGGAAGAATCGAAGATGAAACGGTTATTCAAATGTACACGCTCCAACTATTTGAAGGATTGGCGTACTTGCACGAGATGGGAATTGTTCACAGAGATATTAAGCCAGAGAATATTCTCCTTGATCATAACGGCATCATCAAGTTTGTTGACTTTGGTGCTGCTAAAGTGATTGCTAAGAATGTAACCAAGAAGGCTGCAACTAAGGTGAACAGTATGACTGGTACTCCAATGTACATGTCTCCTGAAGTGATCACTGGTTCATACTCTTCCAAGTACTCTGTTGACGTTTGGTCTACAGGATGTTGCCTCTTAGAGATGGCTACGGGAAGACGTCCTTGGGCCAACTTGGACAACGAGTGGGCCATCATGTATCACATTGCTGCAGGTCACCTTCCGCAGCTTCCTACAAAGGATCAGTTGAGTGAGGCTGGTCTTCGATTCCTAGTGAAATGTCTTGAAAGGGATCCAAATAAGCGTCCGTCTGCTCAGAAGTTGCTGGAAGATCCATGGCTTGTTGATATTAGAGTTCTAGCATTTGGTGAGAGCTCTTCCTCGTCAGAAGTATCATCGGACATTGGTGGGTAAGGCTCTTTGAATTACTGTTTATGAAACTTCAGTGATATATCTACAGTTACAGATTTTGTGGGAGTAACTACCAACGGCATTAGTCATTTAAGTATGTGCTTTTATTGTGAGGACTTCGCCTTAATACTCGTTTGCCTCTCCATTTCTGCAATGATGTCGAGGATGTCCAGGTTCTTGCCAATTAGAACCAGCTTGGATGCCTTTAGTTCAGTCTTGGAGGCATCAATGAACTCGTACGCTTCTCTAACACCTTGTAACACCCTTATGTTCGAATCCGTGAGCACGATGCCCTTTGCTCTATGAATCTCAATATTCTTACCATTAGCCTTATTCTCCCATAAAATGTATTGGATAAACTTCTCAAACTCCTCAAATTGCTCTTCTGTGATGTATCCAAAGTCCAGTGTGATGGTGGATATGCGAGAGTCGTGGAATGAGCCCATGTCGTCATCGAGTTTTATGTCTGCTTCGAAAGCATGAAGATCTAGAATCTTAGTGATGTCAATGTCACCAAATTTTGTCTCGTAAATTGGAGCGGTGTGGTTGATATTATGCACAATGCTGTTCAAATGGTCCTTATCTGCCTTCAAAGTGTCAATCTTGTTTAGTAATACAACATCAGCAAGTGCAATCTGTAAATGAGCAGTAGTAACGCCCTCCTCCTGGACCTCGCCATGTCCGTTCTCTTTATGCCAGTGGCCACCAACGTCTTTCAAGCATTGTTCGATGTTAGCGGCATCCAACACAGTAACCACGCCGTCAATGTAAACGTTGCTTTTGACACCGTCATCAAGCCAGAACATTCGAGCAATTGGGGCAGGGTCCGCAATTCCTGATGTTTCAAGAAGAATGTAGTCAATAGCATCCCCAGAGCGTTCCACTAGATCCTCAATAGCCTGCACACCGGCATCCTTCACAGTACAACAGAGACAGCCGTTACCGAGATCAAGCCACTCGGTGTATGACTTCTCTCCGTTTGTGACGGTCAATGACTTCTCAATCTCTGATGAGTCTCCAAACTCGTTGAGTATAACGGCAAACTTGCGTTTTCCTTCCTGGGCCAGATGCTGTAGTAACGTAGATTTTCCTGATCCCAAATATCCTGTGATGATGGTAACAGGAATCTTCTTTGCTGGACCAGAGGGTTCTGCAAGACGACGTTCAATGGTTTCCTGGTACTGTTGAACTTGTTCGTTGGTGAGGCCTGGTTCGGCAAAGCGAACTTGCTCGAGACGCTGATCCAAGTCTCCTTCCTCTCCTGTGACAAGTTCTGGAATGTCGTCCATAACTATGGTGTTTAGTGTGGTGAATATATATCTATTAGCGTGTTCAAAGTTAAATATACATGAAAGTCCCATTATACTGTTTGATACCTAAATTGCTGACTAAGCGATGATTCTACCACCATCTTGATCACGTGCGCATAACCTTACAAGGATTAGGTGCATTTGCATCTCTCCTCGATATCTTCTAGTTTAGGAGCTTACACATTTTAAAACTTTCCCACTCTCAGCACTGCAATTGGCACACACTTTTATTTCACCCACACAGAAGACATGCCTTCTCTCTGGGACTTGCTTTTGGTACCGACTGTGTTCGGGTACATCTTTCTAGCCCAGTACACGAAGGTTGAAGAGTCGTTCAACATCCAGGCTATCCATGACATGCTCTATCACGGCCTGGACATCGCTTCCTACGACCATCTTGAATTCCCAGGTGCGGTTCCGCGTACTTTCATTGGAGCATTGTTGATTGCTGGTCTCTGTAAGCCATTGACTATGATGCTCCCACCGGCATTCACTAAGCTTGATGGCCAGGTCTTTGCCAGAGCTATGCTTGGTCTTGTTAACATCATCGTGATCCTCTACTTGAAGGAGGCTTCACACAAAGCCCTCGAACTGTCTGCTTTAGAACCTCCTGTTGCCAAATCTTCACAGAAATCAAAAAAAGGTGGTAAGAAGTCATTGCCAGTGCCTGCTAAGACTGAAGAGTACAAACCATGGTCATTTGGATTGTGGTTCACTCTGTTCGTCATGACACAGTTCCACCTCCCATACTACATGTCCCGTACTTTGCCAAACTTCTTTGCCCTTCCATTAACGAACTATGCCTTTGCACAGATGTTCAAGGGAAGATATGCTCGTTCTATCTCGGTACTGGCCTTCACTGCTGTTGTTTTCCGAGTCGAGATCGTCGCTATGATTTTGGCTCTTGGTCTTTCTTTTGTGTTGTACAACAAGCTTACTGTCAAGCAATTGATCACCCCAGCTACCATTGGTGCAGTCTTTGGAACTGGTCTCAGTGCTGCTGTTGACTCGTACTTCTGGCAAAAGTTCACCATTCCGGAACTAGAGTCATTTATCTTTAATGTTGTGAAGGGTAAATCTATTGAGTGGGGTACTGAGCCATTCTCCACTTACTTCACCAAGTACTTGGTCACAATGTTCCTCCCACCACACGTTCCACTCCTTGCTACCCTTGGATACTTCACTGACCCGACTAAGAACCTCTTCAGACTCGCTGCTTTTGCATCCTTCGCCTATGTTATTCTTATCTCTTTCCAACCACACAAGGAATGGAGATTTGTGGTCTATGTCGTCCCGCTCATCACACTTCTGGCCTCCAATGGTGCTTCCTGGATCACCTCCAGGTTCAACAAGTCCTTCTTTGCCAAGATCGGTGTGTTGGTGGTGTTTGGCTCCGCTGTGTTCTCCATGGTTTTATCTGTCGTCTTTGGAATTGTGTCTAGTAAAAACTATCCAGGTGGTCAGGCCATGGCTAGATTTAACGAGCATTTGATGATGGAGATGGTTTATAAGAGGATTGATCCAACTACTCCTATCAGCATCCATATAGATACTCTGGCCTGTACCACTGGTGTTACTCACTTCATGGAGATTAACCCAACACTTGGCTTCAACATCACTTATGATCGTACTGAGGACCTTTCACTTCTGAATGGAAAGTGGGATACATTTGATTACTTGATTACTGAAGTTGATGTTTCCAAAAAACAGGACATCATTCCAAAGTTGGACGACTGGAGATGGAAGAAGGTTGATACGATTCCATCCTTCCGCAGTTTGGACATGAGAGGGTTCCGTAAACTGGATCCAGTCAATATGGTGTTAAACATGTATTTCCAGAGATCTATACACCCATTCCTCGCTGCTGTGAGGAACTTTATGCATATGGAAGAGCTTGTGTTCCTGTACCAGAGGGTGCCTGCTCCAAAGAAGGAAGAGGTAAAGGAGGCGCAGGTGGTGAAGAAACAAGAAGAAAGAGAAGATTTTGAACCATTTGATGCAGAAGTGGAATTAGGAGAAATGCCAGAGAGAACAACTGGGGAAGTTATTGCTTAGTATGATTAAAATCTGTAATAAAATATCTACACCATCAAAAGCACCGTTTTTGTTTGAGATGTATATATATGTACAAGTATAACGTTAAAATCATCACGAACATCATATTCTTTACATGTTCAGTTTTAGAAGACCTTCTCCAAAGCACTGACGAGTCTCTCCTTGTGCCAGCCCTTAATCAAAAGTTTTTTGCTCTCCATAACAATCTTGAAGTTCTTCTTCGGCACATCGTTCAAGACGGCTTGCAAATCGTCTCTCAGCTGGACAATGTCACCTTTCACCTTTCTGATTTCAGTGTATGGAGTACCCTGTTTGTAGTCTGTGTACACTGGCAAGTTACCGTACGAGGAACGCTCGAGGAAGTAGGAGCCATGTCCGAATGGGTTTTGTGTTGTGTAAAGGTCTGAGGATGCGATCTCGGAAAGCTTAGGGAAGCGGGAAACTGCAGTGGAAACCTGTCTCGTTTGTCTCTGGATGGTTGATCTGAGCATTTTGTTGTGTGATGAGTAATTTGCAGATACGTTGTTCTCAGTTATGTGGAGGTGGAGGTTACAGCCATGAAAAGTCGCTTAGTGTTGGTCAAAGCTTTCTTTCTTATTCGCGGTACACATCTAAGTGGAAAAAAAAGTATACAAAGACCGGGTAACACCCTGGTTTTATTAGTGTGAACCCCCTAGATCTCCTTACTTTATGGTGTACTCTTTTATATAGCAGCTGTAATTTAAGATAATTCTATAAATATTTGATCCGTGTATATTCAGTGTGTCCAGAGTCTAACATGCTTATCCTTACCACCACTAGCCACCCTCTTACCATCAACACTCCAATCCACTGCATAGACTTCATCCTGGTGGCCTGGCAAATCAACACTAAGCTTCCGAGTTCTGACATCCCACACCTTTAGTGTGGAGTCCTTGGAGCAACTCACAAGCAGACGGCAGTCTGACGACCACGCAGTTTGGTACACTGCAGCGACGTGGCCACGGAAGGTTGCTATGAACTTACCAGTACGGCCCTCCCACAATTTGATGGAATTGTCAAAGGACGCGGAGACCAAATAACGTCCATCTGGAGAGAACTGCACATGGTTGACCTGTTTCTGGTGTCCTGTCATACGAGTCACGGGCTTATTGGACTTAAGTGGTTCCCACAAGTACATTGTGAAATCATCAGAAGCTGTCACCATACGTTCTTCAATGACACCGTTGACCTTGGCCACCTTCTCGTAATTCTTCAGTGCCTTCTGTTGGGCTTCTTCTGGAGAGGACGGTTTCTTTCCTGTGTGGTCAAAGGCACCCATTCTCAAAGCGTAGTCTGTTGACAGAGACAGGTGGTTGACCCAGTGAGCATGTGACTTGAGTGTGTTGATGAGCTTACCGTCCTTAGCATCCCAAGCTTTGATTGTTTTATCGTGAGAGCCGGAGTAAATGATACCTTGACCACTCCACTTCACACAAGAAACTGCACTGGAGTGACCACTCAGCGTCATCAGTGGCACTCTTCTCGATGTGTCCCAGATCTTCAGCGTACCATCCTTAGAGCCAGATACCAAACGTGGTGAATTTCCTGGTTTAACGAGGTGGATTGGTTCCCAGGCCAACGAGGAAATCCACTTGGAGTGACCCACCATGGCATTTCCCAATGGCTTTCCCTTTTCATCCCACAATCTAATGGTGTTGTCCATGGATCCAGTGGCAATCATTTCACCGTTTGGACACCAAGAGCAACACAAAACCCAGTTCGTGTGGCCCTTGAGCACGGCAAGTGGAGTCTGTGTGTCACAATCCCAGATTCTGGCAGTATGGTCTCCTGCACCAGTGACCATCCTAGAGGAGGTGTGTGGGGCGAATTGTGTACACAGAATGGTGGATCCGTGACCAGCGATGGATGCTGACGAGCGTGTCACTGGTTTCACTTTAAAGATAGCACGCGGCGTGTATACCAGAGTCATAAAATCTTCTGTTGTCTTGATACCTGGTTTCAACACTGAGTTGTACAGGTTGTCTCTGATGTCCACCATGTTACCGTCATCTCTAAGCAAAGAGAAGGTGTACGGTACTGGTTCATCCTGCTCACCGAGCAGCTGGTTCAGTAATTCCTCCAGCTGCTCCTCACTGATGGCACCTGGAACATGCAAAGAGCCACCAACACCAGCACCGGTGTCTGATGCCTGGAATTTGATAAGAACATTTGGAAGGTCTTTCGGTATGAGCTCAACTTCGCGAGACTGTTGGGCTTCACGTCTCTGTTTCTTGGACGGTGGTGGAATGACTGTGGCCATGATTTTATTTCCTTTAAGTTGAAATGAGTGCTGGTGAAGAATAAAGTTTAAAGGGGGGATGGCTTTCTTGTTTATGGGGGAAGAAAAAAATTTGTAAGCTCATCGCTTATGTAATCATACATTTCAAGGTGTTCGGATTCGATACCGACAACTTCACTTAGCACAGTGCAATAGTTAACTTTTTGTTTGATAAGTTCAGATTACTACATGAATATGAAATATATTTTATATATAATATGTTAAATCGAGATCAAATAATTATTAACGTAAAAAGAGTCAAAACGTCCAGAACAGCACCTTTCAATAGCAAGAGAAACAGCGAGTCCACGAGCTTCACTCTCTGAGAGAAGTGTATCTTTGAGCTTGTTTCTTCTTGTGAGCAGAGAATCCCATGTATGTCAACATCAAAGCAATGAAAGCAACAACAATCCAAGTCAGTCTGTTATCAGTGATCTCTACAGAGTTCGTTTGCTCCTCCTCATAGTCTTTGACATCAGTGAATGACACATCCGGGTTCTGTTCACCCCAGGATTTCACAATGGTGATTGGATCTTCTGGACGATCCTTGGCACCACGTTTAGTGTTCTGGATTTTGTCAACAACATTCATGCCCTCCACAACTTGGCCAAAGACAACGTGATGACCATCAAGCCATGAAGTCACCACAGTGGTGATAAAGAATTGGGACCCGTTGGTGTCCTTTCCGGCATTAGCCATGGAAAGTCTTCCAGCTCTGTCATGCTTCAACTGGAAATTCTCATCCTCAAAACGCTTACCGTACACGGAGAAACCACCACTGCCGTCGTGGTTCTCAAAGTCACCACCTTGGATCATAAAGTCCTTGATGACTCTGTGGAAAATGGTTCCAACGTAGCTATTACCCTCAAATCCGCTTGTCGACAGCTGATAGAAGTTCTTCACAGTCTTGGGCACAACAGATCCAAACAGTCCAATCTTAATAGTTCCCAGTTTCTCCCCTTTTTGCTCCACATCAAAGTACACAAAGTCTGTCATCGGAGGGTCTCCATTCGTCACTGGAGCAGCCGACGTGAGGGTCACAATCAGCGTGGTAAACAGCAGAGTAAGATATCCCAAAAACTGCATTGTGATATATGTGGTATTCCTTTGGTGTGTTTTAATTAGGCAGATACTGAAAGATAGCAACATGAGAAAAAAAGCGGAGTTATATATAAGATCAACGCCTCTACGCGTAGCTGCGTATAAAACGACTTCGCGAACAGTAAAGATCAATTCTTAGAGATGTACGCCAAAAGTCGACGTCTCCCCTAATAATCCGCTTGATACGCTGACTACTTTCTCTATCTCAGCACCTCAACCTCATCAGACCTCCTTTCATTCGTTCTTTAAATGAGCTTTGAGTTGTTGACGTCATTTGACGTGGAATACGCCCCATCATCCATCAAGAAATGGCGCTCAAAACGCACAGGTCTCCAAGCCGTGGTCATCTCCAAAGAGACACCACTGGTGTCTGGATACTTCGCCGTTGCCACTGAAGTCTCTGATGATAGTGGTACACCACACACTTTGGAGCACTTGGTCTTTATGGGCTCAAAAAAGTATCCATACAAAGGTCTTTTGGACACTCTGGGAAACGTGATGTTCTCGCAGACCAATGCCTGGACCGCTGTGGATCAGACCGTCTATACACTCACTACGGCTGGTTGGGAAGGTTTCAAGACCTTGCTGCCAATGTACTTGGACCATATCCTTAATCCAACGCTCACGGATGAAGCATGCTATACAGAGGTGTATCATATTGATGGTGAGGGTAAGGATAAAGGTGTTGTCTTCTCTGAAATGCAGGGTATCCAAAACCAGGCTTGGTTCCAGTCTTTGTTCACTTTACAGAAAGCCATGTATGATGAAAAGTCAGGCTACTCTTCTGAAACTGGTGGGTTGATGGAAGCTTTGAGAGTTTTGTCCAACGATACAATCAGAGAGTTCCATGAGAGGAGTTATAGACCAAGTAACCTCTGTGTCATTGTCAGTGGAACCATTGATGAAGAGGAATTCCTGAAAGTCATGGAGGAATTCGACGCTGAGCTACCTTCTATGAGGGATCACAAGAGACCATTTGTTGACTCTGAAGCACAGATTGTGAGATTAGAGAAAGACATTGTCAAGGAGATTATGTTTTCTGAAAAGGATGAGTCTTATGGTGAAATCTCAGTTGGTTGGGTCGGACCTAAGCACGATCAGTACGAGGAAGACTTGGCCATAACTTTGATGTTGGAGTACCTCTGTGAATCTTCTATCTCTCTCTTAACTAAGAACTTGGTTGAGATCGACGAGCCTCTAGCCAGCGATTTGGAATATAACACTGATGACTTCACATATATCTGCCCGTTCATCAAAATGAACGATGTCCCTACAGAAAAGTTGAGTGAGGCCAAGGACAAGTTGTTTGCACTATTAAGGGAGCACGCGTCTCTGGACCGATTTGACTTGACCAGAATGAGAGAGATTGTGGAAAACTCTAAGATGAAGCTATTGTTGTCTTGTGAGAAGTCCACGGATATCCTCACGGACTACGTGATTAATGACTTTTTGTACTCAGATCCAAAAGCTAAGGCACTCACTAAGAACTTGAGAGAGCTTCATGACTATGAGACATTATCCAAGTGGACTGTCGAGCAATGGGTGAATCTCTTAAAGACATACCTTATTGACAATAAGTCCGCAGTTGTCATTGCCAGACCATCCAAGAAGCTTTACAAGTCATCCAAGGAGGCCAACAAGAAGATTCTCGCTGAGAGAAAGGAGAAACTTGGTGAAGAGGGCCTGAAGGATTTGAAGAAGAAGTTGGACTTGGCTCAAGAGAAAAACAATGCGCCAATCCCAGAAGACATCCTTAACTGCTTCCCAAAACCAGATCCAGCCAAGATCCCATTCATCAATACAATAACCGTCGGTGTTGGTTTGAATAAAGATGTTGAAAATGACATGACAAACGAATTCACGAAGAAGGTGCTGGCGGACACGCCTAGTGACTTCCCTCTTTATATCAGCATTGATCAGTTTAAATCCGAGTTCATCTCCATTGACATTCTCATGTCCTCGTTTGAGATTCCAGAGAGACTTTTGCCATACTTTGACATTTTTGTTGATATCTTCTCTTTGCCAATGGAAATTGATGGTAACACCATTCCATATGAGACGGTTGTGAAGGACTTACAGAATGACACAGTGGAGCGCTTCTTCTACAACTCTTTTAAGAACCAATTCTCAGAGCTTGTTGATGCGCATATTCAGGTGAAGAAGTCCAATTACCAGAAGGCCATTGATTGGTTCAAGAAGATCTTTTGGTGTACTAAGTTTGACGAATCCAGAGTCAAGGTCACACTTGATCGTCTCGTGAATTCCATTTCTTCGGTGAAGAGATCAGGTGAAACTGTTTTGTCATCATTGAGAAACTGGCATTGTTTTACTACGAGATCTTTGAAGACTGCAAATGATGTTCTCCGTAACGAGGAATTCTACCGTGGTTTACTGAAACAGATTGCTGATGGTAACTTTGCACCAATTTTGAAGGACCTTGAGGAGATTAGAAGTTCATTGTTCAAGCAAAGCAACTTCAGAATCGTGATTGCAGGTGACTTATCCTCCGTGGAGCATCCAGTTCAAGCGTGGTCTAACTTCCTTCCTACAAAGTCATCAGTGAGTGATCTCATTCCAGTCCCACGGTCATTTAATGTTCGTACAGAACTTGGTACATCCTTGTCTAAGAAGGCATACATCATAACTACCCCAGCTTCTGACTCTACTTTCCTCTTATCTTGCTCCCAGACACCAACTGATTATCACAATGAGGATATGGCTGGCTTGGCATTGGCGGGCTCTTACTTGCAAGCTGTCGAGGGACCATTCTGGAGAGGTATTAGAGGAAGTGGATACGCTTATGGTGCCAACATTGCAAGAAGTGTGGAGTCTGGCCAGATGAGTTTCGATATTTACAGAGGTGCCGATGCAATCAAGGCTTTCGAAGTTGCCAAAAAGATTGTCGAAGACTTGGCTGATGGGTCTGCGGAGGTGGACCAGACCTTGTTTCAGGGTGCTGTCAGTTCATTGGTGAACTCTATTGCTAACACTGAAAGTGACTACTACTCATCTTCAGCTGTGAAGTACGCTGATAATGTGCTTAAAAAGAGGGGCCCTAACTTCAACACCAAGTTCATTGCCTCGTTGAAAAAGGTCACTAAGGAGGACATGATTGAGATTTTGAAGAAGTATTACGTTTCTTTATTCAATAGTGAATCATCTGCCCTCTTTGTTTGTGCCCATCCATCTAATGAGAAGGATTTGGCTGAGTTCTTTGAGAAACAAGGCTACGAAGTTAACGTTAAGGAGGTTTCTGCGCCAGCCGATGGTGATGATGAGGATGACGCTGAAGATGGTGAATCCGGTGATGAGGAGGACTACAGTGACTCAGAGTCCGAGCCAAGTAGTGATGATGAAACAGACAGCGAGGAAGAAGATGAAAGCGATTAGAGCAAGCAATTCAGATATAGAATGACTTAAATCTTAAATTTAGATGTGTTCACCAAAGATGTAAATGTAGAGGCCCATCGTCAAACAGACAACTTGGAAGGACATGATCAGGTTAACTTGGTTGTTACTGAGAATATTCTCGCCGGTGACGATCTTCAGGTTGTCCTTGTTCTCCCACAAAACTTCCTGATCCACTAATTCACCACCCAATGGTTCAAGCACTTTGCCATCCCTCGTATCAACAAACGTAGATTGAAGGAAAGTACCCAAAACGGAATCTGAAACGGAGCCAATGAATCCCATCAGCGTGAAGAAGAGGAAGTACAAGAGCTTATCCTCGTTTGTGTAAAGGGCAGCAATTGCAGCAATTATACCGGAACCACAGGCCCCAGCAAAGAGACCAAGCTTGGTGACACCACCGTTAGTACCAGCTGGGACCTTCTGGAACGTTGTGATCAAGAAGGGAGTCTCCTCTGACAGAATGCCAATCTCAGAAGACCATGTGTCAGCGATGACACCACAGTACTGAGCAATGACGCCGGCATGGGCCATCATACTGAGTTGGTAGTCATCTGTGAATCTCGAGGAGATGATTAATACTGATGCAAAGATCGAGTTGCACAAGACTTGGACATACGTTCGTTGCGAGGGGCTCTCTGTTGTCTTCTTTTTGTTTGGTGATTTGGTCTTTTGGTCCTTAATATCCTGTCTGAGTTTCGTAGCTTGTGATGCCGTGAGGAAGAATGTAAGGAGAAGCACGAGGTAAAGACTTGATGGCGGCAAAGAGTGGATGAGCCCCGTAACGAGAGCAGCAGCAATCCCTGAAGGTGTCAGCGATTTGTGTGAGTATGCTCTGTATGAAACTGCGAGGAGAACGGCAGCCCTGATACCAATTGAGGTGTAATTATCCAAAGAGACGATTTTTTCTGGTAAGGGGGTAATCATCGTGTAAGTTTCCTTGTACTCAACAGTCACTATCCAATTGAGGTGTGTGAATCTTTTCTATCGAAGAGAGGAGATGGAATATTTTTGGAGGGGGCATGATATACTCGCGCTTCTGTAGAGATTAATAATGAGGTAGAGAGATGGATGAAGGTGACGGATAAGTATAAATAATATAGTAGTTTCCCAGATGTAAACTTAAGATCTGTTCCCAGAAATTTAATGCCTCAAATATATCAGTTAAGATCAAGAGCTTGCTAAGAGTATAAATACTTAAAAGTCAGGAGGAATTAACCTACTATTTCGTCATTATTTCAACCTTTCTTGAGTACCGTGAAGAACAATATATAAAGAAAGGTCTTTTAAGGAAATATACAAGAGGGCAATAGATATAAAATAAAACCCCTGCAAAGGCTAAAACAAATTAGAGGACCATAAGAGGGTTATTTGTAGAGAAATCATAATTTGAGTATGGGTAGATTGACAATTCGAGGTGTCCAGGTGTTTTTGTGAGATGTCCGGGTGGGTGATACCCAGTATTCGAGTTATGGTTTAGTGTTAGTTATTAGGGGTAGTGAGACTCTCTTTCTACTATAGTAATAGTCCACAAGTACTGCTGTACAAAATATAGAACTTTTGGGTTTGAAATGGGAGAATGTGGTTGATTACTAGAGAGGAAAAGATCAAAGGTTACCCGGCTTTTAGAATAACCGTGTGGATAAAAAACTCCGCGACGGGGAATCGAACCCCGATCCCCCGCGCGACAAGCGGGGATTCTAACCGTTAAACTATCCCGGATTGGTTGATCTGTTTAAAATTTACACTTCATAGAGACACATCAATGGGGTTGTATATTAACCATATTCCAGAAAACTAGTGAGGAGAGTTGCTCTATTACACCAGTAACTTCACAAAATGTCTTGAATGTTTGAAAAAAAGTTACTTATGGAAACAAGAATACACAATATACTTTCTCTATCATAGTCGTTAATCTTCCTTGTTCAAAGTCTATGGGACCCCGAGTTTTCGATTAGTAGGTGTAAAGTAGAGATGCTATGCTTTCATCTGGTATATTAGGTAGAGTATTTAAGACAAACTGTTTCACTCTCCTTAGAGGCTTTTGTATTATGGTTTAATCATTTGAGACTCTTATAAGGTGTGCATCATGAAAATGTTTGGTGCCCTGGCCAAAATGCGTTCAGCGCGGGTGATCTCCTCCTCCGCGCGATTCGGAAACATCAACAAGAACGCAGCCGACCTCTTTTGGACCCAGGTTACATTCCTAAAGAGACGAGCCATTTTTGAATCACTGAGACCCCTGACAATTTAGTACTTTTGTTGCTTACTTCAAAGTCTTGTTCAATCAGGAGTAAATCTTAACATTTCGAAAATGGGCGCTCAAATGAAAGGATTACAACAGTTCATAGCTGATCTGCGAAACGTGGACTCAAAGGAAGAACAGGATAAACGTATCAGTTCGGAGATTGTGAACATTCAGAAGCAGTTCAGTTCAGATACCAAGTTGAATGGATACCAGCGGAAGAAGTATATCTCAAAACTGATTTACATATATCTCTCGTCAAGCTGTGACCAGAATACCTACAATGTCACGTTCGGCCAAGGGCAGATTCTCCAACTCATATCCTCAAAAGTTTACACAGAGAAGTTCACCGGTTACCTGGCCATGTCATTGATGACCAGCAATAGCACAGACCCAGAGTTTCTTGGTACTGCTGTCCAGGCGCTCAAGAAGGACTTGTCCGTGGAGGATGAGGAGTCAAATATTCTTGCATTGCAGTGTATTGCTACCTTGGGTAATCCCGTTTGGACTGATCTTCTAATAGATGATGTTTTCCAAGTTTTGAGATCACCAACTGCTTCTCCATTACTGAAGAAACGCTCAGCATTGGCATTGTTGAAGCTGGTGAAAGAGAATAAAGCTTGTCTATTGAAGCATCAGCCATGGATACCAAGAATTCTATCTCTCTGTGACGACTCGAACCTTGGCGTTGTGCTCGCTGTTTTACCACTGGCAGAGTTCATTGCCACAGAAGTTGATTTTGAGAGCGCACGGAACCTCATTCCAGCACTCGTATCCAAACTGAACTTGCTGATTCTCGAGAGGGACCAAGTACCAAAGGACTACTTCTTCTGTGGTATTGCATCGCCGTGGCTCATTGTTAGAATCGCCCGGCTTCTCACACTGCTAATGCCTGACTCCAGAAACTTGAACATCGACTTGAACTCTCTAAGAGTCATGAGAGAATGCGTATCTACCACAATCAATAGGCTTGGAGCTCGTACCGAGACTGAATCATCTGTCAGAAACGTGTACAATGCTGTCCTGTTCGCCATGATCGATTTGGCCACGCACCTTGATCCCTCATCAGAGGCACTTGCATCCTCAATAGATGCAATCACAGGGTTGCTTCGATCCAGTGAGATGAACACCAAATACCTCGCATTGGACTCCCTCATCAAGCTCAGCACAGAACACACGACCCTCCAAAGATCACAAAAACACTTACTCAAGATTCTACAACTACTCAACCAGCACGACGTTTCTATTTCCAAGAAGGCACTCGATTTGATCTACGTCGTCGCAGACTTGGACACTACACCATACATTGTTTCTGAGCTGCTGAAGGCCATGAAGACCTCTGACCATGTCATTCGCTCCGAGATTGCCATAAAGATCTCTGTTCTTTCGGAGAAGTTCGCCCGTGATCCACAGTGGTTTGTCACTACAAACTTGCAACTGATCGATTTGTCTGGCCCGCAGATGAATGAATCTATCTGGCAACGTGTCGTCCAGATTGTGGTGAACAATGAGATGCTGCAGAAGTATACCTGTGAGAGCGTCTTTCAATACATCATGAAGCCAAATTTCGCTGAAGCGTTGGTCAAAATTGCTGCTTATGTCCTTGGTGAGTTTGGTGATCAGATTGTGGATGAGTATCCTTTACAGAAACAGTTTGAAATCTTGGGGAAACTCTATTTCTATGTGGCCAATGATACAAGGCAAATGCTCCTGGTTACACTGATGAAGCTGTTGAAGTTTGACATTGAGAACAAAAAGCTCAGATCCATGATGATCAAGCTGTTGAGACTAGAGGTCAACTCTATCAATTCTGAACTTCAGCAGCGCTCTTTTGAGTACTTGAATCTGATCCAGAGATTAAACACAGACCAAGGTAAAATGCTTTACATGCTTGTCTTTGACGAGATTCCTGTATTTAACACGAAGCAGAACCCGCTATTGCTGAGATTGGGTAAGACTAACCCAAGTGCTAAGAAAGAGTTGGTGAAAAGCACAGATAACCTGACACAGAAGCTTAACGGTACTATTCTAGAAGATGACGAGCTTTCTGACGAGGCAGACATCACAGATCCATTCAGTGAAAGGGCTCATTCGCAGACACCAACGACACCTGCCAGTACAGCACCTTCATCTTCCAGAGGTCCACCACCTCCGGTACCAGTGCAGCACAGAACGACAGATGGCCCATTATCACCAAATTGGGAGTTGGGCTTCTACAGAATGTTTGAATTCAACCAAGGTGTGCTCTTTGAAAACTCATTGATCAAGATCTTACTGAGAATCACAGCTCATGAGAGACAGAAGGATCTGATCTTTATGCAATTCACATTCCAAAATAAGTCCCCACAACCGATGAAGTCCTTCATTACTACACTGGCTAACTACCGTACTGTGAAACCAAACATTGTGCTTAACGCCGTGGACTTGCCTAGTAGTGAGGTTCCAGTGGATGGTAAGACCAATTCTGTTTTCGAAGTTTTACTACGAGCACCATTCGAGTTTGCCGAGATTCCAAATTTGAGAATCCAGTTCTCGTCTGGTGGTGCGTTCAACACTGTGAGATTAAAATTGCCAGTGTTTTTGACCAAGTTTGTGACACCTACTGCGCTTCAATTCCCTACATTCTTGCAACACTGGAAACAAATTGATGTGCTGGGTACTGGTGGTGAGGCCCTACAGTTGATCCACCTCCGCAGTTCCGTGAACCCAGATTGGGTTGTCAGATTTGTTAGTAAGTTGGGGTTGGCCTTGATTGAGCAGAATGCATCAAGTTTCGTCTTTGGTGGTGGTATTTTACACACATCTACCGATGGTAACATTGGCACATTGTTGAAGGTCAAATTCGTTGACGACTACAGTCTAGAGTTCAGATTTAGAACTACGAGAGATGGACTTGGTAGTCTGATGATGGAGTATGTGGTGAACTACTTCAAGATCCGTAACTAATTGTTATAGTTATTTTATGAGACCTGATGCTATGATACTAACGGTGTAGGCACAAGATTTTAGTTCTTTGGTGGTCTGGCACCAAAGATGTCAGTTCCGACTCTGACATAAGAAGTTCCCTGGTTGATGGCTTCAATGTAATCAGCACTCATACCCATAGATAATTCCAAGGTGGTTCCATACACCTCATCGATTTCAGTTTTCAAATCAGCCAATGTCTTGAACTCAGGGTTATCGCCCTCAGAGTGAGATTTCTCGAATGAGCCAATGGTCATCAATCCAGCCAGCTGGATGTTGGTAGCCTCTTTCAAGAGATATTCGACGATGGACTTCAGTGAGTCCTTATCCTCCGGCATGATTCCAGACTTTTGTTCTTCTCTCGAAGTGTTGATTTGGAGGAAGACATTGATCTTTGGGCCCTTGCCCTCTCTTGTGTCGTTCAACTTCTTTACCTTCTTCAAAGAGTCAATGGTGTGGACAGCATACAAGTTACGGATTGAGGTAGAAAGGTCCTTGCACTTGTTTGTCTGGAGACCACCAATGAAGTGCCATCTGATATCCTTGGGAAGAATGGCGGCTTTAGCTATGAGTTCTTGCACGTAGTTCTCCCCAAAGTCACGGACACCGTGGTCGTAGAGTGCCTGAATGTCTGAGGCAGGCTTGAGTTTGGAGACGGCGAGAAGATGCACTGAATGGGTAAAGGACTGAGGACGGGCCTTCTCTGTTGTGCTCTTCACATCGTTGAGAACACGCTCGTAGTTGCTGACGAGCTCTGCCTGTCTTTCTGTGGTGTAAGGCTCAAGCGACATTGTCTTATAGTTGATGAATCGGCTGGAAGGTCTTGGTACTCTCTGAACAATCCGGGATGCCATTAAGCGGTGGGGTAGTCAGATCAATAAACAAAATAAGCCACAATGGGGGATCAAAAAAGGTAAAGCTGAAGCTTTTCTTTACGCACACACACAGAGAAAATAGCCTATCGCGCGGGAGGTCCTCCTCAAATGTTGGTCGGGTAATTAAAAATAAAAAGAGGTGTCTGGGTGTAACTTACATAATCCGGTATCCCCTTCCTTTTTGATTTCATTTTCACTCCATTCGACCATGGATGTGGGAGTGTGAGGAAAACATAAGGTGTGTACTTGTGGTTCGAAATATATCACACAGACCCTTCTACAATTGAGAGTTGTTCCGGCTCTTTGAGAAAGCAACAACCCCTTTTGGTCTTCCAAGCCGAGACCGAGGCCGGTAGGCAGCGCGCCCTGAGCCAAATTTCCAAGAGCTCGAAATTTAGCACCACCTGCGGAGATCAGTTACCACACACGACGAAATTTCACTTTCCTCCGTCTAATAAAAATTTATACTTGCTACTTCCTTCCGACTCCACACACCTTCTCTCCAAATTCGGCCTCAAAGCCTTGACAATAACCTCACTATCCACCACCATCCTGTCACAATGCCTGCTCAGGTTACACCTCTGAGCGAGCTTAAACCGGATTATGCCCTGTTGCTAGCCTTTCCCCAGGAAGATGGAAAGGCCACATCAGAGGCCCAGGCCAACATCACCAAGCTTGTTGCGCACTTGTCGAAGCACGGATTCTACTCCCAACCAAGACCAGCAGACGATGACCAATTGATCATCTTTGTCAAAGTCTCCGACGACCTTCTTCTCAAGTACTTGAAGGGTGAGGGTGTAAAAGAGTACCTCTACGGTGTCCGTGGGGAGCTCGACACTGACGAGTCGCTGATCCAGCAGCTCACACCAACCACTAAGCTGGCTGCTGTCCATGCTTTGCTTACAGACCCAATCAACGAAGGCGGTGCTGGTATCACCACGGGCTCCCCTGAGTGGTCCTTCGTCACCAAGATTGCTCCTATCTGGGACTACGACGAGAACAAGAAGATTCTCAAGTCCTTTCTCAAGCTAAACTTTACCGATAAGGACGTGGAGAAGATCAGAGCCATTGCTGGCGAGAAGGTGGCTATGTACTTTGCCTTTGCCAACTTCTACTTCATTGCTCTACTCCCACCAGCCGTACTCGGCTTGGTGTCCCATTATGTCTTCAAGAGATTCTCCATGGTGTACACCGTGATCAATTCAATCTGGGCCATTGTCTTCTTAGCCGCATGGAGAAAGAAGCAGACCGTCCTCTCCTTGAAATGGAAAACTGCAGGATCCTCAAAGGTGGAGATCAGAAGAACCGAGTTCCACGGCGAGACTCTTGACACTGACCCTGCCACTGGCGAATCCATCCCATCTTTCTCGCCTGCTAAGCGTACTGCCAGACAACTGGCTTTCTTGCCAATCGCCATCGGTGGTATCGCCCTACTTGTCTCCTACCAACTGGCCTGTTTCTGTATTGAGATCTTCCTCACAGAGCTCTACCAGGGTCCTGGTAAGGGTCTTCTCGGTCTCGTTCCAACTGTTCTCGTTGTAGGTGTCGTTCCAATTTTGACCTCTATTTACGAGAAGTTTGTTGACAAGGCACTCGCCTTCGAGAACCACGAGTACCAGTCAACTTATAACCGCTCAAAGACACAGAAGATGTATATCTACAACTTCCTCTCCTCCTATGTTCCATTGTTCATCACCGTTTTCCTCTACTTGCCATTTGGTCACACTGTTAACCGTTTCTTCCCAACATTGGCCACCTACTGTTGGAAGTACAACATCCCAGTATTAAAGACCAATTATCAGATTAACAATGACAGACTCATTGGCCAGTTTGGCTTCTTTACCTTGACTTCTCAGATTATTGGTTTGCTCCTCGAGAACATTGTTCCAGTCACCATCCGTCTCATTAAAGAAAAGACTGGAGCCTCCAAGAAGCTCGCTAGACACTTGGATTCCCCTCAGGAGACTGCTTTCCTGTCCAATGTTCGCCAACAGCTTGCCATGCCAGAGTTTGATGTTGATGCTGAATATCGTGAACTCTGCACACAGTTTGGTTACTTGGTGCTCTTTGGCCCAGTTTGGTCGCTTGCCCCACTGGTGTCTTTGATCTTCAACTGGATTGAGATTAGAGGCGATGCCGAAAAGCTCTTGTTTGAATGTTCTCGTCCAGTTCCTCATCAGGCCGAGTCTATCAAACCGTGGGACACCCACTTGGGTATCCTCACTTGGATTGGCTCCTTCACTGGACCATTGGTCACCGTCATGTACAGACGTCAGTCTGAGGTCATTGCATCTTCTTCCTACAACTACTTCTCTTCTCCAGTTGTCACACCAGGATGGAAGCTTGCCTCTACCGCTCTTGTCGCTGAGAATGTTGCCCTCGGTTTAAAACTTGCTGTCGAGGCTTTGTTCCAGTCCTCTGCTTCTCAAGTTGAAAAGGAACACACCAAGAAGGAGCTGCTTCTTCGTCGTTCATACGTTGATGCATACGCAAAGGGTGCTGCCGTTCAGAAACGTTCCATCGAAATTGACCCTACAACTGCTGCCTGGAAGAACTTTTCTAGTGGCAATGTCGTTAAAGCTGCTGTCGGTTTTCCAGCATTGATTGTCGCCGTTAAGAGTGCACTCGATAAGGACTCTTTTGCTGAGAAGGAGAAGAAGGCTGCTACTTCAAAGCCAACTTCCCAGTCTGTTGACTCTGCTGCTGATTCCGTTGATGCCACTAAGTCAGGTGCTTCTCAGTATTCTGAGGACTCCCAGCTTCGTTCCACCACTGCTTCCAAGTCCGTTCCAAAGACAAAGGAGCCAACTGCAACTGATGCAGGTTCTGGATCTTCTGCCCCTGCCACGTCTGAGACTCCATACAATGCTGGTACCGCATCCAACACTGCTTCTGATGCTGTAGTTGGTGGTAGTAGCGGTGGCATCGCTGCTGGTGTTGCTGCTGGTGTTGGTATCAATACTATGTCAGCTGATAATTCTGATTCCCAGTCCACTGTCGCTTCTGACAAGGCTGCTGTTGGTATCCCAGTTTCATCTTCAGCTGATTCGGCTAGTTTAGAGTCGTTGTCATCCACCTCCCGGAAGAAATCTAAGAGAGGCTTCTTCGGTTTAGGTAAGAAGGACGCAAAGTCTGTTGGTAAGGCTGTAAAGGCTGATGTCACCAATATAGCCCCACAGCTGAAAACTGTCGGTGCTGATGTTGCCCATGGCGACTTCTCGTCTGCTAAAAAGACTGCTGCTGATATCTCTAAGAACCCAGACAAGTATGTTGGTGCAACTAAGAGTGCTATTGCTGATGCTAGAGCTGAGAAGTCTACTGGTACAACCTCTACTGGTGCCTCTATCGATGCTACAGGTGCTGCGTTGACCTCCTCCAACAAAGATGTAGCTAACAACGCTGACCGTTCTGCTAATCCTGAGCCTTTGAACAATGAGAAACAGACGGTGTCTTCTAACACTGATTCTTCTACTTACGCTGGATTGACTAGTTCTATTGGGGGCATTGCTGCTGTTGGTCTCGGTGGTTACGTTGCTTCCAAGTCTGATGTTCCAGAAGGGTCCGAGTCTGCTGAGAAATCTTTTGCTCCAGAATTAAGAACCCAGGGATCTCACGCTGAGTCTGCTGCAAAGTCTTTATCTGGTGCTGCTATTGCTCCTGGACTTGGTGCAAATGGTTCTAGCGGCTCCTCCAGTTCTACTAGCTTGGCTGGTGCTACTCTCCCACCTGACTTTGAGAAGAGAGCTAGTGCTTACAAGAAATCTGCTGCTGCTGCTGCTGCTGCCAACTCTGCTTCTCCGTCTGAAACACAGTCTGGGTACATTGGTCAACAGACTGGTTACAAAGGCTCCTCTGCTGGTGCCTTTAGCTCACAGCCAGATGATGCTGTTGCTGGTGTTGCCACTGTTGCTGGAACCACTCAAAAGCAGTCCTTGGATCCAAGGGCCTCCCCGGAGAACTCCACCGGTAATCAACCTTCATACAGCTTGAAAAACGGTGCCATTTCCGGTCTTGCCTCTGATGGCTCATACTTGGCTGGTAACGCTTCCTCCAATAAGGAATCTATGGTTGAGGGTTCCACTACTTCTGCTTCGTACTTGGATCAGGCTAAGAAATACGCAGAGAAGGGCGAAAAGTCTTTGAACGAATACGTTCAGAAAGCTGCTGACAAGGTTGATGATTATGCTAAGACCACCGACAATGAGCTCGTGACTAAGGGTAACACCTATGTCCAGAAGCTTGCTGATGGTGTCGAGGATTACACAATGAAAAATGAAAAGGAGACCTCTGCAGCAGCAGCTGCGGCAGCTGCTCCAAATACTCCAAAGCATCAGCAGATACCTAACAAAGGAAAGACTACTGATGCCCTCCAGTCCGAAACTCTCGAGAATATAAACCCATACAATGGTGATACTGGTGCTGTTACACCCAGCGGTGAGGTTTTGAAGGAGGACGATACTCTCGTTCCACCGAAAGTCTCCACTGCTGCTGATTCACACTCTGTAACCAGTAGCCAGGCTTCTTCCCCATCGAAGAAGAAGAAAGGTTTGTTGTCCAAGATCAAGGAGAAGGTTAGTCACTCTCCTTCCTCCACCCCAACTAAACATTGATTTGAATATTCTTTGTTATGGCATCTTATTAAAAACTTCTTGTTGTGTATTTCTCGAGATCTATTGAGTATGTATTGTATTTTTTTACACCGCTTTAACACATTGTTGATATGATGAAGTTGTTATTGTAGATCTCCATATGAAGTTATCATCCACACTATAAAAAATTTACTAGGTCAATTATACCTTGACAATATCAACTCTGGCTCTTTTCCAAATGTCGTGCAGAAGCATCTCATCACCAGCATTGGTCAGCTCATCGATATCTGGTTTCTTGATGGAGACATTGACTATGGTTCCTTTGTTCTTGAACTGCATGAAAGCACCAGGGTTAATCACTAACACGTTCTTCACAATCTTTGCAAAGAATCTCAACTCGGAAGGGATGATGAGGATATCTGGGATAACCTCATTGAATTCAGCCAGACCCAAGTATGGAACATCTAAATTGGAAGCCGGGAGAATCTCTTGCTGACCAGTGACGACGTTCTTTCTCTGCTTAGAAGATCCTGGGAACGCTGGATAGAATCTTCTTTGTTGAATTATGTGTTCTGCAATTCTCTCAAAACGGTTCTGAGTTACAGCATCACCTTTTACAACGTCCTTCAGGTCCTTGAAGATATCATTGTTGGAAACACCAATGTTGACCTCATTCAGCTGGAACATGGATGGGTTTGGGAAACATTTGAAGTTTTTTCCCAGTGCCAGCTGTTTTCTGTCGAATGAGTCCTGCGGGTAGGCAGCGTGCTTGGTGGTGGCATCCTTTAGAGATGGTATCAAGATCACTTGGGTAGCTTGGTTGATCTTTCTCAAGATCGGACTGACAACAAGTTTGAAGACTTCAGTCAATGTCTTTGGCTTCACTGTCTTCCCATCAACTTCAATCTCCAAGTCTAGACCTTTAGCTACTAGCGGATGGGTAACATCAACAAACGGACCAAACATTAACACAACATGTGGTTTGTAGTCAGTGTTAATCTTTCGTACCAGGTCGTCCAAGTTTCTATAATCATAGTCCGAAGAAGAAGTGTATGGACCATTAGCGATTAGAATCTTCATGCCACCATACTCTTCTAGCTCAGATTTTGGCGTTACAGGGGCACCCAAATATGGCAATTCAACGAATTCCTCAACCTTGAAAACCTCACCACTTGGGTTCTTACCTTTCAAGCAGACGATCTGACCAGGAAACAAGGCATACTGGTTCAACTGCGAGAGATCTAATGAGACTCTTTTACCAATACCACCAAGTCTCGAGGTCTCCAAAGCCAAACTGTGTTCGTTCAAAGTATCAGAGTCCTTGTACTGGGGGTTATCTGGAACTATTCTCCCCATCGCCAACACCTGATTCTGGGATTGAATGGATGGGTTGCCAAACTCAGCATCAGAGTAGTTGTAGTGAGTTTGAACGATTTGGGCAAAGGAATCAATCTGTTCATCGAGAATATCAGCAGCTTCCAACAACTTCTGACGCATGGTTCTGAAAAAGTACTTTTTGGGGTCAAAGTTGGCCAAAAGTTTCACTGGGTTTGCAATATCCTCGAAGTAAACTTCTGGTATGGAGTCATTGATAGTCTCAACGACGGTGTATGGTTGTTTGGCTGGGGTATCAGCGGGTGCAGATAATGGGGTAGAGACAGCTGTAGCAGGCAATGGAGTATTTAAGTTGGAGGCTGGAGATGCCACCTCCTTAAAGTCCAATGGTGTTGAGTTGTGCTGTGTTGGGGATATGAGTTTACGAGGTGTGTCAATTTTCTTCTTCTTCAGGAGTGGAGTACTGAATGGCGACGCGTTACCCAGGTTCACGATCTTTCTGGTCTTAATGGTAGATGGGGCGTTGCTTCTGTCTCTCTTCCTTTCGAGCTTGTCTTGGATATATTTTTGCAATCCTTCAAAGTGCTCTGGAGTGTACTTGACTTTGGCACCATCGAACTTAGAGAACACAAACGACTCCCAGTCGATGTAGAGATCTTCCACAGACAGGGAGTAAATCTTCATGATTTGTTCCAAAGCCGTTATAAGGGCCGGCTCATTGACCGAAGGTCCAAACTTTGATACGATACTTTCAGCTGTCATATTTTTGCTTTCTTAAAAAAATGGTGATATTCAGCTGAGCATTAAGGGAGGTTAACACTTACAAAACAGACGCGTTGAAAGAGACGCGTCATTTCGTGTTTTTGGCTTTGGAAGTTCACACAATTTACTTCGCGGCGTATAAATTGAATCTGGGGCCTATGCAAAACCTATCAGGGGAGATAGTTTCTCTGCTACAGCAACTTATAGCTGGACAGCTTATAGCTAAAATGGTATCATAGGACTCATATTGCTAAGCCTAAGTAAATTACTTAATGTTTACCCATTACAATCCATAATAGACACAACTGTCAAACCATTAATACCTTTAAATCCATTCCAGCTCATGACAAGGACACCATAAAGTGACTGTCTATCCCATCAAAAGTTGTGCAGATGTCTTTTCTCTATTCATACTACGCTAAAGTCTTCCTTCATAAACTAAATTTCGAAATGTATTGTTGTTGAGTAATAATCTTTAACCGAGATCTGAGAGTGTCCACAGCTAAATTTTGTCGAAACCAGAAGGGCGTTAACCCCCAGGTCCATTAAAACTATACTTGTGGTGGAGTATGACAGTAAAAGAAGGTACCAAATTCAAACCACTAGGGTGAAAAAAGTGATACAGGAGACTCTGTCATTGTGATATGTATATGTGTGTTTTGCGTTTGTGCAATGGGTTTGTTCATCATGTGTGGAAAGGTGTTGTTGTTACTTTTTTTTTGTGATAAATCTTTTCTGCTATGTCATAGATGTTTTAATTTAATGATGACGAGCAATGAAAAATCACCAAGCACCGGATCTCTTCAGCTGGACACCGACAGCAACGAATGGGATGGCGGCAGCAAGACCGAAGAAAGAGAAGTGGACCACAGCGTATGGGATCTTTCTGTTGTGGACCTTGAATGGGATGTTCTCATAGACACCCTCCTTGAAGTGAACAGCGTTCTTGGTAGTGGAAGAGAAGTTTCTTCTGGCAGTAGCTCTGACAACCTGTCTGGTGAACATTTTGGTGATGATGATATTTGATGTAAAGAAGTTGTTGGAAAACAAAGGTATAAAATATATAATAAGCCTTTGTGGTTAAGGAGTGAGGCCACTTTAATTTTTACCAATCGGCTTTTGAAGATAATTCTCGCGTTTATTTCCGTATTTACTCATAAGCAGTAGTTAAGAGAAGTTACCCGTCCTGAAGAAGTCATTAAAGCGACGCTGATTGGCCGTTTCGCGCTCACTTCTCCTCCTGGCTGGGTTGATTTTTGAGTGTTGAGATGTGAGAGAGTCTGTGTGTGAAGGGAAAAAAAAGATGAATGGCACGATACTTTTTGTGTTTGTTTCACACACTTTGAGGACCACAAACAAACAAACAAACTTACAATGATTGCTCCAATCACAGGTACTCTTAAGAAGAAGATTGCTGTCGACGTCTCTATCGGCCTAACCCTTGGTTTCGGTTTCGCCTCCTACTGGTGGTGGGGTTTCCACAAGCCTTCTGTCCAGAAAAGAGAGGACTACTATGCCTCTTTGGCCAAGGCTCAGGCTGATGAGGAGTAAATTATTACTCCATGGTTTACATTCATCATACAGACACATATACAAACACATACCACACACAAATATTCACAGCTAAAATAAATAAGGAAGGAGAGAGAGGAGGGAGCCAAGAAGGGGTAAAACTCGCACATACTATTGAACTGAGATGATCAAGATGACTGTGTCATCAATCAATCAAACATATCATTGACACACAGAGAAAGGCTTGCTACATCAAATCCATAGACTCATTGAGTATCAAGAGTCTGTTAGTGGGTGAACGGTCTATTACATTTCATAAATATATATATCTATATATATATGTTTGATTTTGGATCTATTGTTGACACATGTCTTCCTTCTTGTGACCTCTGCTGATATAGAAAACTGCCAACTTTTGATATTTATACATGACGTTCTAATGGATTCATTTAAGTAGGAAATATAAAAATATATTACACTTGGATCTATTTCCTTCATTGAGCGTGTATTTTTATTATACATCGGACCACTTTTGCAAACTCATAGTAGAGAAAATCTGCCACATTGGGAACGTGTCAGCACGCCTTAAAGACCACACGGACAGTTTAACTCACACATATATATATAGATATATTATCTCCCACCATGTCCCAACTCCCGAATTGACTGTATAGCCCATTCATAGTACAGTAATCTTGAGATGTCTCTCCAACAATTACTTGAAGCTCTCGGTGACAATCCAAAGAGTCTGGTCATTGACAGGTCGCTATCATCTTCCATCAACTCTCTCATTCCCTTCTCGCAACTCAAACAAAATGCTAACATCCACAATGTTTATTGGTTCCAAGACACATTGAACGTCAGCATAGATACATCAATTACAATACTGGTAAGATCGGAACTTGAAAATGTGAAAACGCTGCACAACAGAGTCAAAGAGCTGTCTTCTATGAATGTTGACATTCAAATTGATGTTGTCATCACAGACGATTATTCCAGGAGCTTCAAGTATCAGATGGAGCAGCAGGGTGTTCTTGGAGAAGTTGTATCAGTAAAAGAGTGGAAACTCTGGTTAGAGGTGAACAATGTTATGTCCTTGCATGTGAAAGAGTTTGAGAGTCTATATCTATACAAGACCCCCAACTCACCATTCAAACTTGCATCACTACTAAATGAGCATTTGAAAAAGAACCCAGAGCTGAGAATCACACAAGTTCTATCAAAAGGCATGACGTCGTCGAAGTTTGTTCAGATATTCAAAGACCTAAGGGAGAACGAGATCAGTCAGATGGGAATTCAGGAGAAACGAGAGTTTCTGAAAGTTGAGCAAGGACTCTATGAACAGCTCTCTTCGGGAAAGCAATGCGATTTGATTGTGTTGGAGAGAAACTTGGATTATTTAAGCGTCATGCTCCAACAGCTGAGCTATGCTGGCGTTATTGATGAGGTTTCAGGAATCGACATCAACACTACGAAATTGGATGATGAGACCGTGTATTTATCCTTAGACGAGGATTCTGGAGTTGGAATCTACGACTCACTGAAGCACATGAACTTTGGACTCGCGTGCGATTACTTGAACGCTGAGGCCAAATCTCTTCAAGCTCAATATGATGTTTTAGTCAAGAGGGTCGAGGTCTCATCAAACCTCATTGGAGAGCTTCAACAGCTAGAGTTTTTGAAGAAGGAAGTCAGCACACACACCAAAATCAGCGAGAAAATACTACTCAGATTGGGAATTAATGAGAATTCTAAATTCAATGTGCTGCTTGAACTTCAGCAAGATATCATCCTCACCAATATTGGCTACTCTACATCCATTTCCAGGGTCCTGGACCTGATCTATCAATTATACCCAGCCATCGAGGTTCTACGCATACTGTCCATAATCTCAATTGTATACGGAGGAATAAGAGAGAAAGACTTCCAGAACCTGTCGAACGAGATCATCGAATCATATGGTATCAAGTATCTCCTTGTCCTCCAGAATTTGCTGAAAATCGGCGTATTGCTTATCAGGGGAGATCCCCCAATCATCAAGTCATACAGTGCTCTCAACTCGGCTATGAACCTCTTGTCTGATGACACTGATACAGATGACATATTGGCACAAGCAATGGTTTACAGGGGCTATGTTCCTCTTGTTGCCCGCATTTTGGAAAAGACAATTAAGCCTCATGAGCGAGCCTCTTGGAAGGATGTGGATCTCACCTCCATTGCAGGGAAGACAGTACAGGAGTCTCTGATTAAAGAACCAAAAATGGGAGGTGCATCACTACAAAAGGACTCAACAATTTTCGTTGTTGTGATTGGTGGTGTAACACATTCAGAGGTTGCTGCTATTAGACAATGGGAAGAGAGATTCGAGAAGAGGTTTGGTGTCAAAAAGAAGGTAATTGTTGTTACTGACGGCTATTTGAACGCTAAAGATCTTTTAAGATCAGCTGAAAAGTAAGACTTAACACTTTTCAATTAAGTACTCTTATTTGCATCTACAATCTGAAAATTTATTAGTCAATGTGGCTCTCAAATTAAGATAAAGCATTAGATTATACAGTTGTGGTCCAAACCGATGAGGCCGCGCGGCGGCGGCGCACACAATTTTTTTTTTAAACCAACGATTCTACTTTCATCTTCATCAACATCATTAAATCAATAACGAACTTACAGCCCTTTAAACAATTCAAGATGAGGAATATCGTTTGCCTGAATAGAGGGAGAATTTCTGCTACGTCACAGTCAGCTCCAGATTTGCCCGTTGTGGCAGCTTCGTTTGATACTGTGAACGATTCATTATCACTGGTATTAGGCCCTGGTGAGTTTGGAGTCTTCGAAGTCCAACAGCTCACCAGAACAGGAGAGACGAAGATCCTTACCAGCTTTCCACACAATGGTGATGATTTGCTAAGCTTTGCTCACTTTGGTGACTCCCAACAGCTTGTTTTCGTGTTTGCCACAGGTGAGCTCGTCAGTGCTGTTTACGATGCTTATGGTGATTCTGAGGCCATTGTTGAAGTTGTTGGTTCCATCGACTGTGGTATTTCCGCAGCAAAGTGGTCTGATGACGAGGAGATGCTTGTAATTGTTACAGCGGAACACAATGTTGTTCTTTTATCTAGAGATTTCGACACTATTAGCGAGACCAAGCTGACACCTGAGGACTCCCGTTTGTCAAACCATGTTGATGTTGGTTGGGGTTCTAAGGAGACACAATTCAAAGGCAAGGGTGCCAAGCAACTAGAGAGAGAAATGATAAAGGCACTGGACCTGGAAAGGGATCACAATAAAAGAGATCCAACAATGCCGACCTACGTCCCATTGGGTGAATTGTCGGAATTTGACACACACAAAGTGGAAATATCTTGGAGAAAAGACTGTGAAGTATTTGCTGTTTCCACCATTGACACCATCAACAACACAGAGAGAAGAATGATTAGAGTTTTCACGAGAGATGGCACATTGGAGTCTGTTTCCGAGCCTGTGGATTGGTTGGAGAATCATGTGAGCTGGGGACCACTCATCGCCTCCGTCCAGAGAAACTCACATCCTCGCATCGAGGACGAGCTTGACGAGCATGAACCTTCACTGGATATCGTTTACTTTGAGCGCAATGGTCTTCGCCACGGAGAGTTTTCATCACGAATCCCATTGACCTCGAGTATTGACTCTATGTGCTGGAACTCCAACAATCAGGCCCTAGCCATATTATCACAGGGATGTGTGTACATCTGGACCACAAAGAATTACCATTGGTACCTCAAGCAGGAGCTAACTTTTCCATCTCGAACTGTTAAATTCGTTAAATGGCACCCCGAAAAGCCTCTCACACTGCTCATTGGAACAGAGACTACTGTTGAAGTTATCGACATGGCTCACAAGACCACAACAGGATCAACTATAGCACCATTTGATGTTGGTATGAATCTTGTGATCGATGGACCATGTCTTAATATCACACCGATCGCATTGGCTAATGTTCCCCCACCAATGGCGTACAAAGAATTGATCGTGAACACTGGCAACATTCTTGATGCCTGTGTGAGCAGGTCTAATGAACACTATGCAGTGTTGACCAACGAGGGTGTTGTAATTGGCTCCGTGGATATAGGTGCAATGAAGTCTGGCGAACACCCTCAAGTTCTGGCGACTGTGCCGAAGGCGGAGTTTGCTCTGGAGGTAGAGTCCTTGAGACAGATTGCTTTTGCAAATGATGATATAATTGGTGTACTCATGGATAGTGACGCGGGAATTTCTCGTATTGTTATTTTGGACGTTGCAAGCATCAGTGAGCCATACGTTAGAACTGTTATTGATGCACCTACCAAGGTCGTGTTGATGAAACCAATCGCTGATTGGTCTCAGATCTCTTTGGAAACCATCACTGGTACCATATACTTCTTGGAGAAGACCTATATCGAAGACCTCCAGGACGAGGAATTTGTGCTGAAGAAAGTCAATAAATTCCCACTACTATGTTGTGATTATGAGGTGATTACTATCAAGACTGGTCAGAAGCAAGATGAGTACGAATTTGAATCCAGTTGGGCCGATAATAAGAACTCTGAAAACATATTTGCATTTGGTCTTACATCTAACGGTAAGCTGTTTTGTAATGATTCTCAGATTTCATCTGCTATCACATCATTGAAAATCACTGAACGTTTCCTCATCATCACCACTGCTCAGCATACCTTGAGATTCATTCATTTGAACACCACGGAGTTCAAACCACTTGTCGAGTCCACAGATGTTACAAATGATGAGAGAATCAGAGCTATTGAACGAGGTTCATTGCTGGTGAATGTTATTCCCTCCAGATCTGCTATTGTTTTGCAGGCTCCAAGAGGCAACCTGGAGACAGTGAATCCACGTATCATGGTGTTGGGAGGCGTGAGAAGACACATATCAGCCAAAGAGTACAAGTCAGCCTTCTTACTTTGTCGTATACACAGAATAGACCTGGACATTCTGCATGATTTCAATCCAGATTTGTTCTTTGCGAACATTGAGCTCTTTGTTCAGCAGTTGGAGAAAATCGACTATTTGGATCTGTTCGTATCTTGTCTTCATGAGGAGGATGTCACATTGACCAAGTACAGAGAGACGAACTCCGATGCTGAGTTGGATGAAATTGTCAAGCCACAGCAGAATATCGCAAAACAGAAGATGGACAAGAGTAACCCAGCTGAATCGAAGATCAACAAAATATGTGAGGCCATCCTACAGGTTTTGCTCACCCCGCAGTACAAAACGAAGTATCTCCAAACCATTATTACTGCTTATGCATGTGAGAAACCTGCAAATTTGGAAGCAGCACTTTCTCTTATATCGTCCTTAGAAGATCCAGAACAATCTGAGAAGTCCGTGGTTCATCTTTGTTTCCTTCAAGATGTCAACTTACTCTACAAAACCGCACTGGGAATTTATGATGTAAAACTCACCTTGGCTATTGCTCAACAATCCCAGATGGACCCAAAGGAATACTTGCCATTCCTCCAACATTTGCACGAATTGCCTGAGCTGAGACGTCAGTTTGAGATCGACACTCATTTGAAGAAACATGATAAGGCTTTGGTATATTTAGCCGAGATCATCAAGGATGGTGATACACTCACTGAGGAGTTCACTGACTATGTTGTTGATTACGACTTGTACAAGACTGCGCTTGGTATATACAAGTATCAGACGGAGAAGCAGAACACTATATTGAGTCTCTATGCAAAATATTTATCATCAAAACAGGATTACGCTGAGGCGGGTATCACATATGAACTTCTCCAAGACTGGAAGAGTGCATTGGAGTGCTACATCATGGGTCAACGTTGGAGAGAAGCTTTGGCCATAACATCACAGCCACAGTTTGGCGAATTGAGTGAGGATACTTACGAAAGACTTGTTGCCGCTTTGACCGAAGCTCATAAGTACTCAGAGGCAGCTAAAGTACAACAATGCCGTGGACTTGTGCCTGATGCTGTCACATTATATTGCCGGTCTTACTGCTACGCTGACGCTATTTTGCTGTGCCAATCTGAGAAGAAGCCCGAGCTTATTGAGGAACTGGTTGATCCAGGTCTTGGTGAAGGTTTTGGAACAGTCGCTGAGCTGCTTGCCGATTGTAAGGGCCAGCTACAGTCGCAGTTGAGACGTTTGAGGGAGTTGAGAGAGAAGAAGGCTGATGATCCTTATTCTTTCTATGGGCAGACTGAGGAGAACGATGTTGCTGACAATGTATCCATTGCACCATCTGAGACGTCTACCAAGGAATCCTTCTTCACTCGTTACACTGGCAAAACTGGTGGTACTGCCAAGACAGGAGCTACGAGAAAGACACAGAAGAACAAGCGTCGTGAAGAGAGAAAGAAGGCTAGAGGAAAGAAGGGTACAATCTATGAAGAAGAGTACCTGGTGCAATCAGTAGGTCGTATGATTGATAGACTGGAGCAGACCAAGCCAGAAGCTATTCGCCTCGTTGAAGGGCTTATGAGAAGGTCCAAGAGAGAACAAGCCTATCAAATTCAGAAGACATTTACTGAGTTGCTGGAGGAGTTGAAAGAGAACATTGCTGAGATTTATGATATTAGTGAGAAGGATCGTGAGCGTATCGATGAGAATGGTGAAGTGTACTATACACCGGTCATCCCTGTTCCAACTGTTCCGGAGTTCCCTAAGTTGAGTGTTCTGGACTACTAAAGTTAGCCTGTGGAGTAATTCGTTAAGTCATTCGGTCATTATATTCTGGCATCATGTCATCCAGTTGGTGTAGTTGAACTCGAAAAGACTACCAGAACTGTAGTAGCCCCTTTTCAGATTTTCCTCGTGTTCCAACACCAAATCACTGAAGCCTTGAATACATCTCTTTGTCGCAGCGACAACAGATTCCTTCTTAGCCTTGTTGAAGGCCATGGACCGCTGTGGCATGTTCTCACCCTGGCCCATGCCCTCAGCCTCATGATATGTACCATCTTTGAGCGTGACGCGTACTGTAGTGAGGACACCAACCGTGTAACGTTCATTAGCACTTAAATCCAAGACGACCTTGGATTTGATGATCTCTGTGGACCAGCCATTGTATCCGAATGCGGCGTTTGTGTATTGTAGAAGCAGATGAAACGGAATGGAGTCCTCCTTACTGATGAAGCTGGGTCTTCGGTAGGCCTTGTCCTTCCTGTGCCTTTCAATCTTAGCCTGAAGGGTACCAGCACAAGCGACTGCCCACTTGGAGGCGGGTCGGTCTCTCCAGTCTCCGTCCATCATGACCTCAAGGTCTTCTATTTTAGGAAACAGAAGGCTTGTGTAAGTCGACGAGTCCTCTTCATGGTCACCCATAGTGGTAACCAGCGAAAGTTTGGAAGAAGCTACTGGTTACTGTTGTTACTGAAAGAAAGGCAATGGCGTTTCTTTGTTTACCTTTTGGAGATCTAACAGAATCTGCCAATGTTTGTCGAGTAAATAGTAGAAGACCGCGTTTTGGCCAGCGCGTTCAGAGATCAGTACCACACACAGAGGACGATGAAGTTAGAGAACTCACAGAAGCTCTACGCACAGGATTAGTCTGTTCTTTTACTACGCACAAAAATTGAGATCCCACCATTGGGTTGAAGTTATCTCCAGATTTTTCCCTGCTTTGTTTTGGTGAGATCATTCATTTATCACTCACCATCTCTTTGCACAACGGCATCGCTTACCAACTATGGAGCTCATTTCGGGCTTGATACCTCAGCAGAAGACGCAAACTGCTGAAGAGATCATCCCCACACTTTGTGACAGACTTGCACACTCAAAACTTGCGACGGACAAGAGAGCCGCTATTTTAACTCTCAAGGGATTTGCACGTGAGTTCCGAGAACTCGTCATCGCTAATGGTCTCCGTGCCTTGATCGCTACACTGAAGGAGTACGCTGAGCAACCAGACATTGCCAGAGCGTGTTTGGAGACGATTCTTGTTCTCTTCATTCGTAGAGAGGGAGATGAGGATCAAACCAGAGCATTCATTTCACAGCAGTCTCGTACTCAAAACGGTAAATATCCTTCGCCGTTGCTCATGAAGCAAGAGGGCACACAGAACACCATTGATCAATTCTCCATGTGGATTGCAGATGAGATTACACAGAGCAATGAGAACATCTCAGCTGTCGTATCATTGCTTGGTCTCCATAATGACGAGTTTTACATCACACTGTACACCCTTCAAGTTCTCGAAGCACTTGTTTCCATGCGTCCTAACAAGACCAAGGACTCACTTCTAAACGTACCACTGGCCATCGCATCCATTGTTGAGGTTCTCGACTCTACGCATGATGCCATAAAGAATGAGGCTGTTCTTCTTCTTATGGCGATTGCCAATGACAACTTCAACATCCAGAAGCTCGTCGCCTTCGAGAACGTCTTTGACAAGCTCTTCAACATGATACACGAAGAAGGTAATATTAGAGGAAGCATTGTTGTGCAGGACTGCCTGACGTTGCTCTCCAACCTTCTCAAGTACAACGTCTCCAACCAGAAGCTTTTTCTTGAGTCAAACTGTTTACCGAAGCTTGCCTTTTTGATTGCCGAACCAGTTTCTGAATCTTCTGATATGGTGTGGAACGACCAACGCCTCCAGAACATGATCATCACACTTGAGATTGTCAGCCTATTTGTACTCGAAGGAAATGAGTCTACCAAAGCGAATCAAGATGCTCTTCGTGATGGGGATATTATGTTGAAGGTCATGCAATTGATCTTTCTTCCAGACACACCGAACTCCATCAGACCGGCTGCCCTCCGTACGCTTTCAGGTCTCATTGCGAACAACCCAAATGCACAAGAAGAGTTTGCAAACATGGTTCTCCCATACATTGACCCATCCCTTCCAAAACAATTACAGAGGTTCAAAGGTAGTACTCGAGTTCTCACTGTACTCCTCAACTGGTGCTTGTATGTAAACTCTGTTCATTTGTTTGATATCCGTGTTGCTGCTGCTGGTTTGTTGAATGCGTACTTTGAAGGAAGTGCAGAGAACAAACACTCATTTATCCAAGATCAAATTGATGAGTACTACAGGGCTGACATTGCTGAGGAAGCGGCTTCTAATGAGGGACCATCTTCTCCATCCCCGACAGCTGAAAAACCATCACTCACCAACGGATCATCAGACCCAGAAACTCCTGTAAGAAATGGAATGGACAGTGAAGTGAACACACCACCAACGAACGGTACATCTTCTACATTGGAAGAAAAGGTTGCTCCGCGTGCCAACTTGTTTGAAGCCTTGCTAGAGTATGACCCGGAGCTGAAACTCAATCCGTATAAGATCTGGTTTGCAGCCATCATCCTCATTTCTCTTGTTCATGATAACGACGATATCAAAACAATGGTTTGTGATGTCCACACTGGCGATGAAGAGGCTGGTGAGGATGTTATTCGTGCTATCCCGGCTATGACAGACTTACTCATCTCATCCCTCACGACCCAAGACCAACGAGTTTCCATTGGTTATCTCATGCTTTTGATCGCTCTTTTGTTTGAGGACTTTAACTCGGTTAACGAATTCCTGAGCGACTCTTCCCATGTCAGATCGCTCCTTCAGTACCTTGCTCTCCCATCATCGGAGAAGGGCCTCGTGCAAGGGTTGAGTACGGTTCTTGTTGGCATTGCTTTTGAGTTCTCAAGTAAGGACTCTCCCCTGTCTCGTGTTGATCTTCACTCACTTATCAGTAAGATGGTTGGTAAGGACAGTTATGGTTTCAAAATTCTGCAGTTTAAGGAGAGCACGTTCTTTGCCAACTTTAACGAGGATGACATTTTAAACCCCTCAAGGGATGAAACCGGTCTTCCTGAAGTCTTCTTTGTCTCAACAATTGTCTCTTTGATAAAGGATAATTACTACAGGATCAAGAACACATTGAACCAGGACCCCACGATTGAGTCGAATGGTCGTATCTCTTATGAGAAGTTTGAGGAGCTACATGTGCACTATATTGATCTAAAGAAGAATTATGATGAGTACCAGGAGAGATCCGAGGCTTCACAGAGGGAGATCACAGAGACGTTGAACACAACCGCCTCTGAATTGAAGCAGGTCAACGAATCATTTGAGAAGGCTGAGAAAGAACTTGTTGAATTGAAAACTAGAAACGCTGAACTCGAGGCCAAGCTTACAGAAACTTCCACTGAACTGACCACTCTTCAGAAGCTCCACAAGGAACTCTCTGAATCATCCACACAACAGACGAGAGATCTCCATTCCACATCAGAGCAGCTTTCGTCTAGAGATGCACTCATTTCTAACTTGAAGAATGAGCTTAAACAGGTGCAGGAGCAGAAAAAGAAAGCTGACGATGATGTTGGTAAGATGAGTCGTGACTTGTTCAAGCTCAGCACCAGGAAAGAGGAGCTGGAAAAACAGGTCAAGAATTTGGAGAAGCAGATCCAAAACAATGTTAAACAGCAAGAGAAGCTTCAACAGTCACTGAAAGAGAAATCTGAAGAAACCAATGGTTTGAAGTCAAAGCTTTTTGAAACTTCCAAGGATTTGAAAGCTATTGAGAGCTCCAAAGTAGAAATCGAGAAGTCTTTGGATGATGCAAAAGCCACACATATTCAAAACCAGACTCTTATCACGCAAATGTCTGAGAAGTTGAGATCCATTGCAATGAACTGTCAAGAGTTGGAAGCCACTAAAAGCGCCCTGGAGGAGCAGATAACGAAACTGAAGAACTCATATTCGAGGGAGCTCGATGATCTGAAATCTAAGATAGTGCAGCTGGAGGCCTCTAACACAGACTTACAATCTCTATCCGATAGTTTGAGCTCACAGAAGGACAAGATGAAAGCTACTTTCAAGGCTACCACGGACGCTCAGGTATCAAAAGTTTCTAAGTTGAAGAAGGAAAATCAGGTCTTGGAGAAGACTATTGCTGACTTGAAATTGGAGTTGGAATCAAGCAAGAAACTTTGTGGTGAGCATGAAGCTCAGATAAGAGGCTTGAGTGATCAAGTAAAAGCTGCCAAGAATGAACTAAGTGACCTTAAAGAATCACACGCAGCTGCAAGTCAGAAGAGGATTGACTCACACAACGAGGTACTGGCTGCTGTAGAGAGAGAGCTGTCTACCGAGAAAGAGACCCACAAGTCTGCCATTTTAGATCTCAACGAGAAAATTAGGGAATTAACGGAGATCAAAGAGAGTACTGCTAATGAACTTGATACCACAAAGAAAGACCTATTGAAAGCTCAGAAGCAGCTTGATGACAAGCAGACCAAGCTGACCACAGTATCCAAGGAACTTGGCGAGAAACAGGTGCTTATTCAAGAGTTGAGGTCCACCAAGGATTCTCTTGAGGCTCAGTTACTTGAGGCTTCAAAGGAGTCCAAGGACAAGCTGGCTGATTTTCAGCACCAAGTTGAAAAGCTGACCAGGACCAAGCTGAATCTTGAGACTGAACTCGATGAACTTGCACTTGAGTATGAAGGCAAAGAATCAGAGCTCAAGAAGGAGATCAAGGCTTTGACTGAGAAGATCAAATCTGTTGAAGAAGAAAAGAAGTCACTCTCATCAACCCTTGAGATGATCTCTCAAAGAATTGAGACTAAAGATATGGAGGCGGAGTCTTTAGTAAAGAAGCTTAAAGCCAATACAGTGGAAGCTGAGGAGTTGACTAAACATAAGAACTCCTTGGAATCTGAAAAGAAGTCACTGGAAGAGTCCCTTCAGTCTTCAAGTGATCTGGTGGAAACATTGCAGAAGGAAGGAAAGTCTTTGAAGGAGGAGATTGAATTAATCAATGAGAATCTTTCTAAGAGTGAGCAATTGTTGAAAACCACACAGAAACGCATGGAAGACCAGAAGAAGAAGAGTTCCGATAGGGTGACTGCTTTACAAAAGGAGATCAAGTCTTTGAAGAACTCAATGGAGAAAAAAGCTGCTGAGTTTGAAAAAGAAAGAAGTTTGCTGTCGGAGGATTCAAGCTCTACTATGAAGGAATACTCTGAGAAGGTTACAAAGCTTGAAGACGAGCTACAGAAACTTGAAGTCTCCAAAGATCAAGAAATATCAGCATTGGAGAAGGAGAAACTTGCTCTTGAAGATACCATTGCCGATTTGAAGTCGAATACAGAAACTCTTGCTGTTGATTTGACATCCAAGGACTCCAAGATTACGGAGTTGAAAGAGAAGTCAATGGAAGCCGATACTGTTGTTCAGAATTTGAAGAAGGAGTTGTATGAAAGAGACCAGAAGTTGACTAAGTCCATTGTTACGGAGAGAACCCTAGATGAGATTTCCTCAAAACTAGCTGTTTCTGAGGCTCAGTTGAAATCTAAGGAATCATCGTTGTTAGATACTGAGACTCAACTGAAGCAATCAGCTGAAACAGTAGAGAAGCTTGAGAAAGACGTGGAACATTTGCAGAGAGAACTTGAATCCGAGAAGTCTTCTTATGAGTCATCAGCATCTTCTTTAGACGAAAAAGTGAAGAAACTTAACGCAGAGATGGTCAAGCTGAAGGAAGAGAACGAAGCATTGTCCACTGAACTTCGTGGGAACACATCAAAGAATGAGGATATTCTTTCCAAACAGAAAGCCCAATCTGAAGAGAGCTTAAAAAAGATATCATCACTGGAAGAGACTATCAACAAGCTCACCACTTCACTCAATATTACAGAAGAGAACTATAAACAGAAAGAGAAAGAGCTCTCAAAGTTAGAGGAAGAATCTAATTCTTCCGAAAAGTCTCTTATGGATGAGATTGAGAGGTTGAAGAAAGCCATTTCTGATGCTGAACTCTACAAAACACAGAACGAGGAATTGGTCACCAAAATGCAATCTCTTTCCGAGAGACTCGAGTCAACTATTAAGGAGGCTGCTAAGACTGAGATGCTACTTAAAGAGAACGATGATTTGAAGAAGCAATATGAAAAAGTCAAGACAGAGATGGTTGACAAGTCTGAAATCGATGACCTTATGTTGGTTCTTGATGACTTGGATGAGAAAAAGAAGAAGTACAAAGACCTCGTGAGATCTTTGGGTGGTGAAGTTTCCGAGGATGATGATGATGAGGATGATGAAGATGAGGAGGATGAGGATGATGATTAACATTAGAACAAAGAGGTCCATAGACTTCGAATGAGGCAGATGCTACTTTCAGTTACAATAGATTACTGGTAGACCTGTATTAGATCAATTTCAGCACTTTCGTGCCAAGACAGGGAATTAGGCATTCTGAGTGGGAGCACGAGGGTCTTTGATTCGGTGAATCCGCACAAAGTTTGGGTCCAGTTCAGCAATCTGACCGATATCCTGCGGTGTGATAAAGATGGTTTGGGCCTTGGGTTCTCTGGACAACTTCGAAAGCATCAATCTCATTCCAATCTTTCTGTTGACCTGGTCCATAAATACATCAAACTCATCGAGACCTTTGATACGGGAGCGCATCGGCTTCCATGTAGCCAATAACAAGGCAATCTGAGAGAAGGACTTCTCACCACCAGATAGGGAGTCAACGTGTCTTGGCTTCTTATCATTCCTTGTACTCACCAACATCTCGAGCTTGTTCTTCTTTGTCTCAAAGTTCAAGCTTCCACTGAAGTTTCTGAACTGTAGGGAGTCACTAAAGTCCAAGTCAGCTTCAATAAAGGTACTGTCTCTCGATGTCCGGAATGCTTTCAGTCTTTGATCCAAAGACCGAGCCAAAAGGTCAACAGCGTTCTTGGCTTCTATGAACTGAGTGTAAGCCTTGCGGTACTTCTTTCTGGCAGCGATATCTTCATTAACGATGTCTTCTGGAGACTTACCCAGCAATTGATCAGCTTCTTGAACCTTGGACGAGATCTTATTGATTTCTTGCTTCAGAACATCTATGTCAGGGACATGGACCGCATCAGCCTCCTCCTTGGTGCATAACTTTTTAGCAGCTTCCTCTGTGTCCTTCTGCTTCTGAAGCCATAACGGTAAGCTTCTCATAGTCTCTTCAAGCTCCTCCAATCTTCTCTTCTTTCCCCTCTCGAAATGCTCCTTCTTCTGAACACAAACTTGAATCTCAGCTTCACAGTTCACTAACTTTTCACCTGCATCATCAGTGATATGGTGTTGTCCCTTGGCACGCGACCTAATCTGCGCTAGGTCTTCTTGGATCCGTTGACCAATAGCCGCATAGTTCCTGACCTCCTCCTGCATGGCTGGAATAGAAGCCTGATAGATACCGAATTGACGTTGTGCATCGAACTTTTCTTCCTTCATCGCTTCAAGCTTACCGGTGTCAGAACTTTCGTCAATCTTCTTCTGCAACTGATACACCTCAGCGTCAAGTCGACGAACCTCACCCTTAAGTCTCTTAAGCTTCTCATGGAGGCTTTGCTTCTCTTCCCTCTGCTGAGAGCCGAGATCTTGGATTTGACGCTGAAGTTGACTCAACTGATCTTCAAGATCTTTGACGGCCCGCTTCTGAGCGCTTGTATCAGTGATACCACTTCTTGGTTTGAGCTTTGGTAGGGTATTTGTGTCGTAGAATATTGGGTTTGAGAGGAAGGCTCCATTTCTATTGACCTGCAATTGGATACCAGACGTATTGTGGTTCAAACATAACACCGAAGCGACATTCTGGGAAGTCTCAGCAATGTGCTGACCTTCTCGTCTATTGTCTGAAAGAACAATGGACTCAATGTGCGCAGTATCGATGAGCACATACTTCATATCCTCATTCTCAAACTCCAATGCGTCAAGAAGCGTAGGGAGGCCCCTTGGAACACCGCTTGAATAGTTGAATCTCTCGTTCTTTCTGATAAGGATAGTACCTGTGTATTGGTAACGGCTGAAGATCTTCTGGAGGACCCTCTGGTCTCTTGAATTCTGGACCACAAATGTGTTGAGAACTCTTCCCAGATTGGCTTCAATGATTGCTTGATACTTCTCGTACCCCTCTTTCAAGTACAAATATCTCCCTATTGGACCAATAACAACATCAGAAAAGTCACGAGTTCTAGACACATCAGCAGCAACATTCATCAGAGACTTACCATAACAGTGAAGTGGGTGTGGCTTGTTTCTTCTCTCCTGTTCGGCGTTTCTTATTACGTTCTGATGGTGGTTGATCTGTTCTCTGAGTTCATTTGTCTCCATCCTTAAGTTATCAAACTGATCCTTATAACGTTCATCAATGTCTTCGACCTGACTTGTGAGTGAAACAATCTCCTCACGGAGAGGAATCTGTTTCTCAGTGGCAACTTTGATCTGTTCCTCCAAAACTTCCTTCGTTCCACCATTCCTTCGTCTCAGTTCTTCAATCTCCTTCTGGATCTTTACTTCAAGATCATCCATCTTCTTCTGATAAGCTTCAGCCTCATGCTTAGTATCCTCTAGCTTTGTAGTAAGACTGTCCATGCGACGTTCAGCTTTCTTCATATCAATCTTTTTCTCAGTCAGTTCTTGTTTGGTATAGTTCAGTTCCTCCATCAATCTCTCCTTCTTAGCAGAAAGATGGTCTCTTTGAGCACTAAGCTCCCCTATTTGTTGTTCCAGAGCTTCAATGTTACGATCAGCTTCTTTCAAAATATCTTCATGGCTCTCTTCTGTGGCATGAATTTTTTCAATGAGCCCAGTGGCGTAATCAAATTCCATCCAAAAGTACTTACCATGATAAATACGTTGTTTATGACGAAGCTCATTAGAGTCTGCCAGTTTCTCGTGCAGTTTTCTAGCCTCTGCAGCCTCTTCCTTGAGATCTAGTAAACCTTCCTTGAGCTTCACAATTCTTAGTTCAATTTGGGACTTGATCTCTCGGGCGTTTTTCAGGTTTTCAAGCATGGCCTCCATCAACGTACCCCTCATGAAGAACTTGTACTTCTGCTCATCCGTAGAGGCAGTCAGGAAAGATCTTGCCATATCCTGAGATAAGAAGCACATAGGGTTCGAGACAGCAATGTTGAAGTAATCCAATATAGCATCTAAGTCTGCCTTCTTGGTTGAGACTGTCCGACCATTTTCGGATTTCATCTTGTATGGAAAAGCGGTAGCGTCTCTTCTCAGTGTTCTCTGGATGATGATTTCGTTACCGTAGGTACCGTAGTCAAATGCCTCATCACCTTCATTTGCAAGTACCACGGTGACTTCAGACACGTTGGTACCCTCCTTGATCAAATCACGAAGCGAAGAACCTCTGTTAGTTTCAGTGGCCTTAGCACCAAGACAGATAGAAATGGCAGTCAAAATAGAACTCTTACCAGAGCCATTGTGGCCAATGATAAAATTCAGTCTGGATCCAAGTTCAAGCTCAAAGTTAGCATGGCACATAAAATTCTTGAGGGAGACACGCTTGATAACACCTGATACCTTCATCTCGTCAACCTCAGCCCTGTCCAAAACGCTGGAATTTCTTTGTGTCATCTTGGCACGAGCCATTCGGAGCTTCTTATGAGTTTTTTCAGGAGCTTGAGATAAGAACTCATCAATGTCAATGTCCTATGGTGAGGAGTTAGTAGCAGATTGATTAAGAGACGCGTACGCGTCAGTGACGCATCAGCCATCATCACTTACTGCCTTGCCTGAGTCATCGAACGCGGGTTCATTCAGATGTTCGTTGTGCTCCTCGTAGAGCTGATCCACAGACTGGTCAGCTGGATGGACTTGGCCTCTGGATGCCATGTATGTCTCTGCCGCTGTGTTGGTTAATTTGTAGTACTGTTTGTTGTGGTTTGAAGGAACAATCTCCAATCGGTTTTTTTCGCAACTTCGCGACTTTTTGTCTAGCGAATTCGGACGAGTCCTTGCGTTAACCACAACCGGTTCGCAACCTCATGCTCTCAGCACATCAACAACTACTAGTCCTCAAGATACACTCAATTACGTCTAATAAGTGATGCTGAAACCCGATATGAAAACAAGAGAAGGCTAGAACCCCCGGTCAGACGAAATCGGGCTTACACCTCTCATCTCCGAGTCTTAAAGAGCCTGTGGCTACTTCGTAAGCTATAACATAACCATCTCAGACATTCTGAAGCCATAATATTTATCTCAAAAGTAATAGACAAGTTCAAAATGAGAGATTAACAGGTTTAATCTTTCAAAAAAAACAATTGAATCAATAAGAAAACAGCACTAAGTAAGTAATGACCAAGGCTCATAATTGAAAACCCGGACACCATCATTTTAAAGGCGTGGATGGGGGTTTACTCCCGCCCCAAGTCATCCGATCGAGTCATTTAGTTTGGGTCCTACAATAAAGACCAACCCTTACACGACCTCCACAGTTACTCGAATGTTGAGGTGCTTGAATCCAATCAAAAAGCAGAGGGTTTCCCCGGTTGACAAGAGGAGATGCGACATCGCACTACGACACCTCTCCCAGTCTCACCCTCTGAATTCTGAAAGGGAAATAGTCAATCTGAGAGACCTTGACACTAAATGGTCACAAAGATGGAGGTCCATGTCCCCAGATGGAGGCCTCTACCCACTTCCGAAGGAGGATGTTTCATCTAAGGACAAAAAGTACATTCTGTCCATGTTTCCCTACCCTTCGGGAATGCTTCACATGGGGCATCTCAGAGTTTACACGATCAGTGATGCCGTTTCAAGATTCCACAGGGCAAGAGGAACGAGTGTGATCCATCCAATGGGATGGGATGCCTTTGGTCTGCCTGCAGAGAATGCTGCAGCTGAGCGTAACGTTAACCCTGGAGTTTGGACGAGACAAAATATTGCTAAGATGAAGGATCAGATGCACATGATGCTGGCAGATTTTGATTGGGAGAGAGAAGTCACGACATGTAATGCCGATTACTATAAGTGGACCCAAAAGATATTTCTCCTTCTTCACGAAGAAGGCCTTGCTTATAGAAAGGAAGCTGAAATCAACTGGGATCCAGTGGATCAGACCGTTCTTGCTAATGAACAGGTGGATAGTGAGGGAAGATCATGGAGATCTGGGGCCATTGTTGAGAAAAGGCTCTTGAAACAGTGGTTTCTTGGTATCACTCGGTTTGCACATGAGCTCAACAAGGACCTAAATACGCTTACACAGTGGCCAAACAAGGTCAAGCTAATGCAGAAACACTGGATTGGTGAGTCTCATGGTGCTGAGATCACCTTCCCAACAAGCATCGATAACACATCTGTGACGGTGTTCACCACTAGACCTGATACTCTCCTCAGTGTTCAGTATATTGCACTTGCTACTGACAATGAAATCGTCAAGCGACTCTCGAAATCTGACCCAGCTCTGGAGAGGTTTGTTCAGGAAGCCGAGGACCTAACAGAGGACTCCAAAGCTGGCTTCGAACTGTCCCAACTGAAAGTACGCAATCCTCTGCTAAAGGATTATGACATTCCAGTGTTTGTGGCTCCATATGTTCTTGGATCTTACGGTTCTGGTGCTGTCATGGGTTGTCCAGGACATGATGAGAGGGATTTTGCTTTCTGGGCTGAAAACAAACCAGGCTCTCATGTGATCAAGACAGTTTCACCATCATCACCGAAGCAAAAGGATATAGAGGATGCTCCATTCCTACACGAGGGAATATTGAATTCCAATGCAGGGCCATTTGAAGGTCTCACATCTAAGCAGGCCAAGAAGGCCATCGTTGACACACTAGCCAAGGAAAACTTGGGAAACGCTACTGTCAAGTACCGCATCAGGGATTGGCTTATCAGTAGACAAAGATATTGGGGTGCCCCTATTCCAATCATCCATTGTGACTCGTGTGGATCTATTCCGGTACCAGACAAGGATCTTCCTGTCATGTTACCAGATGATGCCTCTATCACTGGAAAGGGTAATCCACTTGAGAAGTTAGAATCGTTTATCAACACACAGTGTCCAAATTGTGGATGTGCTGCTAAGCGTGAGACCGATACTATGGATACGTTTATGGACAGCTCTTGGTACTTCTTCCGCTACACAGATCCAAAGAACATTGATAAGCCGTTTGATTTCCAAAAGGCTACCAACGCTCTCCCAGTTGACATTTACATTGGTGGTGTTGAACACGCTATCCTTCACCTCTTGTACTCGAGATTTATTTCCAAGTTTTTGTCGAAGAAGGGCCTATGGGACGGTTCTCACTCCAATGGCGAGCCTTTCAAGAAGCTTGTCACTCAAGGCATGGTTCATGGTAAGACCTTCATCGATCCAAGGAATGGGCGGTTCTTAAAGCCAGAAGAAGTTGACAAGTCCAATCCACAGAATCCCGTCATTATCAAGACTGGTGAGGCTCCTAAAATCTCATCTGAGAAGATGTCAAAGTCCAAGTATAATGGAGCTGACCCTGGTGAGTGCATTGAGAAGCATGGTGCCGATGCCACTCGTGCACACATCTTATTCCAGGCACCAGTATCAGATATTCTTGATTGGGATGAGGCCAAGATTGTTGGTATTGAAAGATGGATTCGTCGTTTGCTGGATCTGTCCACACAAATTCCTGAAAAGGCGAGAGCCACAACAAGTATGAAGATTTCAGAGACACTTAACGAAGATGAAATCAAGTTCCACAATGAGACAGAGACGCTGATTAAGTCCATCACAGAATCCTTTGATGTAACGCTTTCAATGAATACTGTAATCTCAGACTATATGAAGCTAACCAGAGCCATATCCTCGGCTTTGGAAAATGAGAACATCAATGTTTCGATGGTCTTGAAGAATTACAGAAAGTTAGTTGTTGTCATTTCACCTGTGACACCAGCTTCTGCTGAAGAGGCATGGGAGAAGCTGTTACATGAGCAAGGCCAGACTTGGAGCAGTGTATTCGCACAGCCTTGGCCAGATCCAGAGCCAATCATGGAGTCGAATCTGACGAACTATAACATCTTTATTGATGGAAAGATGAGATTCACATACGAAGCGTCCAAAGACTTTTATGAGGACGAGAACTTTGTGAGAACTACTCTCTTGAACACCGATGTTGCTGCTAAATATCTTGCTGGAAAGGAGATCAAGAAAGTGATCTGTAAACAGAGAGCCATCAGTTTCGTTGTCGCTTGATAGGTAACTCTTGTACATATGACACTGCATCTGTAACATAATAAACTAAACATAAGAAAAAAGAACTTGTACTTATAAATCATGGAAAATCATCTCTTATCGAGCAAGCTCTTCAAGTGCGAGAACAGCAGATCAGCCAGACCCACAAATCCAAGCTTTTCCAGTTCCTTTAAAACCTCTATTTTGACGTCTTCCGGATCCATCTGCAGCCAATGAAGTTCGGGATCATCAATCAACTCTCTCATGGAGGAAGCTGTGAGTGGACCTTCATGTCTGGTGTTACACTCGGAATCCTTGTCTTCTAGACTTCTCACAATCTTGGCACTGAACGCTGCAAATGCAGGGGTATGATGCAAGTTAAAGAGTGACTTAAAATCAGAGTTCCTGTCAAAGATCGGCAGCGTGATGTTAAACGCATCCGTGAATTCATGTGAAAGGCCGAACGTGAATGGCGATGTCTTGGTAGTATCAAATGCCTTGTTTCTCCAAGTCATATTACAGAGATCTACCACATATGAGTTATGGAGATTGGTGAATTGTAACACCTCCTCACTGCTATCACCACTCTTGAGCACGGTTTTAGCAAAGTTTAAATGTCCACAGATAGCAGAAAATACCACTGGATCACCACAAAAGAGAAGACCATAAATCACAGTTGGCGGCAATACGACATCCTTGACACGCAGGATCGCGTCTGGGACGAATTGGAGCAGAGTGATGAAGTTCGAAGAAGCAATACAAATGGATCTATCATAATCCATAGATTTGAGCTTCTCGGGAATCAGCCTCAACGTGGCATTGAAAATGGAGATAAGGTCCTCTCCAATAGTATCCGACAACTGACTGTCACTGTAGCATCGCCTCAATACTTCACCAATACTTTCGAGATATTGGCAGCACCACTCAGCTGACATCTGTGAAAACAGTCCATTATAGAGCTTATTGATGATGATGATATGTGCAAGGTCCTTCAGAGTGAGTTTGGAGATGAAATACCAGAGGTAGGTTGATAGTTCTGTGTAGTTTAAGATCATATCTTCACTAGTTAAAAGAACTTCAACAACTACTCCCCTAACGTTGCCAGCAAGTTCTGTATAGCTGACCAGCATATCCAGAACCCTTTTGCATTCGATGTATCTCATCTTGCTGAAGGACTCAACAGACATTCTGGTCCACATATCAAAGCGAAGGAAATCATCCTCACCTCCCTTCAAGGCGAACGTGAGTAGCGAGACACCTGTGTGGTCCAAAAAAATGGCATCCCAGTCTCTGGGTATACTCAAAGACTCAAGCTTAGATGCCAGATCTTCCAAAGTACTAGCATTTTGAGAGTGTACCACATCCAAAGAAGCTGTGTAGTCGAGAGATATCGTCCCGATCTTCCTCTTCTTGAGCTTCTTACCAAACTCATCAAGATCTCGTAGCTCAGCCATAGGCGCAATAATACTACCACCTTTCATTTTCTGTAACTCCATCAATTCTTTAACATACGAAGGGTTAGGATGCTTGAACACTCGAGGTGAAATCTTCGGAAAAACGTTTAGCACCAGATCAGGACGGAATTCCTGATACAGCAGAGCTAAGGCAATAACAGGGTCACTTGAGCTGTCTTTAGAGTACAAGTTAACCAGTCTGTTCACTCTTGATTCAATTACATGCTTGCCCTTTGTGGCAAGAAAAAGAAGCTGGGCAATTGGACCTCTTAGAAACTCAAACTCCAGGAAGTTGAACAGTACACCGTAGAGTCTCTCAATGACGTCAGGTTGTTCCAGGTACCCGTATACAGATATCATCCAGTTAATTAAAGATACCTGAACCTTGTGTGATATGAACTTCTCTCCACCACTAGCTGCGTTCGTACTGAGTGCCCCACAAATTGAATAGATGGCAGATGTCGGTACTTTGCCCTTGAAGAAGAGGTAATGTCGGATAACGTGATTCTTCATCCCGACAGAGAGTTTCGAGTATGGATCTGTAAGGATACTAATAAGTTTGAGAAGATCATTTGTATTGATTCCACATTGCCTTATCGAGAGCTGGTCAAGCTGCTGAATAGTTTCCTTGGATGGTATTGATGCTGGGTATGGGTTAGTACTTGCATGTTATGGATGGAACTAATCCTCAGCGGTCATACCTGATGTAAGCTCTTCAATGAGCCTAGAAATGTGCTCCGACATGATCAGGAAATCAACCGATAGATAGCTTGGAGACCCTATGATCTGTTAGACAGGTACAGTTTGAAAAGAAAGTCATGAGACTAAATGAGATTGATGTTTACGCGTTTTAAGGAACATAATTCCCTATCGCGGAGGACTGTGAGCGAGGGACTTGACACCATAATAATATTATATTATAGAAGGATCAATGGGGAGAAGAAAAAAGGTGTTCCTAGTAAATATATAACTCTTAAAAGTAACTTGAATGAATCTATTAGGCGATGAGGTAAGAAAAAGACAGGGGGTTTCAAATGAACGAGAGATATGAAATCACCAAGGGTGTTGGTTGCCCTAGCAACATGTCTTCCAAGCTGTAAAGTGCTTACAGCTTTCTACACTTTTGATATACGCTTCCAGTTTGAAGTTTACAAAAAGGTTACATCTAAGCGTGAATGCTATTTGGTTCTCATATAACGCTATATAGTCTATAAGACTAGACCCATGTGGTGAAGTTCAAACATAGTGGCTGAGCTATTGTGAAGTGCAACAGGGAGTCGAAGTCAAGCGATCAATGGAGTGGAGCCTTAATCGAGACACAACCCGTTCTGTCAAAGTTATTCTTGCTTCTAATGTATGGGTCCAGCTTAATGTAGTTCTCTGCCAACTCAACCCCGATTTGGGCTTTGGCCTGCTTCCACTTCTTACTCTCCTCTGGTGTTGAGGCCTCAATCCACTTGACTGTAGCGTCAACGAACTTCTCGACAATGGCATTACGCTCAGCTTTAATTTGGTCTCTAGTGGCAGTGTCAAGCAAAAGCTTGTCATCATCTGGATTTGGTGGAGTCCAAGTTGGCTTAAAGTCATCCTTACCACCGAGTTCAACTGGAATGCACTCAGCGTCAATATACTTCTCCAAGTCCTTAGTGCTTTTGGTGAAGACAATCTTTGATGCCACTACAGGGTCCAGCCAGTTCTTGATGATGTTCCAAATAGGTGGGAAGATCCATGGGGCCTTGTGGATGAACAACTTACCCAAAGACTCTGGGTAGTGAGCCTCAAAGATACCAATCATGAACTTGACTGGAGCATAGTCCATGTTGGCCATGGAGAAATCGGTCATGTCAAACATGATAGAAGCAGAATCTAATGGCTCCTGGAGAACCAGTCTGAGAATCTCAATCACCATTAGTGTGTAGTTCTCAACTTCCTCTAGTGTCTGCTCAGAGGAATGGTGCAATTTTGTTCTGATACGAACAATCGGTCTGCCTTCTTTATCGTGACCTCTGAAGTAGGCCTTGTTTAGTTCAAACTGTTTGATAAGTCCTGGCGCACTTTTGGCCTCGTATGGCTTTCTGTCACCATCAAGGAGTAACTGGTCCACGTTGCGCTCCTTGAGTCTCCAATGAAGTGTGTTGGCGAACATGGCTAATCCCTTGTCTGCATCCCACTTTCTGGCTCTGACAAATCTCAAGAGCAAGTTATCTGGTGTATCTGTTCTGAGCATATTCCAGAAGTTGTTATAAATGTCTTCAGGGTTCAAATCCTTCAAGGAGTCGTGGATCATCTTGTGAGTGTAACTTTCTTCGATGGACTCACGGGATCTAGTCGTGGTCAGAGAAAGGTCATTCTTCTCACTAGACTTGGATTTCTTGTGAGCTTTACGGAATTTTCCAAACAACTTCTTCTTTCCCTTGGCTCCAGATTCAGAAGACTTCGATGACTTAGTGGCAATAGATGTGGTCGTTGTGGTGCGGTGTGGAAGGGATAATTGCGTAACAGGTGTTCCCCAAAACCTAAGGATATGAGCCCAAATATCCTTGAGCTTGGCTTCTTCCTCCTCTGTGAGTGTATCAAAGCGTCCAGGTTCGTTCGATGCAGTCATTTTTTGATTACAATCACTAGGAATGTGGAGGCAGTTGAGCGTTGTTGTTTACGCGTTGGAAAGTTGGGTTTTATGTTTTTTTTTCCGCCCCGAACGCGCATGATTTTTCCACATTTTTCCCCTCAAGCAACTCAGGCCGTTGATCTGGAAGCTTTCGTGGAGAAAAAGAAAGAGAGAAAAGATCTACATTGGATGGTTATCGGTCGCATTCATTAGGTAAGATATCAACATGGAAGTCATATTGCAGTTATTTGAAGTTACAAGGAATTCGTAACCCTTTTGAGGTTAAATCTTGTGTTAATGAAGACTGAGGCTGTGCCTTACGTCACCTGACTGATCACGTGACTGAAGGCCGTAAGGCTCCCCTTCATACCCATTCCTGTCTTTTAAGATAGAAAGAGGTCTCAAAGTCAAAGCAGGTTGTTTCCAGTGTTAATTTAAGCACAGAATTGATCCCTTCTAGCACTCAAAAGGGTTGCTGATTATCCTGCTGAGAATCACTGCTTTCGACCCCTTTAATTGTATGTTTTGATTTCGCGGTGTTGGGGATCAAAAACAAAAACAAACAGATGAGATGAGTTTTTACAATTTGTTAAAATTGGATCTCTTTAAGTGTGAAATCCTCGATTGAGCAGAGAACTGGCATTGAATTTGTGACAGTGTTGTTGTTTTCTGTCGTTCACTAAAAAAAGGTGCCAGAATAGCGGCTTGTAACCATCAACGGAGCGCTATAAACACAGCGTCTTTTCTCTCAACCCTTTAACAAAACAAAACAAAACAAAACAAACAAAGGAAACAGACACACATCAACTTCGCAACTGATTGAAAAACACCGCTAAATCTACTCTTTCCAGTTGTTAAAGGTCCTCTCAAGACTGCCATGGCATCCGAACGCGAGTCATCTATCACCGTTGCAGTCCGTGTCCGCCCGTTTACATCCTCTGAATTAGCACATCTCGTGAAGAAGAAGGATGACAATATCTTCCTTGGAGATGGCGCTTTGAGCTTTGACCACGCACAGTCCAATAAAGAAAACGCCTATGGGGCTAAAAAGTATGGTCCTCAAGGAATCAGAAAGATTGTGGATGTTGTTGACGACAGAATGTTGATCTTTGACCCACCAGAGAATAATCCGTTGGCCAACATTTCCAAGAACGTGTTCCCTCATGGAAAACGCACAACCCGCTTCAAAGAACACAGATTTGTCTTTGACCGTCTATTTGATGAAGATTCCTCGCAGGAAGATGTCTACAACAATACCACAAGACCATTGCTGGACAGTGTGCTCGATGGATTCAATTCTACTGTGTTTGCCTATGGTGCCACAGGTTGCGGAAAAACGCATACCATTAGCGGCACAGTTGAGCAACCAGGAATCATTTTCTTGACCATGAAGGAGCTTTTTGAACGAATTGCAGAGCTAAAGGATACCAAAAATATAGATGTCTCCCTATCTTATTTGGAAATTTACAATGAGACCATTAGAGATTTGATGCAACCAGACAACAATGGCAAAACTCTCACATTGAGAGAGGATGCCAACAAGAGAATCAGTGTCTCAAACTTATCTACACACAAACCAAGATCAGTGGAGGATGTTATGGACATGATCATCATTGGAAATGGTAACAGAACATCATCCCCAACGGAGGCCAATGCCACATCATCAAGATCGCATGCCGTACTTCAGATAAATGTCACACAAAAGAATAGAACAGCTGATGTAAAAGAGGACCATACCTTTGGTACTTTATCCATCATTGACTTGGCCGGAAGTGAACGTGCTGCTGCTACTAAGAACAGAGGGGATCGCTTACAAGAGGGTGCTAACATCAACAAGTCACTACTCGCTTTGGGTAACTGTATCAATGCTTTATGTGATCTGAGACGGAGAAACCATGTCCCCTACAGGGATTCTAAGTTGACGAGGTTATTGAAGTTTTCTCTTGGAGGTAACTGCAAGACTGTGATGATTGTCTGTATCAGTCCTTCGAGCATTCACTACGATGAGACTTTGAACACATTGAAATATGCTAACAGAGCCAAGGAGATCAAAACAAAACTGGTACGGAATCAACACAGTTTAAACCGCCATGTGGGCTCATACTTAAAGATGATCACAGAACAGAAACAGGAGATAGAGGAATTAAGAACAAGAGAGACCACAAGAATTGATGATGCTCTCAATCGCTACAAACAGAAGAGAGAACGTGTTTCCATTGGAATCTTGGAGTTTGTTGACGGATTGAAGCAGAACCTCAACACAAGGAAGTTCGAAACTCTGAAGCTTAAAAAGTCCTTGATTCTCTGTAAGAGACAGTTGCTTTTGCAACAAAAGTCTGAGCTGGACAAATTCATTGACACCTTTGACTCCTTACAAACGACTCTTCCTCGGTTTGATGATGCTAAGCCTGTTTTGCTTGACTTGGTTGATAGGATTTCCCACAAGGTTTCGGAACTCGAAGGTCTCTATGAAGAAGAGTCTGAGATTGACCATATCATGACAAGCTCAACAGATGCGGCTATAAGAAAGCTTGCAGAGCTTGAAAGTTGGTCTGATTATGATAAGCTTACACTTGATTCAATGGTCTCACTGATCAAGGACTCACTAGAAAAGACCATCTTGTTCAATGCATCAGTGCTTCACGATAAAATTGTTTCATCTGAGGAATTCAATGGTAATTTGAAGTTCACTTCCAGAACGTTATTTGAGATCATTGCACACTTGAACACTTTAAAGAACAGCAACCAAGACCTTGATCTGCTCAAAGGAGAGATTGAGCTGACAATACAGGAGTTCTATGAAGGGTTCAACAAGTGTATTGATGATCTGCTCTCCATTGATAGCAAGTTTGAGAAGTTTGCTGCTGCACGGCAGAATGATGTTACCTCTGAGATCAAGATTCCCACATCACCAATCAGACGACTTTCGAGAGCAAGACCATCATCTCCATTTAAGATGTCACCATCTACACGTTTATCGCTTGTACGTCCAGCGCACAACCACTCGAAAATAACAAAAACCAGTTCACCGGTCCCCAAGAATAGGGTTAAACAACCTAAAAAAGTCAGGTGGGATGTTCCTGATATGTCAAAGTTGAGTGATGATGAAGATTCCGATGTTAATATGGAAGAATTAGCTAAGGAGACTGGTGATCTTGATATGCTATCAAGGGACAGTATACCAGATGAGTCTATCAACCAAAGTTTTTCGGAGCTAGAGCAACTATTTAAGAAGAGGCAGTCCTTGACTTCTAAAGCATTGAATCCCGTTTCGTCAAGGAGATCTCTTACAAACTCTGTACTCACCAGTGATACTACAGATCAGCCACAACAGCCAACAACACTTGGTGCACCAATTCGCTTAAACGATTAATGACAGAATCAATACAAATTTTGCATTATGATAACCAGGGATCTAAAATGTAGATCTACAAAAATAAGGGGAGGAAAAGAAATGTTTAGTAAGTTGACAAATGTGTTGTATAATAACATACATAATATTAAGCCGATCTCGTATCGTCAATAAAAAAAGAACAAAAAAGGGTCAAAATGAGAGAACCATAATTAGCAGCAGAGAATGGCAAGGAACAAATAGTTTTTTGAGTACATAGAAAAAGAAAGGAGGAAAGCAAAAGGGAGGAAAGAAACCAAAAAAATGAGAAATAAAAAAAAACTTTTTGTATGAACAACAAACTTTTTTTTCAGGATTTTATATGTTTATGTGGACAATGTGTGTGGTACTTGTGAACTTTTTTTTGGCGGTTTTTTGTAAGATTTTCCGAGTGTGGTAGAGAAAAACACCAACAGTGAAGACAAAAGAAAATAGAAGAAAACCAATCAGAGAAAGAAAGAAAGTACAACCCCAGTTTGAATTTAACAAACAACAGCATTATAAGACCAATCAACATGTCTTGTAGGACTGCAACAGAATCTACAAGAACAGTACATGTTTCTCTGGTAGGAGCCTGTAGCAGCACAGTACTCTGGTTCCATCTGAATAGAGTAAGTCTTATGGTGACCACCACCAAATCTCATTTGTTGTGGATGTGGTTCGAAACCTGCAGACTGGTATTCGTAAGAAGACCAAGAAGGTTGATAATAGCCAGTATCATAGCGAGGAGAGAACTCCGATCTATCAGACATTATTGGAGAAGCAGGCTCTCTGGCGTATGGCGAGATTGATGCCAATGACTGCGAGTGAGCATGCTGCTTCAGTTGTTGTTGTTCTTGTTGCTGTTGTTGGATCTTTTGTTGGTTGATCTTTTGTTGGTGCTCTTCAACGTTCTGGGTGTACTTGGTGAACTGATGGTGCAACTCGTTGTAGCGAGACATGTCAACATCATGGAGTCTCCAAGACAAGAGAGAGAGCCAATGAGCCTCCATGCCGTTAATGAGACGGATGGAGAGACCAGTGGCATCGGACCAAGACTTGTTGGTAAAAGTGTTGTCGTCATTGGCCTTGTTAGCGAGGACCAAAGAAAGGACAACAGTTTGGAAAATGAAGTCATCGTCGTTAATACAAAAGTTGGATGGCTCCTTCTCGTATTTCTGCAACAAATAGTAGCTGGCCAAGATCAAAGAGGACAATGGCAATCTAACGGCAGAAAGAACAGACTTCAAGGAGGAGTTGAACTTTGCATTATCAGTGTCACCTCTGGAAAAGAGTCTAAAGGCCAAGTAGGTCAAGAACTTGGACATGATAGACAAGTCATAATCGAGAACGGAAGACACACCACCAGTGACGGCCTCAGAAACCTCTGGTTGAGCAGCCTGTGGTGGCTGATGCTGAGGAGGGGCGTAGAAGCCTGGTGGAGGAGCTTGGAAACCAGCGTGATATGCACCAAAGCGGGCCTGCTGTGGATGGTACTCACCATACAAAGGGGCCACTGGAGCTGGGGCATAGTAGCTGTTGCTGTGTTGGTGGCGGTGGAAGGTGTCTGCACCGTTGTAGTACCCGTAGACAGAAGTCATGATGTAAATGGTGGAACACCGGTTTGTGTGTGTGTGTTTGTATGAAGCCCTGGAGATAAGCTGAAAAGCAATGAAGTGAGTTTCCTTTCTTTTATAAAGTTCTTGTGAGTGAGTGATGACAGAAAACTTCGGGATATATCAAAATAATCACAGAAGTATCAGTGTTATCACACTTAAATTAAAGGTGAAGGAAAGCGCTCGCGCAAAGCAGAAAATTACAGCTCTTGAGGGGGGCAAAAAATGCGAGACGAACGATAACTTAACCAAAAGCTCGTTCTAATGTGTCTGCAGAAGTGAACTTCTTGATGAGTAAGAAGTCTGTGAGTGTGTGTTTGAGTGTTTGTTGTCAGTGGTGACAAATCAGGCACAGGGTCTTTGCTCTCGTTTTTGTTGAGTTCGAAGTGGACACCGGAGTGGGGCCAGGTGGGCTCACACAGAATTGGGAGAAAGAGAAGGGGAAGGTGGGGGTTAGCGATTTAAAATCAAGGTTTCCTCAGGCAAATACACGTGTGAGTAATATCTGACCTTTCAACAAGGAAAACAAGAAGATAAATGCAGAGGGTTGTTTTGGGGTGTGGTTGAAGAGAAAGAGAGGAAAGGTGTTATAAATGATAAAAGAAGATGACAACTTCTGTTTTTTTTGTATTTTGGTTGTCGAGGCAAAAGGGAGAGAGAAAATTCTGCTATGTGTGGTGCGAACCGTATAAAAAATTAATAAAATGCGCAAGCCGCGCCTCTCTCTCCCATCTCTATTTTCGCTCAATGGCGAAAGATTTGCGGATACCAATGATTACGGTAAAAATAAAAAATCAGCCGCGGGCTGCATGATATAAGGATAATAAGGAAAACAAAAAGCAATTTTTCAATACTTAATTAGGAAAATTGCGCTGAGAAAAAAAAAATAACGAAAATATAGTAAAAAGAAACGAATTATGACACAAATTCGCGAAAATGCTGATGAATTACTAGTCACGTGATTAAACAGTCGTGTTCTGAGCTGCGTCTGGTAAATACTTTAAATCATTCTCTCACGATACACATACACCAATGAGTTAAAAAGTTCGAGAGAAGGAGGAATACTAAATGTCAGTTTCCTTATCCCCGGTATCAAGAAAGCGTAACTTGTCCCGTGTTGAGGCATTGAAAACAAAGGGCACGCAACCTTACTCCAGAGTAAAATCATCTGCTAGTGTCACAAAGAACGGAAAGCTCTTCCTATTTGGTGGATTCAATGAAGCTGATATCCGTAAGTTATTTCCTGTATATGAATGAAAAAGAAAACAAACAAAACTAACAACCACCAGTTGACTCTAACGTATATCTGTTAGATATCAAATCACTAACGTGGGAAACACATAAGCATCACGTCTATCGCGAGGGCCACTCCGCACTTTCCATCCGTGATGATGAAGTCTTGGTCTTTGGGGGTAGCTCTGTTGATCCTCCTACACCTCATGCAGAGCACCCCTACGATGATCTTCTCATATACAACACTGCTACACTTCAGTGGCATTCGGTCCCAATGAGCGGGTCCATCCCCACAAAGAGATCAAGGCATGCTGCATGTTTGAGTGCTGACAGGACCAAGATGTATGTATCGGGAGGCCAACAAATTGAAGAGGAAACACCACTGGACGATCTGTACTGTTTTGACATCACAACAGGTGTATGGGATGGCCCTAGAAAGTTTATCTGTCGGTTTGATCACTTTATCACTTTCCATGACGATAAGATCTGGGCCATTGGTGGGTTCACCCAGGACATGGCGCACAGTACGGATATATCATACTTTGATTTGCTTACAAACTCAACAGGATCCATCTCAATGCACGACATCCCCAGTTTTAAGGGTGGCCACATCTATGTACCAACCATGAATGACTCCCTCGTGCTCGACGTTGTTGTGCCGTTATGGACTTTTGAGAAAATCGAACCATGCATTGGTCTCTATGACCTCAGCAGTCTAAGATGGCAGGCAGTGCTTACTGGTGCATTCAAACCGCTAATGGGCTACAGATGGAGACACACAGTAGTACACCATGGCAAGCTGCTTCTCATCGGATATCCACTACACAAGGACATGGATGACAGCTCTTTTGATTACAAACTGTCTGACGTCGTTCAGCTCAGTCTCGGGGATTTGGGTGTTTTCAGCGAGCCTGCTCAACAGAACCGTGGTGGCATCGTGGAAGACCTTTCGAAACTTCTCTTTCAGGAGGAGTTTAGTGATTTCAAAATCATTGGAATTGAAGGCGACGAGAGACCATCTGTGCATGCCACTTTTGTGGAGCACTCTCCATTGGACGAACCGTTCGAATCCAATATGACATCTGACACATTTGTCAAGTCTAAACCCATCCCGGTGCACTCGATCATTTTGCTGGCAAGATGGCCTCACTTCCAAAGAATAATACATAGTGGAATGACAGAAACACATACAAATACGCTGTTTATCCAAGAACCAGTTGCATGGATTGCTGAATTGATCGAGTTCTTGTACACTGACGAGATCAGCCACAAGGATACAAACACACTCACAGGTCTACTCATTTTGGCTAATATGTACGACCTTCCAAGGCTGAGAACAACCTGTATCTTGGCCATATACTCACAAGGGCTTAAGATCAAAAACGTGCTTAAGGTGTGGACAAGAGCGATGATTGCCGGTGAACAGGTTCTGGCTCACAATGCTGTTACCTTCTGTTTCTATAACTGGGGTAAGGTTGTCAATACCAAGCAATTCAGACAACTGACAAAGGAAGAACTCGTCACTCTTTGCCAACAGGTGAGCCGTGATGGTATGATAATTACTGACTCCTCAAAGCCAATGATCATACCGGCGACTCAGGAAGTCTTAGAGCAAGGCGACATTATGGGCTTCAATTTCAACAATCCTATCATTACCTCACACAATGCTGGATTCACAAATTTCATGACATACTCCGGTCAACCAAAGGACACCGACACTGATGATCTCAGTGACGACTCCACAGATGAATCACAGCTTCTTGTCCCCGATACCAACATGGGCTTTCGAATCACGTCACCACCGGAAACTACGTATTGGGGCAATTCCCAGAGGGGGCTGAACAGCCTTGGAGAGAGAGAAGCTGACGACACTGACATGGACGAGTGACATTGACATAAACACTACAACAGCTTCTGTGTCGTCTTCTTGAGAAGCATACTTTATTTTTATATGTATGGCAATAAACAAATCTAGATACCACCAGCTTCTCTGTACCAGCGAATACCTCTATCTAGAGATATCACAACCAGACCATCATTCTTGTCAGCACCTGCACCACCTCTGATACCAGCCTTGATAAATTTGACGCCAGTTGCAGCACACATTCCATCCTCTTCATTGACAATGTCCTCGTCGTCAACGTCTGTTGGAGACAAGCTGATTGTGGCCTCTCTTTCACGGGTCTTGATACTCCAGACACGTACTTTCCCATCGTAACCACAAGACACAAGAAATTCGCCAGATGCGTCAAAGTCAATATCAAATACCCATCCATCATGGGCATATGCGCCTACAGAGACATTTGCACTGTGCGTAGGAATGGTGAAGGATCCCACGTTCTCACCGTAGACTGTATCGTAGAGCGTAACAGTTCCATATGATCCAGAGTCGGATGCGATAGCGAGAAGTTTACCCAGTGGTGAAAACTTCACAGAGCGTGTTGCAGCTGATGACTGAGAAGATCCTTTGAGACCAAAGTTATGGAAAGTGTATACCGGCTTAGAGGTCTCGATATGTGTTAGGACGATATCGCCATTTTGGAACCCAGTAGCGAGAAGATCTTGGGACGATGAGAGATCAAGACAGGTTGCAAACGAGTTTGTTTGCGTTTTTACAACACCATGGAGTGTAAACTGTGGGATTCCAGAATCATCAATATCAAAGTTCCAGATCTTAGTAGATCCCGTTGCTTGAGTAGCAGCAAACTTATGCAGTTTCCCATCAATATCCTTGAGCCACTTGATTGCCCAGTAAGCGTCTTTCTTGTCTGATGCAAATGTCGATGACTCAAGCAGTGTGATGGTATTATCAGCATTAATAGATAGGAAGAAGATCTCACCGTTGAAGGCCGTGGTGGCCACAAGGATCCTTCTCACCCCTTTGATGACATCTTCAAAGGCATCAACATGGTGAACACCTGTCTTGTTGATGAACACAGACTCAACGTGCTCCTTGGCAGTGTCTGTTTCAGTCAATCTGTTATTCCAGAACTTCAAATAACCATCACCAGATGCTGTGATCGTGTACGGTTGAGTTATTGCGACGGCGTAGATGTCAGCTTCATGTGCTCGTCCAGCATTGATAACGGAGATGTACTGTTTACTCTATTGAAGATGTTAGTTAAACATTGATTATTGTTATTCTTTTAATGACAATGGCATACCATTATCTTCTTTTGTAGATGAGCTTCTTATATGGTAGATATAATTGATTAATGAACTGAATTTACAACCTTAAATGCCTTGGGGGTTTGATCATGATGATGGGTTCTCCTCTCATCGCCATAACAAAAGAAAACCTGAAGGGCGCGAAAGTTAATTTCGCGAATTGTTTACCAAGGAAACTTATATAAGGAGACAGGTTTATCCTATCGGAATGTTATAAATAAAAGGGATATTCAATTAGTTGGAGACTCAACATCAAATAAAAGAATTACACATCTTCCTCTCTGAAACCTTTCACTACTTTAAGTACCAAATGGAAGTCGAAGTATCCATTCCGCTCACATCGACCAGCGACGACCGCTCATACACACTTTACCATGTACTGGTTAAACAGGGCACACGATCATTCACGCTACTCAAAAGATATTCCGATTTCACTGCTCTTCGGACAGAGCTCGAGTCTCTGTACTCAGATACCCTCCCGTACAGACTCCCCAAGAAGACTTTTATGAGAAGCACGGTAACAAATCCGACGTTCGCTGAAGAGAGACGTGCCATACTCGAGAAGTTCCTGGTAGATTGCATCTCTGATCAACAGCACATCAAATGGAGACGTTCCCTTCCCTTTAGAGAGTTTTTGAATTTACCTCCTGGCACATTCTCCAGATCAAGTGAGGCCACCAAGGAGAAAGTAAAAGCTGCGTGGACGTTAAGCAGCACAAGGAATGACGAGCCCATCACAGATGCGACGATATGGCTTGACACCGTAAGAGAAACAAAATCCACGCTTCAAGACGCCAGATCCACAGTGTTCATTGATGGACTAGAGGCGCGCAAGAAACTAATATTGGGCAGATCGAAGTTTGAAGGGCTTCGAAAAGGCCTGGATGTTGCCATTAGTAAGGGCTTGATCGGAGAAGGTGAGGGTAAAAGAAGATCTGACTTGCTCTACTCCTTGGAACGAGAGCACCGGGACCTGGAGTCTCTGCTCTCAACTGTGACAACTAATTCAGAGGAGTCATCATCCTTGAACAAACCACGACTTTTCCAGAATAAGAGTACTCTATTCAAGGGCCGAGTGATTGGAGAACCACAGGAGACAGAGCGAACGAGAGGTCAAGACAACCAACAGTTGCTTCAAATGCAAAAAGAGGATTTTAAATCACAGGACCAACAACTGGAGCAGCTTGGTGCAGTGATCCGCAAACAGAAAGACCTTGCTGTTGCCATCAATGAAGAGTTACAACTCCAGAATGAGTTGCTGGACGAGCTGGATGGTGAGGTCGATCGTGTTGGTAATAAGCTTCATTATGCGCAGAAAAGAGTTGGAAAATTCACGTAAAGCTAAAGATAAAAGATATGATTTTAAGAGTGTGCACTTATGACTCAATGATGATACATTAATCTCCCCCATGGTAGCATTCCCTTTGTTCTATGATTTAATAGGGACACCTCTCAGGTAGACTTGCAAAGCTGTTTAGTATTGCAATGAGATTTTACGGACTCTTTCGATTGAGTATCACAGAGGCTTGACTTGGACGACATCATCCTAATCGGATTATTTCATGAAAAATAGTTGAGATCGCCGATTACAATATACCTGCACCCCATATATAGCAGTTTTGTTGTCAGAGTTATAGACATTGCCAGAGCACAAACTCACAAGCTAGACGCAATAACGAGGGACTACCGGCCTACAAGCCTTATCAAGTATCATCAACATTATCAGCATAGTCAAGACGCACAAAGAAACCGAAATAAGACATACTTTTCACGCCACTGGGAAGACAGCATTTCTCAGGGTGATGAGTGTGTTCTTAGTTTCCTGTTCCTCCTTGCTGTCTTTATTCTGGTCCTCGTTCTTCTTAATGGCAATCAGCAATTTGTCAATGCCCGACATAAGCGACTCTTTGTCTGAGTCTGAGAGTACCACATCTTCAAACTCAAGAAGCTTAATAATGATCAGCGAGGAGATGGAAATGATGTCAGCACGTAGGCCATATTGGATAACTTGCGAGAGAACCTCATTGAAGTCCACGTTCTTCAAGCTGAGGTGGTTGAGTGTAAGTTTGAACAACACTTCAAAGGAGTTTTTGCGCACCTCAATTGCTTTATCCTGCTTGTGTTTGAATGGCCCGATTTGGACAACCTCCTGATACTCCGTTCTAACACCAAGTTCCTTGTAGACAATAGGCAAGATCTGGGGCAAATATGGTGCAAGCATGACAAAGTGGTTGTTCAAAGCGGTCATCAGAGTAAGAATTCCAATTTGCTTGATTTCAAGGTGTTCAACTTCGATCTTCTCAAATGCATGGAGCAGCAAAGACTCGATGAGATCAACAGATACAACTTCGTCGTAGGCCAGAATAAATTTGATGGCAGCAATCACCGTGTAAACCACCACCTTAGAATCATCTCTTAGCAAATCAGCAGCCTTGGTGAAGAAAAAGTTCGTGTCATTGTTTTTGACTAGAATGAGTCCAATATCATGTGATATGACCCTTGTCAGATTTTCATCAACATCGGCCATTGACTGGGAAAGACTCACCAGGGTGTTCCAAATCTCTGTGTAGTCCTCATGTGACAACGTCTTGTCCTTTTGCAACACCTGTTTGATGGCAACGAGCAGTAAATGTTGTTGCTGACCTTTCTTAATCATTTCAAGGAATCCCCTGAGATAAGACTGGCTATTTCTAGAGATCACCTTTCCAATGGTATCCGCTGCATAGATCTTAGCCTCATCATCAGAGAAGAAGGTCATCAACTGTTCCACAGCGATGTTCAAATCAATATGCTCTCCCACATATCCCAAGAGCTTGAGGTTGAAGATTACATGTTGTCCTCCCATTAGTTCCTTTTCCCTCTCTGCAACATAAGGCAGTAAGTTTTCATGGACAACAATATTAGCTAAAACCTTGATGTTACGGTCAGAGTCACTATTCTTTTCCAGGGTTGGAATCAAGATCGATCCAATCTGAGTTGACACATCCAACAATGCACTCTCATCAACCTCACTTATAGACGAGGCTTTCAAGAATACATCAATCAACTGAGTCTTCTCGATGTCCAAGTGACTCAAGATTCTTAGGATCTGTGACTGATTGGTATTCTGGTTGAACCATCCCACCAAGAGATCGTAGATTGAGGGGTCAACTGGAACAACAGCAGAAACGTTAACTAAGGATTCAATCACAGAAGCGTAGTAGGTTTGGTTTGGCAATAACTCCTTGTAGACGGCCAATACCTCCTGCATAGCAGGAATGTTGATTCTATCACCGTACATCTTTGCGAACTGTGTTATAGCATCAACAGTATTGGTGACAATAGGCTCATATTTCAAGGTCTCAGCAAACAGGCCAAGAATCTCGACAACTTTAGAATCCGGCAAGGTCTTCAATTGGCCCAATCCTTCAATGGCAGCATTTCTGATACCACTGTCGTTCTTCGCAAAAGATGCAATCTGGATAATGGAGTCGGTTAAAGCTTCGTTGTAGGTTAAGTTAAGGACATCAATAGACGTTGTGATGGAGTTCATGATACTGATGTGATTCTTGGATATCAATCCTTTGTTGATGGTCTCGACAATGTTTGGGAACTCATCTCCAAAGAAGTCAAGGTCATTTTTACGAAGTACTGCAGAGTAGAACTTCAGCAAATCCAAATTGAGACCAAAGTTGTGCTCTCTAATGCACTTGAGAAGTGGCTTGAGGTTGTCGTCCAGGCTGTTGTAACGTTGGAAAAAGTTCAAGAACTCGTTGTACTTGTTCAAAGTGTTGCCTTTGGAACCATTCATCTCTTGGATAAATTTGTTCACAATGGCAGATCTGTAGTTGCTCAAACTAGACACTGGATCCTCCGAGTTTTGCATAACAACATCAGATCCCTTTCTCTTGCGATTCGACCTCTGTCCATGTAAGTTCAAAGAAGCTTGTACAAATGTGTCCAAAGTCTTGATGTTTTCAAAAGAGACTGCATCGGAGGAGTCGGATACCCTCTTCAATACTGCCTCAAAGATGCCACTGGAAAACACCTTCTGTAATGTATTTGGGAAGACATTAACAAGAGTAGCAGCAAGCTTGGATGACTGTTTACGCAATTTCCAGGAATTGTCATCACTCTCATCGTCCATGTCGTCGTACTCGTCATCAGAAAAATCCGAGAGCTCATCATCCTCATCCTCATCCATCACGTTGTTGTATGGGTCATATACCAGGAACTTTTGGACAATGACAAACGCCTTATCCACGAAATTTGCTGCTGGAGAACCAATGTTCATCAATGTGTCAATGAATAACAATGCCTCGTAGCGGACATCATCGATCTTGGTTTGTTCATCATGGAGCTCGTCGTCATCGAGATACAGGTGTTTGGATGCGAATTGAAATAGTGGGTCAATGAACTCTGCAAACCTAGAGACATCAGACTTTGCCAGGGTGATATACGTCAACAATGCGAGAGTTATGGACTCGTACGAGTTAGCCTCCTGTGAGTTAACAAGGGCTAGCAACTCTTGGAACTGTGGGTTGCTGAGGTTTGGCAAGAGGAATCCGAGAGCGGCGATGCATTTCTTACTGATGATACTCTCCCCATGGAAGATTGTACAAACAAGGCCGTTGTAGATGGTTCCCAATTGGGCTGGTGAGGTGGTATTCCCGAGGTTTTTTATAACCTCAGTTAGGATTTCAATTGCGTCGAGGGAAAGGATCTTGCTCTCAGCGTTGATTATCGAAGGGAGGAGAGAGTCAATGATCTTACTGCCTGTAGAGGCATGCTTCAAGTTGATGTTGGTGAGGATCTGAGCAATGGCCATGGTCTCAATGGAGACGGTGATGGATGTGGACTCGGTCTGAGAGTCGTTGAGCCTTTTGATGATCAGCATAATCTCGTCATCAGCGAGGGCACCAACCAGTGGCTCAAAGCATCTGAGAGCCTGGTTCTGTACATCCGAGTTTGGATCCTTGAGTGCCTCAAGCAAGAGACTGTATATGGTAGTGGAGTAGGCATTGACCTTGTTGAAGATCAAGCTGTGCTCCACCAGTAGCTTGTTCAAGTCACTGAGCGCCATGAAGCGAAGGTCAGGGTCAGGGTCTCGATACTTGAGCCCAATGTCTGAAAGCTTCCTGTCGGCACTCTTGAAGTCTGTGGAGGACATCTGGCAAGAGAATTGAGCTTTATCGGTTGTGGCGTGGAATGAGATATGCGCTGGAGGCGTGAACCATGGTGGCGTTGGGGTTGTGTTTATATATTTTTCTTGGAGAGGGAGAAGATCGCGCCAACAAAAGCGCTGAGCTCTACGTGCTTACACAAGCGATGTATGCTCTAAAAAGAAGGTATTCAATTGATATGGTTCTCTGTAAGGTTTTAAGCACTTTTTACTTCCTTTCTACTCTTCTTGTGTTTGCTCTTTTTGCTCTTCTTGCTTTTCTTCTCAGTAGTCTCCTCCGGAGTCGTTTCCTCTTCATCAATAGGAGTACCAGAAAAAGCAGGGGCATCAACGTAGTCCTCTGGTGAGACCCATTCGGTAGCCTCTACCTGCTCAACGGAGAGGTTATTGTATACTCTCTTCTTTTCTTTCTTCACAGGTTCATCTTTGTCAGACTGGCTGTGCGTAGGCTCCTCCTCCTCCTCCTCCTCCTCCTCCTCCTCCTCCTCCTCCTCCTCCTCCTCTTTGTTCACCTCCACATCATCAATACCCTTTAGCACAACCTCCTCGTCAATCATGGCCTTCAGTAACTTTTTTGCTCTGATTGCGTAGTCGGCATCAACTGTGGTTAGCTCATCATGCTCATCCTTCTTCTGTGGCTCATCACCCTGCACTTTGGTATCTGCCTCTGCCTTAGCCTTCTTATCCTCTTCATCTTTCTCATCCTCCTTCTCCTCTGTCTTTGGAGTCTCCTCAGACTGCATCTCATTCCACTTCGACACCACGCCTCGTAGCACCTCCACCATTCTGTCCTGAGATCCACCCTGTAGCCCTTCAAAATAGTTCACGAGATACGACTCGTATTTTTCCTCAATGACCTTAACGTGCCTTAGGATCCAATTCTGTTTCTGCTTGGAAAACTTCCAATTCTCCTTGTCTTCGGTGTACTGTCTCAAATAGGCCAGTTGGTCTTTCTCAGGAGGAGGCCCCCTCTCACTTTTCGGCAGTTTTTGTCTCTTTGGAGGCTTCTTCTCACCATCTTTAGTCTCTGGACGGGCTCTCTTTTCCTTCTTCTTCTGCTGCTTCTTACCTGCATTGCTTGCAAGGTCAGCAGTGTCCAAATGCGAGGTGATGGCAAGCGGATCAACCTCCAGCTCCTCTTTAACCTTGAGTCCAATTCGTTTCCAAGCTGGTACGTGCTCTGTCATCCTCAGTTTTTCTTTATACTATTAACTATCCAAAGTATTCAAGCTGAATTCTAAGAAACCCTAACTAAATGTGCCAAAAGTTTGAGATCTAAAATTTTCGCGTGCTCTCTCTCATTTCGCCTTTCCTCTCCCCGGAGGAGTGAAAAATTTAAATCATTTCTCTCAATCCTCCAATTACCATCCCTTTTGACCCTTTTTTCTCCTTCTTTACATTCAAATTTCAGCACCATCTGAGTGTATCCAGAACCGGCCCTCAAAGGGCTGTGGTAGGGGTAGGCTAATGAGTTCAATGATTGGTTTCCCCTCGTTCTAAAAAGGGGATACAGCTGCGAGAATGAGCACTACACGGTTTGAGTCAGACACATTTGGTTTCCTTTTTCTGGAGGGGCCTTGTGGGTGTTTGATATAGAAGGTTGTAGACATTTCTTTATTTTCATTTCTTTATGTGCTTTATTAGTGTTTATTATCTAATCTTAATTTATGAAGTGTGAAACAAGAACTGTACGCGGTATCAAATTACGTTTTTAGAATCTTTTAACTTTCCAGCACTTCATCAAACAACTTTAAATTATCAACCAATGCTGCGCACAACCACCATCACACGCTCGCTCTCAACAATGACCAAACCTAAGTTATTCATTGCAGACTGGGATGACACGATATCCAGCGACACAATCCACCTAGTTGCACAGGCAGCGTACGAAACACACCCGGACTTCCCATACCACTGGGACCATTTCAAGAAAGTATACTACGACAGTTACACACGTTACACCTCAGTCCCACACAAAAGAGACACACTTGACGATGAACGTAAGTACCAGAGAGGCATGAAGCCTGTGGAATTGTCTTCTGTTGGGGAGTATGAACGATTGGAGCTATTTAAAGGTGTCAAAGCTGAAACGCTACAATCACAAGCTGCGAAAGTAAACGTCAAGCCAGGAGCGACGGAAACTCTACGTCTATTACAAAAGATGGGCATTCCTGTGAGGATCTTGAGTGTTAATTGGACCTCAATCATAATGAAGGAAGTGTTACAGATGAATGGTGTGAGTGTTGAGGAAGACAAGCTGAAGATCTACTCAAATGAGTTCGTTGAGCAAGACGGCGTGTTGACTGGCGAAGTTTCTGATTTGAGGAACATCAGGACTGGTGTGGACAAGGAAGACTTCCTAAAGTCTATTGTCCAAGAGGAGGCAGTGAGTGATGGTGTCTGGTACATTGGCGACAGCTCTACCGATGTCTTGTCTATTCTCGCCGCTGATCGAGGTCTTATCATCGAGGGAGGTTCAGCTCTCTCAACGATCAATAAGTACAATATTGCGTATGATATGGGACTACAGACTGGATCCAATAGAATTAAAGTAATTAAGAGTTGGAATGAGATCCTCGAGGTTCTCAGAATATAGAGTTATGAAACCAAAAAAGAAAAAAAAAGGAGAAGGTATTCATTAAATCTCAATGTAACGATCAATCTTGACCAAACCTTCAAATCTGTTACTCCACGAAGTGGTCTCTGGAGAGTATTGTAGCAACTCATCAAATGCTGGAACCTTACGCTTCAGGGCGCCATCAACAACAACTTCATCATCATACTCGGCCCAGTAACAAGACACGTGAACACCAAGAGCATTCTCTGGAGAGTCAAATGGCGGTTGCTCTTCACCATCCTCAAGCCACTTAGGAACCCATTGCAATCCAACATGGTACGACTCTTGATCCCAGCTTGTCTTGTGCATGTGAATCTCATCAATTCCCTTTAGCCACTTGAACACGTCATTACCGTCAGAATCCTTAGATGCACCGGTTGGAATAGCCTTGAAGTTGACGACACTTGAGTTGCTTGGAAGTGTGTCTTGGTAGTAGGTCACAATTCTCACTGGTGACTTATCATGAATAGAGGTATAGGATGACGAGTTAAAGTTCAAGTAACAGAACCTGTTGTTTACAGCTGTGATATTGAGGTCAACCTTCATTGGAGAGTACGGTGAGGAGATTATATCCTTGCTCTTGACAACCTCGACTTGCAAATATGACTCAAATTCATTATCTTTGGAGGTACCATCTATCAAGTATGGTCTTTCAGCACTGTAGTGACAAAGCTCGTTACCATCACCTTCATCAACACAATGAACAGCAAGGTCATTGGCCTTGACTGATGGGAGATCAGATAATACAGAAGACAAAAATCCAGATCTCCCAAAAGCCTCAAGATAAGGAACGCCATCACCGCTAAGATCAATAGTTTGAGCCACTCTGAACTTGAGTGGAGCATCAGCAGAGAACGGGTCCTTGAAGATGGAGACAAGACCACCACCAATGATGGTAATAATCAAGACAATTGCAAACAGGAAGTTCATTTTATAAGAGAATGGGACCAACGGCGTGACAAGAGCGGAGGCTGTGTGAATGAGGAGCATGAACACTATCTTGCTGGCAGCCAGACTCTCCTGTGCCGTTTGGTTGATACCTTCAAGACACATCTGGGCAGATAAGTAGGTCAGCAATGTGGCAAGTGGGACTAAAATCAAATACTGCAAGCTCCAGTCATAAGTGAAGGAGTTGTGCTCAGGGTGTGCCTCCTCCTCAACCACATCCAGATTTGTTTGATCAGAATCAGAATCGAAATGAGGAATTGTGTTAGATAACAACGGTGTAGACTCATCGATGTCATTAACGGCTTGGACGCCAATGTTAGTGTCAATAGCACCGTGTGATGTAACACTGGCGACACGTTTCTTTCTTGGTGATGCCACTGAGATTCCAAACAGACCGAAAATGGTAACAATCGAGTAGAGAACAAAGTAGATGGTGGATAGGTAAAAACCTGATGCCGAAGTTGACGTTGTCTCTTTTCTAGTAGTGTAAGCCAATAGAACCCAATGAACAACAAACAACTCAAGAAGTATAACCAATTTGAGATCATGAACTGGCCAGAATGCCTGTGAAACAGTCAACAAGGCGTAATTGATGAACAAGAAAGTAGCTGCAAGAGTTAACATTGGGGTCAAGTAATCACGTGAGACAATGTATGGGTTGAAGTAAAAAATAGTGTCATTCACAAATTTGCTGGCTAAAGAGGCAATCGCCCATGTAATAGGCAATCTCAAGAAGGAGAAACCAACAGTCCAAATCTTTCTCTTACTGATGATAGCGGCAAAGAAGAGAACAGCCAATGGAGCAGCAATGAGTAGGAAAATGTTAAGACTAGTTAGTAGAGTCAATGGCATCACAAAGAAGAATAAACCCAAGAAGTCAAAGTATACAGCTGGTGTCTCTGCATCAGCCCCAATCTTTTTGGCGTTAGCCAAACTTTGAGTCAAATCCAATGTGTTGCTAAGCATGTGCCAAAGGGCGTTCTTCGAAGTGTGTCTGATGCGATCAGCTGCTGTATGATAGAGAGATCTGGGCTTGAAGAAAGCAATGTCAAAGCCCCTCAAGCCATGTTGGGAGTATATTCTGTAATCGGTCTCACTACGGATGAGCCCACCAGCAAATGCCTGCTGGAAGATGGATGTGGCATATGGAGATCTGACTTTAGAGTAGAATTTTGCAACATCGTAATCTGTAGTTCTAAAAAGCACAGCACGTTCTCCAGTTCCTGTGCCCTCCAGATTGAGGACGAACTTTACATCCTTGCTCCATGGGTGATTGAAGAAGACTTCGGCACCAAAGAGGCCAAATTCTTCATTGTTGTTGAAGTTGAAGATAATTGTACGACGTGGTTGTTCACCCGTTTCAGCATAATCTTCAAGAACACCAAGAAGAGATGCAACTCCAGTACCGTCGTCGGTGGTACCATAAGCTGTTGGAACAGAGTCGTAATGGGCACTGAGTAAAACACCTTCAAGTGAAGGATCAGAACCCTCAATACGAACAAGAATGTTGGAACTCTCGAAGTAATGAAGTGGAAAGAAATCCTCGGAATTATTCTTCCAGCTTGGGCTAATTTCGAACATGTTTAGGCCAGAAACCATATCATCATCGACGGTTATGTTGAGCTTGCTGAGCTTAGCAAGCGTTTGAGCACGAGACAAGATGTAGTTATGTACCTCATCATTGGCATGAGATGCATACGGATGTGGCTTCTGGGAAATTATCTGTAAGTCCAGCCATGAAGACTCAAGAATGGCGGGCACTTCATCTGGAAGTCTCAAGCTGTTCGACTTCGCAAATGGAGGTGCAAGCAAAACGATGAGATATGTTAATGCAACAAACAGAGTGAGGGATGTCTTTCTGAAACCGAAGATGGCACGAATTATTTGCACAAAAACAAAAGGTTCATCTGAATTGACTGCTGTAGTTGGATCCACAGTGGATTGAGCGGGTAGTTGTTGTTGCTGTTGTTGCTGTTGGATTTGTTCTTGTTCATGGGCTGCTTCATGAAGCGGCGGCTGGCTTCCCTTGTAGATGCTGCTCGAGCTTGGGGCTGCCGGACTTTGTGGGGTGCCCATTCTATCTTTGATTGGTTTGAAAGTGTATGTATGGTTTACTCAGCTTTCTGTCAACACAGGAAGTGAAGCGCAGATAAAGAAAGTGTCTGGTGTTTTAATCAAGTGTTGATGTAATTTTGGTAAACTTTGTTTTTGTTTTTGACTGCAGGTCGCGAGATAAGAGGGGCGGCCGGCTTTATGTGTTTCTCTTTCTCTTCATGGATGTCCATCTACGTTAAGGATGTGAAAATGCTAAAGGTTTGTATATTGTCTAATAACTGTTAAAATTCAATAAGATCATTAAGTCATAAAAAGAGTGGTGGTGGCACAAATGTGTCTCATTTTTTTTAGTGTGGTATCGTCTTTGGCTTAGAGAATAACCAAAGCAGCACCGGCAAATGCAAGAAGTGGAACAGCCAACTTGGAGTATCCATGCGAGGCATCTTTGAATCCAGCAACACCATTAGAAGAGTTGGTGTAGTTGGTGATTGTATAAACCTCATCAGTTGTGTAGACTGTGGTCATGACACCAGTGGAAGACCCACTTGTATAAGAGTAGACGGATGTAATAACTTTCTCGTCAGTGGAGAGGGTCGTACCAAGGGTAGAAACAGTAGTGGAGCCTGCAGAGTCAGTTGTGGTGGTTACCTGGGCAGTAGCAGTGGCATAATTGCTTGGTGTCCACCATGAGTTGGCAGATGGGGTCCACCACAAAGTTGTATCTGGAGTCCACCAAACAGTGGTAGTCTGAGAGTCAGCAGCCACCGACGTGGTGACACCAGTAGTGGCGGCACCGGATGTGGCCGGTGTGACTGTCTGAGCAGACTCTGGAGTCCACCAAACAGCCTGTGTTGTGTCAGTTCCAGTAGCCAGGGAAGTTTCAGCTGCTGTAGCAGCGGAAGTCTCTTTAGTGGTCTCATCCTTGGTAGCCGCAGTTTTTTCGGTGACCACAGTGTTAGTCGTTTCCTTTTGTGTACTGACTTCAGCTGTTTCTAGGGTAGCTTTGCTGGTAGCTGTTGTTGGAGCTTCATCAAAGGCGCCAACGTCTTGAGCAGTGATGAGGAGTGGGAGAAGGGCAGCAACAGTGGCAACGTTTCTAAAAAGCATAGTTGGTTTAACTTGTATGTATTGATTGGATAATGGAATTTAAAATTGAAAGGGGTGAAATGTTCGGAGAATTCTCTCTCTCAAGGGGCAAACATTGGCCTTTATATTTTCTCCCCTTCACATTTGGCAATGAGACAGATTCCACTAAGGCACATTCTCCGGCATCACTTTGGATAAGATTTCTTTGTTCGGTTGACACAATTCTATGCAGATCTAAAAATAACTATTATCCCAATTTTACGCTTTTAGGAAATTAGTAAACAAAGGTCTTCTTAATGGTGTTGGGCGTACCGCGTTTTTTTATAGCTGTACCTAGTACTAGCAGCCAGCCCCCTTTCATAAAAAGGGGAGATTTATCATGTCTCAGATGTTGTTAGCAGTTGTTCTAAATTGCTTAGGGTTCTGACATTGATTCCAGTATTTAGACGGTGCATCATGTAGCGTGTATATATGCAGTGTAACAAAAGGCTCGATTATTTGGTATCGGAACATGTTTACAATATTGTCACCTGAAAAGCACCGCTGGTTCATATATATTAGCAAGAGGAATCTGGAGAGAATCTTTGAAACACCTCTTAAATATGAAAGAGTGGGTGTAGTGATTAAGTGATAGATGTTATTTAATTACGAATATAAATTTTTGAATTTAGTATTGAAATTGTCTAGATTTTCCACCATGGCTCGGGAACAAATTAAATAGCTGGTTATAGTATTTATGAATTATGTTTTGTTCAACACTTCTATAAATGGATGATCATATTCCAGGATAATTAGAGTCATAAATGAAACTCTTTCCCCAATTTATACTGTCAACTTTGGGGGAATACTCATTATTCCAAGTCAATTAGTGAATATAAATATATGCGAGATGTCCAGGTGTTTTGCGGCAGGGGCCTCCAACAGTCAATTAACTACGATCTATAACACACAAGAACGAAAGACAAAAGGGGCAATGGAATAATGGCAAGTTGACAATTCTAATTAAACAAAGAGAGTCAACAGGTATGTGGTCACTCTGGGCGAAACGGCCTCCCTGTGTTCATGACTCAATTATGGTTCTTGGATGTGGAAGTGGTGTGGTGCAACAAATGGGTGGGAGTTTTATTTACAGCCAAATTGATATTTTCCTGACTATTTGGGCTTTCGTTTGTCTTAGATTATGCCATTGTCATCTTACACTTCCAATTATCAGGGAGTCTGTTTTGCAGAGGTTAAAGAAGTCGAAAGAGAACGCATTTCCTAATATGAAACTCAATATCTTTTCAACTTTACCTGGTTTGGTTTGTTCATTGTATTTGATAAAGTTGAGATCATCCGCACACCTCGGTCAAAAGATCATCTGAGCCCCGTTTAAGAAAAATTCCGAATGATCCTTCCAAGGTCATCCCACCCTCCCGCGTCAAAGGAAAAGAAGAAAAAAAAAGGGTGTTTTTGGTGGGCAAAAGAAAAAATAATAAGAAACGGTGCTTTAATTTGTCCTTGGAAGTTAATGAAAATGGTCACCGAGTTCATGATATGAGGGAAACGTAAACAATCTCTCTTTCTCTTTTTCGAGATAGAGACTAACGCGTTTCTGAGATTACATATAGTATGTGTGTGGCTACAACGTATCTCTCTCTCCAGCCAATAACCAACGAGACGATTGTAAAACATCACTGAAAAAAAATTACGGCATTGTGTCCCCTTTTGTGCGCTAATGCTACGGAAAAAAATACGGTTGTAGGGGGAAAATTACAAAAAGGCAAGAAAAAAGGAAACCCAAAAAGAGAGAGCTGGAGTAGACCCTCTTGAAAAAATCGGCACCGAATAATGGAGTTAGCTATCCTTCCATAAGTGAGGTATATATAAAAAATAACTTACTTTAAGATAAGCCGAACTCCGACTGTATGGAACAGTCGTTTCCGGCAATAAAATTACATCTCCCCCACAAATCTGGGGTGTGGTTGTGGTGATTTTAGGAAGTTTACACCCAGAAAGGTCATTCGGGTGTGGTGGAGGTGTGGTGGTGGAGTGAGATAAAGTCTGTTCCAAAGGGTGGATGGAGCCATTGGAAGCATATAATGGGTGACCAAGCTTTTGCCCTGTTGGCATTTCAAACACACACACACACACGCACACGCACACCCAAGACCTAAGGGTTAGAAAAGAGTGTTACTAATTGTGTTGATCTTCACCCCACTAAGAATCCTGTATCATATATATGTGCAAGGCATGGCAAATAGAAAGAAACTCCTGTAAATCGAAATAAAAAGAAACAAAAAATAAACGAACACAGAAAACAAACAAGCGGTAAGTTACTCCTGAAACAAACTTTTATAACAATGTGCTATGAATTAGTTGTCTATATGTGTGCAGTCATGTGTTATCATCACTAAGGGGAGCAGCTATTGTTGCCCCTACCACGTCTTGTGGCATTCGAGCGGGAGAGGATGTCATGACCTTGTGCATCCTCGGACCCGTTTGTTTTTGCGGTTGGCGCCTTATAAAAGTATTTAAAGCTCTGTTGGCGCCCACCATCAAACAAGTGGGACTTTGGTTTTGTTTTGAATTCTTTTCTTTTTGGAATACATATATACACATATACACAACAACAACCAAAACACACATTAGATCCAACAATGTCACTTAGACTTGCACAGCAACTCAGAGTGAATGCTCTCAGAAACAAATCTGCCCTTTTCCAGGCCACTAGAGCCTACTCCTCAGGAGAGAAGACATTGAAGGAGCGCTTTGCCGAGCAAATCCCAGAGAAGGTCGAACAGATTAAGACATTGAAGAAGGAGTACGGTAAGACCGTCATTGGCGAGCTCACATTGGACATGGCATATGGTGGTATGCGTGGTGTCAAGGGCCTCGTCTGGGAAGGTTCTGTCTTGGACCCAGTCGAAGGTATTCGTTTCAGAGGTCGTACCATCCCTGAAATCCAGAAGGAGCTTCCGAAGGCTGAGGGTGGTGAGGAGCCATTGCCAGAGGCCCTGTTTTGGTTGTTGCTTACAGGCGAGGTTCCAACTGAGTCCCAGGTCAAAGCCTTGTCCGCTGAGTTGGCCGCCCGTTCTCAATTGCCAGCCCACGTTGAGGAGATTTTGGACCATGCTCCATCCACATTGCACCCAATGGCCCAATTCTCTATGGCCATTGTCGCTTTGGAGACCGAGTCCCAGTTCGCCAAGGCTTACGCCTCTGGTGTCAACAAGAAGGACTACTGGAACTACACCTACGAGGACTCCCTTGACTTGTTGGCCAAGCTGCCTAACATTGCTGCCCGTATTTACCAGAATGTGTTCAAGGACGGTAAAGTCCCAGCCATCAACAAGGACTTGGACTATGGTGCCCAGTTGGCCACTTTGCTCGGTTATGGCCAGAACCCAGAGTTTGTTGAGCTTATGAGATTGTACTTGACCATCCACTCCGACCACGAGGGTGGTAACGTCTCTGCTCACACTACCCACTTGGTTGGCTCTGCTTTGTCTTCTCCATTCTTGTCCTTCGCCGCTGGTATGAACGGTTTGGCTGGTCCATTGCACGGTCGTGCTAACCAGGAGGTTTTGGAGTGGTTGTTCAAGTTGAAGGAGGAGGTCAAGGGCGACTTCTCCAAGGAGTCCATTGAGAAGTACTTGTGGGACACATTGAACGCTGGTCGTGTTGTTCCAGGTTACGGTCACGCCGTTTTGAGAAAGACCGACCCACGTTACACTGCTCAGCGTGAGTTTGCCTTGAAGCACTTGCCAGACTTTGACATGTTCAAGCTCGTTTCTACCATTTACGAGGTTGCCCCAGAGGTGTTGACCAAGCACGGAAAGACAAAGAACCCATGGCCAAACGTTGACTCCCACTCTGGTGTCTTGTTGCAGTACTACGGTTTGACTGAGGCTTCCTTCTACACCGTGTTGTTTGGTGTTTCCAGAGCCTTTGGTGTGTTGCCACAGTTGATCATTGACCGTGCCGTTGGTGCTCCAATTGAGAGACCAAAGTCCTTCTCCACCGAAAAGTACATCCAGATGGTCAAGGGTTTGTCCCAGTGAGTTTTCTTACTAGAGTAAAATCCATGAAATGTGTATAGTATATGGGTCCCTCTTTTCTTTATCTCATGATGTTCCTGAGCTTGATTGCAAGGGCTTTATGAAAAAAAAAGAGAGAACTGAGGGATGTTATGACTTCTAATGAGACGCCAAAATGATTAAGTGTAAGAAGACGGAGTAGATATATATACATTGACATTTTCATGATTGATTACATGTTCATTTCATTTGATTAGTATACACTTGTGCTTCAAAATTCAACTGATGCTAGCACCTTCGAGGACACCAGGGATGGCATCAATAGCATCGATCCATTTTCTCATGAATGGGAACTCCTCGGCCAAGTCAATACCAATGAAACCAGCGCCTTTGTGAATCCAGGAGTAGGCAGCAATATCAGCAATGTTCAAGTGGTCACCAACTAACCAACCATTGTTCTCTTTCAATCTTCTCTCGAAGACACCATAGACACGTCTAGTCTCATCAAGATATCTCTTCTTGCCATAAGGAACGTCCTCCTTGGCGAACTTCAAGAAATGGTTAGCCTGGCCTTGGTATGGTGCGTGAGAAGCAATTTGGAACGTAAGCCATTGGATCTGGTCCCAGTAGAGCTTACCACTGTCCAGGCCATAGTAGTATTTGTGTTCCTTATCATACTTCTCACCGAGGTAGAGCAGGATGGCACCAGTCTCCATGACAGGATAAATCTCACCTTTTTCGTTGGCATCAACGAGGGTTGGGATACGACCATTTGGGTTAAGCTTGAGGAACCACTCTTCCTTCTGGATGTTGGTCATGATATCAATCCTTCTGTAGTGGTACTTTAGTCCCAGCAAGTTCATGTAGATTGTAATTTTCTGGCCGTTTGGTGTACCAAGGGAATACAACTTCAAGTAAGGGGCCTCAAACTGTTCGCCGTTTGGGTCTCCTTCATCAACTTTGATAGTGTTGCTCATTATGTTCAGTTGAATTGACGTTTGTAAGAAGATGGCGATTGCAATAAGTTGGATCGCAGTAGTAGCGACAACTCAGGTTTATATAATTTCGACAACGCAGCAAACGTCAGTTTCGGAAGCGTTCGGAGATTTCAACCATTTTCCTATGACTTTTCCGTGTATACAGTTTCTAATTAGTGCCCGGTGGTGGATGTATGAATGCATTGATTTGTAATCGGTTTTCGAAGGTGGCGTAAACTGTGATTTAATGAGATGTTCCATGCGAACTATGATTCCTAGTTGATTATATAATACCAAGGACTACTAGAGATAAATCTAAGAGAACTCTATTGATGTCTAAAAATATCAAGTCGCAACTGAACAGAGATTGAGGGAAATCTTGATAGTCTAGAGGTCTTGTTCTTTTTCTTTTAGCTGATGTTGGCACCTTCGAGGACACCAGGGATAGCATCAATAGCATCGACCCACTTTTTAAGAATTGGGAACTCCTCGGCCAAGTCAATACCGACAAAGGCTGCACCCTTGTGAATCCAGGCATAAGCTGCAATATCAGCAATGTTCAAGTGGTCACCAACTAACCAACCATTGTTCTCCTTCAGTCTTCTCTCGTAGACATCAAAGACACGCTTGGTCTCATCAAGATATCTCTTCTTGCCGTATGGAACGTCCTCTTTGGCAAAGTTCAAAAAGTGACTGGCCTGGCCTTGGTATGGTGCGTGAGAAGCAATTTGGAACGTAAGCCATTGGATCTGGTCCCAGTAGAGCTTACCACTGTCCAGGCCATAGTAGTACTTGTGCTCCTTGTCGTACTTCTCACCGAGGTAGAGCAGGATAGCCCCAGTCTCCATGACAGGATAGATCTCACCTTTTTCGTTGACATCGGTGAGGGTTGGGATTTTACCATTTGGATTAAGCTTGAGGAACCATTCTTCTTTTAGAATGTTGGAAGTGAAGTTCATCTTTCTGTAGTGGTACTTCAATCCAAGCAAGCTTAAGTAGATGGTAATCTTCTGGCCGTTTGGTGTACCGACAGAGTACAACTTCAAGTATGGAGCCTCGAACTGTTCACCATTTGGGTCTCCTTCATCAACTTTGATAGCGTTGCTCATTGTGTTCAATTGACGGGGGTAAGTGTGAAATATTGAGGTTGGTGAGTTTTGCAGCATTGTGCGGAATGCCGACGTTTTATATACTTGTGCCACAGGAGTGGCGATGGTGCGGAGGTGTACAACGGAAAGACGACCTAGAGAAAGCATACTGCTAGTTTTATTTATTGTTGTTCAGAGATGGATGGTTGTTTGTGCTTGTGTGTAAGTCTTAGTAAACTTCTGACTTAGTGTAATAGAGTGGATAAATATAGTAAAACTTGTCTATTTGTTCACGGCTATTGATTATATGCGGTAACGCAAGCGATGTCTTTTTGACCTGTGTGCTTTGTCAACAAGTCCATTTACGGACACTTAAAGCCCGGAGTTTTTTTGACAGGATAGTGCATTGTATGTATACATCTGTTTTATCCAAGACAATAATTGTGTGTAGTATTAATCTATTTCTTTCTTCCAGAGACATACAAAAGAGAACTTTAACACAAAAAAAAGAAAACAAAAAAAAAACAGAAGAATCAAACAAAAAGATAATCACAAACCACAACAATCACATGTATAAATATAACAGGCATCAGTGCTTGCCGGAGATCATTCTTCCCAACGCGGGGAACTAGGTGGAAATAAGGAGATTTAGACCGAGCAGTAACCACCATCGACCTTAATATCAGAGCCGGTTGTGTAAGTGGAAGCGTCAGAAGCCAGGTACAAGTACGCACCAACGAGCTCTTGCGGTAAGCCCTCTCTACCCATTGGGATCAAGGACCACCACTTGGCACGCACCTCTGTTGGGAGTACGTCTGACAAGCCAGAGTCGATGTACCCTGGGGAGACTGTGTTTACACGAGCAAAGCCTGCCCACTCTACAGCGAGGGACTTTCCTAGGTGAACACAGCCAGCCTTGGCCACGTTGTATGCAGTCTGGTAGTTTGGAACATTGACAATGTGTCCAGACATGGAGGCAGTGATGATGAAGGAGCCCGAGCCCTGGGCTTTGAAGATTCTCCCCACAGATTTGGCACAGTAGTACACGGCGTTCAAGTCAACGTCGATGAGTCTTCTCCATTTTTCTGGACCGTGCTGGTTGGTCTCCTCGTTGAGGATGGCACCGTCTGTCCAGATGATACCGGCATTAGCGACAAAGACGTCGATTGTACCAAAATCAGTCTCAATTTGTCTCACAGCCTCATCGACGGCCTCATCCTTGGAAACGTCGACAAAATAAGCACCTGTTTTGTTACCATACTCTGCAGCGAGTTTCTTAGCGGATGCAGTGGCAAGGTCAATCTGGTAGTCGATGATCGCGATGCAGGCACCTGCTTGGGCGTAGCATTCTGCAATGGCGAAGCCAATACCACGGGCACCGCCTGTAATGACAGCAGTCTTTCCCTGGAGGGAGAAGTTGTCAAAGATGTTCTTTTTCAACTTTGGAGCTGGCCATGGGAGAGGTTGCTTGAAGTCATCGGAGATGTAGGACGTGAACTCTGAGCCGGTCATTTGTGTGTGTGTGTATGGATGTGTATAAGAAGAAAGGGAAGAAATAAAAGTGAGAAGAATCAGTTCTGTTTATATACTTCTCTTTATAGGACACAACACTTCCAACAAAAAAAAACCAACAAGAGAAGAAAAAAATGTTAGCGAGAATCCCAGATGTTTTTGCTTTATACCACCCCAACCCCAGGTCATCTATGCAGATACGTGCATCTTCGGCTTAATCGTTGCTTTTTCTTGTATTTTCCTTTTTCCTTTTTATGGGGAGAAGATGCCGTATAATTCAAATGTTTGTGTGTGGGGGAAGAAGGGGGAAAAGAAAGGGGACGCGATTATACAGTTTGATGTATTTTATTTTTTTTCATTTACAGCAGAGAGCTATTGTAAGTGTTTGTGTTTGTGTGTAATATGTATATATAACAGAGAGTTGGATTCTCTCTAAAGTGGTAACTTTAACTAGTAGTTCTACTCTTTTTTCTACACCAAGAAATAGCTTATCTTCAAAACTCTTCAATTGCTCAGGTACAAATCTCCATTATTTCTTCTTTTCTTTTTCTTACAGTGCTTAAATTGGCTCCGATAACCTCTTCTTTCCGGGTTCGGAAGATCTTCCTTTTCTTTTTTTTCCTTTTCTTTTTATGACTACAGGTATAAATACATGAAAACATAAACATTCCCTGGATTAATATATAGGACTCATCTTTGTATAGTCTCCAATCCCTGTCATATATAATTAAGCATAGTAGCGAGGCTCATCGAACACATGGAATCTGTGTCCCCGGACACCATCACCGTAAAACATGTCTGGGTATCTCATGTCCTGTGGCACCTCATCCTCGGATATTCTCTCCTGTGAATAGCCATTGGCCTCCTCATCTGAAGCACCAATAACAAACTTCGCCGTCTGCACCTCCGTGTCGGTGATAGTGCCTCTGGAGATACGAGCATATCCCGTTCTCTTCAAGTGCTTGTACAAAATGTATTCGCACCATCTATCCCAGTCAGATGCATCAACATCATGCATTCCACTCTCTGGAGAAACATAGTTGTTGTAGTTGCCCTGTAGTGGCTCTGTGACCAAGTAGCTAAGCAGCACCATTGGTCGGTCACTCGAACCCATAATGTCACGCACTCCAAGGGACTGCAACAGTCTGTCCTCAATATCCTCCTCCTGTCCACTGTGGAACACAACAACATCAACAAGCTCGCCATACACGTCCAAAGTGGCATGGATAGCTGGCGCAAGCTCTCCGACTGGAGATGGCAACAGGTGGTGCGTAGAGTTAACAATAGGGAACTTAGACAACAGAGCAGCACCCCAAGTGTGCTTGTTTGGACCAGGTCCAAAATCAGCATACATATTCAACTCCTCAGCCAATTGTTGTGTCAAGTCTCGGTTACCCATTATGATTCTCTGTGTATCACTCTCCAACAAACCCACAATATCGAGCTCCAAGTCACGGATCAAGTCTCTCATGCGAACTTCGGAGGCCCACATGTCATTATCCAAACCAAAGTGAATAGTCCAGATACCAGCGGTAAAGAGCTTGGAGTCTGGATGGTAAGGAACAGGATCAGACTTTGGGAATCTCAAGTACGCAATCAACACAGCGACAGCACTCAAAACAGCCATCACTTGTCTCAACTTATCCAATGCCCCCTTAACGTTCACATATGGAGACTTTAAACCTTGGAATGCATTCAGAGAGAATGCAAGCAGGAGCGTCGAGGAACCGAGAACGATATCAGTTCTCTCACGGAGTAACCAGCCAGCGGGAACAAACGCATACGCAACAATCCAAACATGCATCAATTGCAGCACAACATGGACAAACGCAGCAACAGTAAACACTGAGCCTGGATTCAACTTTGCAGCTTCATTGAATACAATCGGAACAGAAGATGTGAGGAATACAGTGTACATCAACACACCAATATATCCAACCCATCCTCTAAAGAAGTAGAGAATGACAGCTGATAGGACACCTAGGGAGACATTGACCTTTGTATTCAAGTTCTCACGAGTCAAACCAATATACGTACCGCAAATAGCAGTGATGATAGTCACAGCTCCATATGGAACTGGCATTGGACCTCTGATTGGGTAGCCTTCCCACAACCATGTGATCATAGTCGAAGAATCAGTGAGCATAGCATGCAGAGAGAAAATGAGAGCACCGAGACCAGAACCAGTGATAATAAGGGAGGGCTTTATCACATCCCTAACAACAGCACGCTTTTGTGGTCTTGGTGTGAGTAAGGCGGAGATGAGGCCAACAGCAACACCAGTCTTGTTCCAACCACCATTCTCGGCGTGCATAATTGGCCATATTGGATTGTTGGTGTACATAGAGAGCTTGGCGATTGAGGACAAAATAAGTCCTAGAGTGAACGTAGTGAAGTAGTACTTACCCCTAACGGTGTCAAAGGAGTGGTAGTGCACCTCATTGGCAAACGCAATGAAGTTAAAGATTGAACCAACTCCAACACTGGCCAAGCGATAGTCAGGGAACTCGATCAAATAAGATCCAACACCAAACACGACGGCCAAAACACGCGGGAATTGTGGATATAAGGTGAACAACCTCTTCAATGACGGAATCAAAAGCAATGCAGAAAACATTGGGGCAAGAAGTGAAGCCTCGAATCCAGAAATTCCCATATTCCACAGTGGGAAGTACCATATAATAAGAGGCAACGATGTAACGATCGACCAAAATATGAAAGAGTTCACGGTGTTAACGAGAATTTCAAACAGTGTGACATCATCACTTGGGTTAAGCTTAGCATTAGTAGTAGTAGTCACTGGAGATGGAAGGTCAGTGATATTGACCTCAAGCTTTGAACCTTCAACGGTTATAGATAAGTCACTCAAGTCATAGTATGACAATGCATCGAATGCGACGTCTAAAATGATCAATGACCACTCAAAGTAAGCATAAATGGAGTAAGCACCGGCTCTTCTCTCAACTCTATGTTGAATAAACCAATACACCAATGGGACCAGAGTACTGAAAAATGCAGTGCACACTAATTTTCTGTACTTCTTGAGACTAGTACCCCTTGGGGTCGATGTAATGACGTACCACTCCCATGGGATCGTCAAAACAATGTACGAGATCATAAACACGTCGTGAGCGTCGTGGTCATCAGTCGAAGTGATGTAGACCCAGCCACCACACGTGACAGTTCTGAGAACTCCACAGCCAACGCCAAATAATGACTTCTTAGCACCACTGAAGCCAACGTATCGTAGATATGAGGCGATCAAGAGTAAGAAACGAGGACCAGAAGTGAGGGCAATGAGGATTTGGAAGATGGAGCGTTCTGGGTATCTGTCACCAATGGTGGCACTGACGGATGGGAACCACTCATCTGGGTATCCATAGTATCCATTTTGAACTATCTTCTCATAGTGTAACGTCCAACCACAGATCAATGCTGCGAGAAAAGCCGAATAGGCACATATTGTGTGCGCAAGGGATATGGCTCGACAGTTGAGCGTTAACACCTTGTTCGACTCCGACATAATGCTGGGAGTCTTCCGCTAAATGCTGCCAATGTAAGAAACTTTTTGATAGTGATAGATGTTCACTCTCAAGAGTCCGAGTCTCTATCGTGAGCCAGTTTATGGTTTATGAAGTGATTAAATAGATGATAAGCTGTGTTTGGTGTTTGGTGTTTAGTTTTTTTTTTCTTGAGGTGAAAGGGAAACACCCGAGTTGAACCGCACATACTGAAAATTTCGGCTCATTGCTGGGTGTGTTTGTGTGGGGAGGGGCGGGGACAACGACGATATCTGAATCTTTGATTATCCGATTATAAATGAGTAACTTTAAGTCTTCTCTTTACTGTTATGAGTGCGATTATCATATAAGAAATCACCCGTGATGGTTTCGTTTATCGTTTTAGTACTTTGTGAGTGCCGAGAGTCTGGTGTCTGGAGGTGTGGTAGTGCGCTTTAGCCTTAACAGTATATAGAAGAGTATTTTTACTACGTGTGATCGCCCAATTAACGACGATCTACAAATGACTGTAAGAAATGATGAATAAACCCATATCAACCTTTGGAGAATGAAGAAGACTTCATGTCACTAGTGCTAGTACCAACCAATATGACTTCACTATTATCCACGGCATCCAATTCCATCACATCATCACCAATGACTTCACTTGGTCCTTGGTAAGTCTTTACACCTTGTACGAACCAACAGATAGTGGCATACGCGATAACAATGAACAAGATGACAACAGTGTAGTTCATATTACCGGCCTTGACAGGGTACACCGTAGGGAACAACATCGTGATACTGACAAAGGTTAACCATACAATGGAGATGCAATTGATGACAACACCTAGTTTTCCCAAGTTCCATGGTCTGTCTGATGGCATACGAGAACGTCCACCAAACAGCATCAGTGCAATTGGGGCCATATATGCGATCTCGTGACCAAGGGTAGTCATGGACAGAATTGTGTTGAAGACGACGTCCGAGGATAAGTAAAGAATAATGATGATGCACTGAACAATACAAGAGAAGATCAAAGCAGGGATTGGGACTCCCCATTTTTCGGATATTTTAGAAAAATACTTTGGGAAAACAAATGCACCATCACGCGCAAAAGAATAAATAGTTCTCGAGTTGGACAAAGTCATGGCTTCAGCTGCAAAAAGTGCACCGATAGCCGGTAGAAGAATGATGATTACTGTTCCTGCAATGCTTCCAGTGTTATTGTATACGAGTTGTGTGAATGCAGAGCCAGTTGAAGAGTCGACGAGGGATGGGATGTCGTCAATGACGGAGCACACCACCATAACAAACATGAATCCATATAAAATCGCAGTAGTGATGACAATCATGAGTGCCTTTGGGATGATATTAGTTCCTGTTTCTGCCTCTTCTGCCAAATGAGTCACAGAGTCGTACCCTGTGAAAGTGTAGGCTGACTGGAGGAGACCAAGGATGAAGACATATCCGTGTGATGAGAAACCTGTCATGTTGGAGTAATCCGTAAAGATGAACTTGGCGTCTCTTCTTGCTGGAGCTGTGACCAACAATGTAATTATGACAGCTAGGACAGAAGTGATGTTGTAAATAAACAGAACTTTTGTAGACTTTGAGTAGAACTTGTTGAGGAAAATGTTTGTGCAAGTGAAGAGAATGATGAATCCAATGGAGGCCAATACGTAGTGATATCTCTCTGGAACATATGTTGGGTGGGACAGTACGGCAGCAGAAATGATTTGAACAACACCTTGAAATGAAGCACTAGCTGCAAAAGCGATTTGTGCAAAAATGTTGAAGTAACCAGTGTACCAACTTGATAAGATCTTCATCTTCTTGCTCTTTCCCAATTGATAAGCCCAGGACAGTGGTCCACCAGACACTGGATACACAGCAGCAATCTCTGCCATTGATAATGCAACCATGAATGTGAAAATAGCGACTATTATGTAACCCCATACCAAAGCCTGAGAACCTCCAGTCATTAATGGAGTTGTGAGTGTGTTCATGATTGCTGTTGGAGGTGTCAACAGAACAATACCAAAGGCAGCAAGCGAAACAATCGTATGCGATCTCTTCAGTTCTTGTTTGTATCCCAGCTTCTCCAACATATCCTGTTCATTAGAAACTGCCTTAAGGCTCTCCGTATCACCAATCTTATTATGACTCGTCGATGAGGTGATGAATGACTGCATGATGTTAGTTTGGAGATTTTTCAAAGTGTGCTTAAGTGGCTCTAAGACATTCCCGTGCAAGAATACATTGAAAAGAGCATCACCGTCAGATTTATAAACAGAGAGACACCCCTCTTCTCAATATGAACAATGTGTACCCAGCGGGAGAAGATGGATGCAAGAGCGGAACTTCGATCAAGCCTGTTCATGATCTCCGTCCAAATGTGGAAATTGATTGCGCGGCAAAAAATAATAACGTGAAAATTTCCCCGGATTTTTATTACAATTCATTCACCAGGCACTAATAATTTCAGTGTTTATGACAGAAGGAAGACTTCGCAAGGTGCTTTTGGAATCAATGATCTATATTCTATTTTTTTGTCCGATTATCTACTGATCAGGTGGCGTACGTGTTAAAAGACAAGCCGAAGAAATTGAATGATGAAGATGATTCCGATGATTGTTGTAATGGGCTGATTATAAAGAGCGGAAATGGAGTGAGAGATATGATGTTAGTATTGATTCTCTTTACTAGTTTCGGCGGAGAGACTCATTGAAAATCAATAAACCAATCAGGAACTCTTATTATTTCTTGTTTGTCGATAGTACCATTCTAAAGGTACTAAGATAGTATACAATCTGGAATCTTTGATGCTACTTTGCGATCTGATTTGAAATAGAGGAATAGTAAGGGGAATGGCGAAATAAGCGCTAACCACTTGACACATAACAGCATGCTGCACCTTCTGAGTTGTTCACCAAAGAAGAACTTCACCTACAACAAGCTTAAAGATATGAAACAGGAAAAAGAAAACTTAAAAGAACAGAATTATAAAAAGATAAAAATAGAAGAAACACAAGTCCTTTTCGTTCAAAGGTTACTACTTCTCAGAGGTTGATTTCTCCGCCACGTACTTGACATCCTCCATGGTAACTTCGGTCGAAGCAGCGTCAAAGACTTCAGCCTCAGCAACATCCTCACCAATAACCTCCATTGGACCTTTGAATGTTTTACGACCTTGGACAAACCAGCAGATTGTAGCGTAGAAGATAACAATGAAGATGATGACAACAGTATAGTTCATGTTACCAGCAGTGGTTGGATGGACTGTTGGGAACATGGATGCTATGGAGATGAAGGACAGCCACATGATGGCGATACAGTTGAGAACAACTCCGAGTTTACCCAAGTTCCATGGTCTTTTGGCTGGCATACGGGAGCGACCACCACAGAGCATTAAAATGATTGGAATCATGTAAGCTAGCTCGTGGCCAATGGTAGTAAGAGACAGAATTGTGTTGAAGACAACATCCGAAGACAAGTAGAGAATGATGATGATACATTGCACAATGCACGAGAAGATCAGAGCTGGGACTGGAACCCCCCACTTATCGGAGATCTTGGAGAAGTATTTTGGGAAGATAAATGCACCATCACGGGCAAATGAGTAGATCGTTCTTGAATTGGACAGAGTCATACCATCAGCTGCAAACAGGGCACCAAATGCTGGAAGGAGAATTAGGAAAACGGTAGCAGGGATGGATCCGACCTTATCGAAGACAAGTTGTGTGAATGCAGAGCCTGTATCGGATTCAACCAAATGTGGAATATCCTTTAGTGTGGAACAGAGGGAAATGACGAACATGAAACCGTACAAAATGGAGGAAGTAATGACAATCATGATGGCTCTTGGTATGATGTTAACACCAGTCTCTGCCTCTTCTGCCAAGTGTGTGACAGAGTCATAGCCGGTGAAAGTGTATGCAGATTGCAAGAGACCCAAGATGAAGACATAGCCATGAGAGGAGAAACCTGTCAAGTTGTTGTAGTCGGTGAAGATGAACTTGCCACCGTTTCTGTCTGGGGTCTTGGCCAGCAAAGTGATCATAACGGCAAACACAGAGCCGACATTTATGGCAAACAGGAATTTGGTGGACTGGGAGTAGTACTTGTTCAAAAAGATGTTTGTGCAAGTAAACAAGATGATGAACCCTATCGTGACAAGAACATAATGATAAGACTCTGGTACGTAGGTGGGATGTTGAAGGGCTGCAGCAGATAAAATCTGAACAACGCCTTGAAAAGAAGCAGAAGCAGCAAAAGCAATCTGAGCAAAGATGTTGAAGTAGCCAGTATACCACGACGACATAATCTTAACAGTCTTGTTTCCTCCAAGTTGGTATGCCCAAGAGAGTGGGCCACCAGAGACAGGATACACAGCAGCGATCTCAGCCATGGACAACGCAACAATGATGGTGAAAATGGAGACGATGATATAACCCCACACCAAAGCTTGCGCACCACCAGTGACCAATGGAGTAGTTAATGTGTTCATGATGGCTGTTGGCGGCGTCAGGATGTAAATACCATAGGCAACCAAAGAGAGGATGGAGTGTGAACGTTTGAGCTCTTGCTTATATCCGAGCTTCTCGAGCACTTCTTGTTCATTAGTACGCTCAACAACCTCGTGGTCTCTGATGGAGTGACCACTCATTACGTTTGTAAGTTTCATTGTTGTATATGGGGCCAGTATGGAGATTAAAGAGATAATAAAAAAAATGACAGAGAGAGCCAGAGGAAGGGAGGAAGAACCCTGGCCCTGGTGATTATTATATACTCACTGATATAAACAGAGATCTTTTGTGTCAAACTTCATCACCAGTCCGAAAAGGTATAACCAACTCCGCGGGAAAATGTTGAATCAATGATAAAATCTGCGTTTGGGAAGAAAGAAGGTAAAAAAAAGCGTTACCGGAGAAACCCCAATCCCGCAAAACTGATAACAAAAAGTTGCGGAATTACCAGCGGATTTTGATGTGTTTGGCCATCTAAAGTCAAAAGACTGGGACTCTGGTCCAGATAATCATCCAGATTGACTGACATATATTTATATATATTGACCTTTCGCCGGATCTTATAATGAGATAACAGTCTTATTGAGTGTAACGTATTGGTTGCTTTATTACTGGCCCTTGATATCTCAATCAAAAAGAACCATAATGATCAGTCAGTAGAGTCTCTTTAGGTCCGATTGTTACTAGATAATACGCTGTGTCCATTAAGTAAGTAGAAGATCACAAGAAAGAGAAGGGTCCATCCTTCCATCAGCATCACCCAAAAAGAAAGTACTCACATGCATCATTCTCAAGCCCAGATAGAAGTACTATTTGTTCTGGATCTTTTCTACATGTAAATCACATACTTATGTTCTCAGTATACACCCCTCAAGGCTGAAACTTGTAGAAAATCCTCCTTGTGCCGTTATTTGACAACTTGCATGGAGTTGCGTTCCTAATCATAAGGTATAACATTAAATTGAGCCGCACTGCAAACTCATAAAGAGACACCCAAGCGCATTCAGAATTAAAGAGATGGTCAGTGTCGATTGAAAGAGTAGACTATCAGTGGAGTCGTGTCCAGTCCAGCACTAGATGTTTTACTTTTATCAAAAATGAAAGAGGTCTCTACGGTCAGAATTCCATAGAATTGCTATAACAATACGTCTTCAGATGTGTAATACCGCGTGATAATTGCACCACCACAAAGGTGCGAAGTGGGTTTTAACTCGCGGGCAAACGGGTGAGTGTGACACCACGAGCCATACATTAGTGAAGACCATTGTTATGGAAGCATTGGCTTTATGACATTACAACGTTTGCAAAAGTAGACGCCATCACCGGATGAATCAACACCCTACTCAATGAAACACATCACTTGAAAATCTCATTCCAAAAACACATGGCTATTAAACATATATGTGGCCTCGAGCATCAAAGAAATGGCGTCCTTTGAGCTGGGTAACCCTCGGAAGTAACCCATTAACTATGTGATTTTTCGCGAAACCAGGTCATCCATACCCGAGGGCCCCGGAGTGGCATCACCCAATACACCAGCGTCCACCACCACGTAGCACACACAGTCTTCCAAATTATATAACTGCTGAAGTTTGCCCTCGAAAACTATCTATTTTGTACCTTTCATCACCACAATTCTGCAAGTAGTCCAATTGATTATAAAAAGAGTAAGCAATTTATTACACTGGAGCTCAAAGCTCATATATGAGGAACAATTGTACAGTTTTTCAAATTGTGTCAGAGTCAATCATCTTTCCTTTCCCCGGTGTTGGTCAATCATTATTATGAAGCAAACTTCTGATCCACTCTTGTCACTTGCTATTGTTTCACATCAACATATCAAAAGACATTTGAGATAATAATACTAACCACACACAGATGTCTCTTTCTAGCAAACTTTCCGTCTCTGACCTCCAGGTCGAGAACAAGCGTGTCTTCATCCGTGTTGACTTTAACGTCCCATTGGACGGTAAGACCATCACCAACAACCAGAGAATTGTTGCTGCTCTTCCAACCATCCAGTACGTCTTGGATCACAAGCCAAAGGCTGTCATCTTGGCCTCCCACTTGGGTAGACCAAACGGTGAGGTCAACGAGAAGTACTCCCTCAAGCCGGTCTCTGAGGAGTTGGAGAAGCTCTTGGGCAAGCCAGTTACATTCTTGAACGACTGTGTCGGTCCAGAGGTTGAGGCTGCTGTTAACAGCGGTAAGGACGGTCAGGTGTTCCTTTTGGAGAACTTGAGATTCCACATTGAGGAGGAGGGTTCCAAGAAGACCGCTGAGGGCAAGGTCAAGGCTTCCAAGGAGGACGTTGAGAGATTCAGAAAGCAGTTGACTGCCCTTGCTGACGTTTACGTCAATGACGCTTTCGGTACTGCCCACAGAGCCCACTCTTCTATGGTTGGCTTCGACTTGCCACAGAGAGCTGCTGGTTTCCTTATGGCCAAGGAGTTGACCTACTTTGCTAAGGCTTTGGAGAACCCAGAGAGACCATTCCTTGCTATCCTTGGTGGTGCTAAGGTCTCTGATAAGATTCAGTTGATTGACAACTTGCTTGACAAGGTTGACATTTTGATTATTGGTGGTGGTATGGCCTTCACTTTCAACAAGGTCCTCAATGGTACTAAGATTGGTAAGTCTATCTACGATGCCGAGGGCGCTAAACTCGTTCCAAAGCTTATTGAGAAGGCCAAGGCCAACAATGTTGAGATTGTCCTCCCAACTGACTTCGTCACTGCTGACTCCTTCTCTCCAGATGCCAAAGTTGGCTACGCCACTGCCGAGGAGGGTATCCCAGATGACCTTGAGGGTCTTGACAATGGTGAGAAGTCCCGTAAGCTCTTTGCCGACGCTGTCGCCAAGGCCAAGACTATTGTGTGGAACGGTCCACCAGGTGTCTTTGAGTTTGATGCCTTTGCAAACGGTACCAAGTCTCTCTTGGACGCTGCCGTTAAGTCTGCAGAAGCTGGCAACACTGTCATCATTGGTGGTGGTGACACAGCTACTGTTGCTAAGAAGTTTGGTGTTGCTGACAAGCTTTCCCATGTTTCCACCGGAGGTGGTGCCTCCCTTGAGTTGCTCGAGGGTAAGGAGCTTCCAGGTGTCACTTACTTGTCCAACAAGTAATTAGCTTTATGATCATTATTATTTCATCGTTAAAACTATACTCATAGTAGCTAATTCGTTGTCTCATCACCGATATTTCTGGAGGTGGGCTCCAACCAGCGCATTCCTAAGATCTGAAAGATCTTCTTCTCATCAAAACTTTCCACTAGCTCTTGCTTGAGAACGTTACCATCATGGTCCTTGTGTAGTTTGAAGAGTCCTTGTTCACTTAATAGCATCCCCCGCTTGATAGCTCTGGAACGGATCGTCTTGTTGAACTCATTGTTACCAGTGAAGTAGATCATAGCAGCACCGAGTTCGTTCCAAGGAACGAGTAAGAAGTCAACACGGCGACATTTACCAGGTATTGTTTCTCCATCGACTTTAGCATTCCATTCTGGAGGTAATGCACAGCCACCGAGCCATTTTGTTGATGCCGAGTTGGTCAAAGAGCATTTCCAGTAGCCACTGTCTCTGATCTTTGTTAAGAACTTGTTAAGAATCTCTTTCAAATCAGTGATATGGGCATCTGGTTTAGTCACAATGAAGTCGACATCGCCACAGCTTTTGGCACCACGTCTGTATGAGCCACCAATGGTGATCTGCATCTCTGGGTCAATTTCTTGAAATAGAGAGTTGACATATTCCTGATGGACAGTACACTCTTTACGATCGATTCTTTCATTCCACTCTTGGTAGAACTCCAATCCAAGCCTTTGATTTGTGGTCAAATCGTCCCGATGGGATACTTCCTCGAGCGTTTCCAGCCCTTCCTTTACCCATTTTTGAGCAAAAACATCACCGACACCATAAATCCCTTTGAAGAGTCTTAGATTCTTCATCTCCTTACTTTTTTGTAGATCTCTTAAAACTTTTAAGTTATCTGTGCGTGATATCTCTACAATCTTCTTCGCAATGGAGCTTCCGATTCCAGGTAGGTTAATAGCGGCATCATAGGTTATAATGTGTTCTTTGGTTCTCTCGAGTGTGTCAACGGCAGTCTTATAAGCCTTTGCCTTGAAGACTGATCCAGCGATTTTCCGCTCATCAGCCATTTGTCTTAGTAAGTGAATGGCCTTCCAGTTAGGATTATCAGTCACAATGTCATTATTGAATGGATCCTCCGATGCTACTGACTCTTCTTCACTCAAAGGTTTCTGCTTCTTCCGTGGTGAAGGTCCTGTAGTAACAGCTTCCATATCAATCAAGTAATCATTGAAAGGTCTTGGTTCATTCTGTTCAACGCTATCAGTAAGCCATTGTTGACTCAAGACAGGTATGGGACCCTCAGGGATGAGCAACTTCTGGTCCTCTTCTTTCAAGCCAGAATCAACCAGCTTCTGCCAAATTTGAGGACCAGATCGTATGACTTTCTGATCAACAAGGATATGGGTTGTTTTGCGAGCAACGAAGCGAGAATTTAGGGCAGCGCCGTGGCTCTTTGCCAGATTAGAGCGGATGCGAGTAACGCCTGCGGCCCTGTTGTTCGGGAGAAACAGGAATTGAAAATTGCAAAACAGTTGAGAGAGATGATGTTTCGATTGTTTGTGGTCTGGCATTATTTGTCCTTCAAAATCATTGGGTGTATACGTGCGCTGTGCAATGCTTGCTAAGGAATGTCTCCTGATATTTAAGAAAAAAAGAGCTGATTTTATGTGTCACATTTTGTGAGATGATGCTGCGCGCGAGCGAACACCGATGACCTCTAAAGCTCTTAAGAGAAAAGAGATGAGGTGGAGAAGGTGTGAAGGTTTAAAAGGTTTTCGAACAGAGGAGTTAAAAGAGGAAAAAGGGGTATAATTAAAGACTGGAATTCTAAATCTTGAAATAAACAAGAAAGGGTCAACATTGAAGCCTCGGAAACCTGTTCCCCAAACCGTTGAGCCTTTATTAACGCACCACTTTAATTAGGTCCGATACTTCCGCTGTAAGACATACACACACACATACACACACAGACTCATTCATTAGGAACAATTTCCGAATCTGTTGTAAATTAATGGAGACTCTGTGGGACATTTTCTTTTCTTTTTTCTTCACTTCACAATCATATGCGATGTTGCCGATGCCCTTCATTTGCCAGATCCGAGGGAAACCCAGCACATAACACAATGAACAGTGTATGGCTTGCTGTATTAGCCCAAACAATTACACTTCTGTGAAATATAGATATAGCATCCTAATGGTATATATACGTAGTATAATAAAAGCCTTTAAAGAAAAATGGTTCCGAATGATTTAAACACAAAGAGAAGTAAGGGTAGGAAAGTCTCCTCATCCCGGTCGTGCAGGTCGGGAAATAAGGCCATTTCAAAATTTCCCAATTGGGAAGTCCTATTTTCCGCATCCAACGTTATTAGACACATACACATAACAACAAACAAAAAGTTGCTTCATAAACATTGGTCCATTCGATGGAGGGCCCGTCCTTTCCGATACCATGCCACACTTTGTTTTGTTTTTTGTTCTAAAAGGTTCTACCCAATGTTTATGTTCTCTTGCCGGCTCCTTGGGGTATAAAGAGGGCCCTTCGCCCCACTTTAATAGACTCATATTGCGTTATAATATCGTCATAGTAAAGGATAACAGTATAGCAAGCTATTAAAAGAGAAAGCTTACTATTTGAAAAATGCCAGCTATTCAAGAATACCTTATTAAACGTGGTGGTAATCAAGCCATCAACATCAACGGCTCAACAGGAGCAGACTTCCACCTTACGACAGATGGTTCTGACTGGTTGTGGGCTGCTTTCAGTGTTTTGATGACAGCTGCTGTGCTAATTCAGTGTCTGATGTACCGTAAGCCAGTCAAAGAGAGACTCTTCTACTTCACAACTCTTGTACCTTTGTATGCCCTTTCCGTTGCATACTTCTCGTACGCCTCCAACCTTGGTTGGGCACCAGTCCATGCTGAATTTAACCATGTCACCGTTGACGACCAGGAAGTGACCCCAGGTTACAGACAAGTCTTCTACGCCAAGTTCATTGGCTGGTTCTGTGCCTTCCCATTTGCTGTGCTCAATCTCGGTCTTCTCTCCAACACTCCACTTGTGCAGAACATGTTCAACATCGTATTTACTGAGCTCTTCGTTTTGGGACTACTTGTTGGTTCTATTATCCACTCCACTTACAAGTGGGGTTACTTCGTCTTTGGTGTTGCTGGATACCTTGCTGTTTGTGTGAATCTTTTCACAACCTCCAGAAAATGCGCAGCTCAAGTTGGTAGAGACGTTCATGCCTACTTTGTCACCTGTGCTTCCATCTTCTGCTTCTTATGGTTCATCTACCCAATCGCCTGGGGTTTGTGTGAAGGTGGTAACGTCATCCAGCCAGACTCCGAAGCTGTCTTCTACGGTGTTCTGGATGTGTGCACATTTGCCTTCTACCCAATTGCTTTCTTCTACTGTGCTAAGGATGTCGATTTGGAGAGACTGGGACTCGCTGAGAAAGAGTACCAGGTGACTCCATCCAATGAGAAGACCGCTTCTAGCGCAAGAGCTTCTGGTGAGACTGCTATCCACCATTCTGGATCCACTTCTCCAATTGCATCTCCAGCTTCTCCAGCTCCTGCAACTCCTAAGCCTTGATGTTAAAAGAAGGCGAATGATGATATACTTGTGCAAGGGCTGAAGATGTTTATATACCCATGTCTTCAATTTTTTCTCCTTCAATGAACTTTCTGTCCGAAGCTCAATCACATACACGCACACATATACACTCACACAAACTATACATATTTCTGGTGTCGTTATGTTCTTTTGTTTCATCATTTGATATCTCTTCTTTCTCAACTGGCCTGATGACAATTTATTCTGATTATTTAAGAGTTTTTAATACCTAATATTTTTTAACAATACAATTTCAACATTCTAAATGAAAACCAAATTTGTTTGTTCATGCAAGAAGAACTTTACGATTTCTCTTGATGTATTCCATTTTTTTGAGAACTTACTTGTGGGCTCTTCTATACAAATCCACGATTCCATGGATCAGAAATATATCTAAAAAGAGCAATAAAAGGGAAAGAAGCGACTGGAATAGTTATAAGGAAAACTGAAACAGTACAAATATACAAAGTAATGAGATGAGTTATATTGATCCTCTTTGTTTCCGTTTGTCCGGGTGAGAAATTCCTTTATTTAATCTTCAGGAGTGAAAGTGCCGAACACCCTTTTTTGAGTGGGGGTATTGTCTTTCATTCAATTTAGTACTTAAATATGGACCATCCATAGAGATACAAAAGAGATACAAAGGAGTCGTTCCTGATTATTCAGAGTGATATAAAGATTTTTACTCTCATCATACTAATATATATATATGTTCAATTATGACTTTATTCCCCCATCAAATTCGTTCTCCATCTTTTATCCCCCCCCCACATAAACATAAACACCCCACGCGTTTTTCGTTTGTTCCCTCCCCCACGCTTTGATATTTATTTTTTTCACTCCTAAATCTAAGACCTTAAACAATGTATGCAATGCAGGAAAAATCTCTCTCGAACAGTTGCAGAATACAAATTTAGTGAAGAGAATTCCTCTAGTTCTCTTTCTCTTTCTCTGTTCCTCTTAATCACCACCCAATTTCAAGGAAAATATGCTAAGAAGTCGTGTTATCACGCGTCTTGCTTCACAGAGGGCCCGTCAGACAGTACGTAGTTACTCCTCCTCCACACGCTCCAGCTTATTGATTGGCACCAATGCTCGTCGTGCGGCCTGGGCAATTGCAGGTGTCTCTGCTCTTTCTCTTGCCATTGGAAACTCTTTGATCCAGAACGATGATAAAAAGACAAGCATTTACGAAGGTTGTACCACCAAACTCAGCGACTTGGATACCCCTGAGTACGGCTCCATTGAAGATTTCTACAAGGCAAAGGCTGAAATTCTCAAGATTGTTGGCGAGGACAATGTCGCCACATCAGCCTCTGAACTCGAGCAGCACTCGGATACATACTTCAACTCTCATCATGCACGTGACGATCAGAGACCACAGCTTGTCGTCTTCCCTTCTACCACTGAAGAGGTGTCTCAAATCATGAAGATATGCTACAAGTACAGTATCCCAACCATTCCATTCTCGGGAGGTACATCCCTCGAAGGCCACTACATCGCCACCACAGGAACACCATCAATCACTATGGACTTTGCGAAGAACATGAACAAAGTCCTCGAATTGCACAAAGAAGACCTGGACTGCGTTGTCCAGCCAGGTGTTGGTTGGGAGGATCTCCACGACTATCTCGGTGAACAGGGATTGCTCTTTGGTCCAGATCCAGGCCCTGGTGCCTTGATCGGTGGTATGATCGCTACCTCCTGCTCTGGTACTAACGCTGCCAGATACGGTACTATGAAAGAAAACGTCGCTGGATTGACCGTTGTTCTCGCTGATGGAACAATCGTCAAGACGAAAGCCAGACCAAGAAAAAGTGCTGCCGGATATAACTTGACTGGCTTGATCATTGGCTCCGAAGGTACACTCGGTATCGTCACAGAGGCTACTCTGAAGCTCCACGTTAAGCCTAAGGAAGAGACTGTCGCAGTTGTGAACTTTGACAAGATTGATGAAGCTTCCCAGACAGTTGCTGATATCGTTCAGAGAGGTATCCAGGTTAATGCTGTTGAGTTGCTGGATGACAAGATGATGTCGGTGGTGAACGCCTCTGGCGAGACCACTCGTCAGTGGATCGAGAAACCTACACTCTTCTTCAAGATTGGAGCTAACAACAAGAGTGTTCTTCACGAGTTGATCAAAGAGGTCAGAGAGATTTCTAGCAATAACAAGTCATGTAACTTCGAGTTTGCAAAGAACGCCGAGGAGATCGAGGAGCTCTGGTCTGCTAGAAAAATGGCTCTCTGGTCCACCATCAACCAAGGAAGACAGACAAACAAGGACATCCAGATTTGGACCACCGATGTTGCCGTCCCTATCTCAAAGTTGTCCAAGGTTTTGTCCGAGACCAAGCATGACATGGCTGGTTCCGGATTAACAGCTACCCTCGTTGGTCACGCCGGTGATGGAAACTTCCACGCCTTCCTTTTGTATACCCCAGAGCAGAGACCGATTGCTGAAAAACTCGTCGAAAACATGGTTCAACGTGCCATCAAGGCTGAGGGAACGTGCACAGGAGAGCACGGTGTTGGCTACGGTAAGCGTGAGTTCCTCTTGGAGGAGTTGGGTGAAGAGCCAATCGATATGATGAGACGTATTAAGATCGCTTTGGATCCTAAGAGATTGCTGAACCCTGATAAAATCTTTAAGATTGATCCAAACGATAAAGAGCACTGATTGGTTTGTGTATAACTAGAACAAGAAAAACAAACAAACAAACACTTAGAATCATTCAATCATTATATTAGGCATTAGAGTATTCTAGATATCTCAGAAGTCCATCACAAGCATACCGGCAATCTCCTCCAGATGTGCTGTATCCAAAACATCACCATTCGTTGCAACTTCACCACCACTAACACCTGCTTCACGTGCTTCGTTAGCTCTGAGGACCGCTTCACGGATAAACATTCGTAAATACTCGGCACTCAGTTCAAGTGTTTGTTCTGTGATTCTCGTGTCCTCATGCTCAAACACCACATGTTGGAATAGACGGGAAAGTGTTGTTTTAGGAATAGTTGTATCATCCATGATTGTGGGTTAATGTTTGTGTAATATGCTTTAAGGTAAGTCTGGAAGTTGGTTGTGTGTGTGTTAACTTTTGTTATGCTTGTTTTAGCGCATTGTCTGTGGTTCGCCATCGCGCCCATGGGAAGAATGGCAGAATGAAGTAGAACTCAAAAAGTTATAGGTATAAATTCATTTTAGATGATATCAAAAGAAAAAAGAAGGTTATTTAGGAGTTTACTATGTAATGTGGTGTTATTCAACAACACCCAGATCAACAACGATCCAATATCCACACACAGCTCCTTCTGCTCTCTGACTCACCAACAATGGAACTTTAATTCCTTCTCCCCTCTTTGCATTCTGATCAATGATACATCTTAATGGAATCACAGTGTAATTTGCAGCCTGCTCATAAATCCCTTCACCTTCGTAACGAGGTGGTAGTCTAGACATTAGTTCGATTCTGCCCAGCTTTGTAGCCTTGGTAAGCACAAAAGACGGTGTACTTTTGATCATAACTTCCAGCTTGGAGTAGTTCTCTGGCTTAGGACCCAAAGTAAAAGATGTAACAGGCAGTGACACTCTGCATTTTGAATTATTTGGAGGAATCGAGAGCGTCATGTGACATTCTGTCTCTAGCGGGTTTTGGAAACACAGGATGTATGACACTAAGGACCCTGGAACAGGAGATGTGTTAATATTTGGTTGAAAAGCGGTCGTTATAGTCGGTAAAAAGTCAATAGCATTGGATAGTTTGTAAAATTTCACAGACGAAGGGTCCTTGTCCGGTTTCATGAGGGACGTGCGACATGCTTTACACCGTTTTGCATATTTGCAACGCAGCTTCGTCGATAGCGGTAGTAGAGACGGTGACTCTCTGTATGGCTGTGGGACAGCATGTTGGAGAAACAGATCATAGTCAATGATCTTAGTGCTAGATGAATGTGATCTCTCGATAGCTTGTGATAGATCAGATTCATCATCGAATGGTTTGATAGTAGATCTTCTTATAAAGTCCGGGATTTCTGAATCCTTAATCTTCAGCTCCTTACACTTGTTGATGATGGTCTTTGGAACATCAATATGTCCATTTCGTATCTGTTTTGACTGGATGTAGTACTTTTCAAGATCTGAGAACATCTTCACAGGTTGCAGTTCATTAACTTCATTTCGTACCACTCTCGCCAGAGATCTTTGCTTCTCCATAGCTGGAATGGTGTAACTGTAATCACACAGTGTACACTTGAGGTGGAAGACTTTGCCAATGACATCGTCGTCTTCCTTGACGGATTTTTGAGAGATGTTGACATTTGAGCCGCATACTGGACAGTCAAAGCAGTTTCTTGAGCAAAAGGAGTGCTCTGGCTTCATTTCATGCATACACCTCGGGCAAAACTTGGTGGCAACCTCCATTTCAATACATTTGCGACACTTTATTGTCTGACATGGTTCACAAAAGTTAAGATAAGCTAAAGAGTGGTGAGTGTGAGGATCTGAGATTGTACTGGGGAAAGAGGACAGTTCGAGTTCTGATTCGTCGCGCACCACCAATGGAACTTTCTCTGAACAAGGGCAGAAGACTTTCACAGTTGGGAGGTTCATATCAAAAAATTGGCAATTAATAATCATTGAATCGAAGACTTGAGTATTGAGCGTAACTCAAAGGGAATCAGGGACTCCTTACAAGAAGTGTCAACATGAAGAACGATCATTGATCGCGAACGCGTGTTATATTTTTATTTTTTCAGTCACACAGGAATATTAAAAAAAAGGCATATCCAATACAAAAACAAATACAAAGTGACACAATCTTGATCATTCCAAAACATTAAAGGAATAACGAGGATAAAACAATGGGTGCCAACTCTTCAAAACTACTAGACTCCTTTACTGAGGGCACAAACTGTATGTTTCTTTTGTGTGCAACATAATAAGGAAGATATACGTGTACTAACAAGCAATTCCGGGCACTAGTCGACAATGAGGAGATTGACAGATTACGCAAACGTTTCATGAAACTGGACAAAGACAGCTCAGGAACGATCTCGAAAGAGGAATTTCTCTCAATTCCAGGAGTTGGGTCTAATCCATTGGCTTCCAGACTGATTGAAACGTTTGATAGGGACGGTTCGGGTGATGTTGATTTCCAAGAGTTCATCACTGGACTGAGTATTTTTTCGACAAAGGGCCAGAAGGAGGACAAGCTCAGGTTTGCGTTTGAGATCTATGATATGGACAAGGACGGGTTCATCTCCAACGGTGAGTTATTCCTCGTGTTGAAGATGATGGTGGGTAAGAATCTGGATGCAGACCAATTACAACAGATTGTGGACCGCACCATCATGGAGAACGATGTGGATGGTGATGGAAGACTCAGCTTTGCTGAGTTTAAGCATGCTGTGGAGGACACTGAAGTAGCCCAGTCGATGACACTTCAAAGTTTCTAAAAGACAGGGGGAACATGCTTAATATAACGTGAACTAATGACTAAATTCTTAGCTAAATTCCTTTTCGTAACTTTACTAAAAAGAAAGACAGGTGCGTCTATAATAATATTCATTTGCGTGATTTGCGGCACTTACAGTGGTGGTGGAGAGACTTACATGTAAAAAAGGTATACATATACATATTTTTACGCATATGAAGTACATATTGAAGAATAATATTTATTAACAAATGTCTTATATAACGAAAAAACAGGTGTCATATAGCAAAATCACCTCATGTTGATGTACTAATATAATACTTTATTTCTTGAGTCATATATAGATAACATCTACTATATGTGGCGTTGAACCTGTACTGTGAAGTATCCTGTAACCCAATCCTGAAGCACAAGGTGCGTCGTTGTCGTAGTGACCGCTTATTTTTAAGTTGACTTGCATCTCTGGTACATATACACCAGTCCAAAAGGGCTGAGAGAAGAAGGGAAGGAAATCAATCTCCATTAACCCTCATCTCGACTAGAATTCTCTGAGCTTCTTCATATTAAAATCACACGCTCAGGATATCAAAATCCTCTATTCTTCTGTGCACTCCCCATTAAAACTTTTTCTCCCTTTCCCCTTTTCAAAAAGGAACTCGTATCTCAAACATAGTGAAAGTTTCGTATATATGCCAAGCGCGCTCGATTCTCCAACGAGAGAGAAAAAAAAGAAAAAAAAAAGAAAACCTGAACTTGCAGGTGGGTTGCAGATCCCAACAAACCATGCTGGTCTAAGATCTTAGTCTGATTAGAGAAAAAGAACTGGATAACCACGCCCTATTAATAAATTTACTTCTATATGTATGTGTGTCTCTCTCTGAGTCAACCAATGTACAGCTTGCCTTCCATTGCCTCCTTCTTTGCCTAGAAATGATGTACCACACCCCTGCTCCTCCTAATGCGCGGCGTGTGGTTTCAGTTCATGTGCGCTTGCATTCACTCACTGTAGGAGGATGAAACCGCTTTCCAACCATAACAGCTCTCCAAAATCGTAGGGTGCACGCACTACTACAAATACTTAAAGCCAACCTATTAAGTATCGCTTACATGCGGCGAAATGTCAGAAGTTCCCCTCATAGGAGAGCCTAAATTCTTACACCCTGGTCCCTTTTTGGTTTGTATTTTTGCCTAGATATTCTGAGTGCTTCTCTTGGTTCTGCCATTATTCCCTTGTATCTTCCTTTTTTTTCTTTTCTTTTCCCCTGTTTTCCCTTTTTATCTTTCTCCTTTATTAACCACACTGTTTTTCACAAGAGTTTGATTTGTACGTTCATACTTAAGACAGCTTTCTCTCTTTGTGTTTCCATCTCTCATTAAACTGTCCAGTCACTCCCCCTTCCCCTGACCTCACAATTTACTCATTTTTGCGTTGTCAAGAGAGTTACAGTGGCCTTTTGAAAAAAGTCTCTCTTACTGTTTTTTCTTCCTTTCTTCCCACAACGATCCACCGAGAAAAACTAGATCGTCCTTCCCTGTATTTCCATTCACTCTTTGGATGGCCGGACTGGACTGCATTGTACAACTCCCACCCAACTCTCATTGTATTTTTCCTCTTCCTGTTTACCTCTGGGTTGGTGTTTCCACTCCAGAAACTCCACCAATACTACCACATCACCATCGGCCACAACTGTAACCAAGACTCCATCAACCAGGATACACATACATCAGACTACATGTCATTCACCCATACAAAACCAGATCACAGATATGAGCTTCCCGAGCCATTGATACTCAGTTTCCTCCCAGCAGACTTTCCACGGGTTTACGAGGATGGCCGTGTTCCCCTGCGTGTCCAGGTGGCAGAGGACAAACGGGTGCTACACACAGTGTTAACGAAGCCAAAGAAGGGTACCTATATGTGCTCCCATTGTAGCGAGCGTTTCTACTCCTTGGGTCCCCTTCTCGATCACATTGATGCCAACAACATCAAACGCCCGTATCGGTGCACATACGAGGACTGTCCGTGGAGAGTGGTTGGATTTACGAAGTGCGGGCAGCTTAGGAGACACATCAAGTCGATCCATTTGGACCCCAACGAATACAAGTGTACTGCTGCAGGGTGTGATAAGGTCTTTGGAAGAATTGACCTCCTCAATCGCCACATAAAGAACAGTCATGAGAATGAGAATTCCAGATTCAACTTGAAGCATCAAAGGAGAAAACGCAGATCAGCAACTGCCACAAATACCACCACGACCACTAAAAATACAGAGGGATCACACTCAAATAGTCGAAATACCAGTACAAAAGGACATGATTTCTCATTTCCCAAGTCGTCGCCAGTGACAACATCACAACCAACACAGTACTCAGATCACGAACAGACTACTACACCACAGAGTGAAACATCTGAAAATTCGTCGAATAAGTACAAATATACCATTCAATTCCTCACTAATGACCAATGAAGGCATTTCTCTCACTACCAACTGTTTCTGCTTCCTATACCATGAATATAGAGACGTTGTCGGGATTTGTCAGCCCACCACAGCTTTTCTTTGGTTTTGGTGGTTTCTCTGTTATAAAATTTCTTTTATTATGTACACACTGTTTCTTGGGATCACTTTCAGGGAGTATACCAAATAATAGTAAAATAGGGCGTTCTTTTGGGTAACAATGAATGGTGTAGCATTAGTTAGTGGTAAAACAAAAAAAAAAATAGGGTGTCGTGCGCGCGTGTGTGTTAAAGTTGGCACACCTGCTTTTCTCCGAAAAGTCACACCTATTCTTTTTTTTCTTCTCTTCACCAAAATGACCCAATTGGAACAGTCTAGTCCTGAGATTTATCCACAACCTTCCCAGAATCATAAACCCACAATTTCTCCAGGACTCTAGGATCAGTGACAAGTTCCTGTGTCCACTCACTGCCCTTTTCCTTACCCTTCTCAACCCACTTCTTTGGCCAGTCCTGTTCCTCGTCTTTGGCCCAATCAACGTGATCAAGCTGGTATCTGGAGCGAATACCCTCAACTAATGCAACAGCAGCACGGCCATACTCCTCAGCATACCTTCTCTGGTTATAGAATCTGTAAATTCTCCAAGGAGTTTGTAGGAATCCCAAAAGATGGTACACGGGGACAACAAGAATAGGTTGTTGAAAAACAGCGGAAACTCCACTTGACGTCTTTACTGGGCCAGTGGTTGGGAATTCTGGTGCATAAGGCGCAGAACCGTATTCTGTTGGCTGGATGAACGGTTTAGGAATAGGCAGAGCGTCTGGGTCTTCTGTTTCCTTCTTACTGTCTTCATTGTTTTCCTGTTTCTCAACATTGTTCGTGTCGTCAACCCGAGATTCTCCAGATGATGCGTCCGAGGATTCCGTATTGCCATTGACAACCTTATCAAGAGCCTTTATTTCAGGAGCAACAACAGAGTCTGTCACAGATGGAACAGCTGGTTTCTTTGCATCATCAGTAGTAGACGAAGAATTTGGAGCTCCAACGAGTTCAGCTTCCAAGTCCTGTGGCTTCTCAAACTCATCATTCTCTAATGGCTTGTCCAAGGGACCCAAGAGACCTTCGTGTAAACCGGTCAAGTACTCCTTGTAGGCGCCTCTCCCAATACATACAACACCACCTTGAGCTGTTGGGTCACTTACCAAGGAGTCCTCACTGACAACCTCAGTATTCAGCCATTTCTCGTTCTTGTAGTAGGTTCCAAGCAGTTGCTTGTAGTTGAACTCAGCAGCTTTCAGTTTTTCCTGGTCCTCCTCCTCCGTGGCCAGAGTTTTCTTAGATCTTGACAACCAAGCCTTGATCTTATTATACCATCTAGCAGCTTCTTCCATCTCCTTCTTCTTTTCAGCTTCCAGGTACTCACGACGTAGAGCTCTAATATCAGCAGCAACAAGGGAACGAATAACACCCTGTCTGTTCTCAGACTTGATCTCAAAGTCCACTCCTCCAGCATTCAATACCGGTTTCACATACCGTCTAAACACGGCCATACTTTCATCCAAGTAGTCGTTTGGTGGTGGCGCAACATAAACAGTCAATTTTCTTGCCTTGACATTTGGTGGTAAAGGCTCTTTACCAAGATGTTCAACACGCTCCATCCATTTCTTGCGAATCTGCTTGACCTGGTACCGATCGTAGGCGTATCCTCCAATACCAGCTGAAACAACACACCAGAAAATCATCCAGTTACGTGAGGGGAGACGAAGAGGTGGCAACCCCATAGCACGGAAGGCAGGATTCGTATAACCTGGTTTTTTAACATTGGTCTTTAGTGCTTCAGTAGCAGCTGAGGGTTTGGGTTCGGAAGCTTGGTTGGAGCCTGTGGTGGACGCTTCCACTTTAGTAGATGAAGCCAATGGTTCACCTGCAGGTGGCTTATCCGACATTACTGGAGTAACAATATGCGTTATGATAATTGAATTCAATTATATATACAACTACAACTTGCAACAATTTAGAGAGATGAGAGGGTGAAAGATCTCTCTTTTCAATGGATGTGGTGTGTGGTCCCTAACACCTCAGGAAATATTATTATTTTCAGTGTTATGGCGGGCATTATCAGAAAAACCCGAACACCTTTTGGTGACATCCACGTCAACGAAAAGCCTCGGGGGCAGCTTCCACTGAATGACCGTAAATTTGATACACTGGAACGTACCCTTTGCAAAGGTCCATAGATCGCCAGCATAGTACTCTACACAGAGAGTACACTAGTTTTAGAAGCGTGTCTTTCCCTCACTAAGTCAAGATAAACTCCACCACATCAAGTCAAGCAAAAAAAAGTTTTACCCTCTCCCCATAATCGCTATTACGCCAAACAAATATCAACAACAGAAGGCGGGGTGTATTGAAATATTAACTATTTCTATCTGCTCTCTCTTTTCTCTCTCTCGTGGACACACAACATCTGTGAACCTGTCACATGGGAAACCAACCGTCTACAGAGCAACAGCCAGCTGACCTAAACGACTCGAACATCTCGAACTCATTGTCACCCCAAACGTCTCTTCATCATCCCCTGCTCAACACCTCAGACACAAACTCAATCAAGACGAGTCCTATCACCCCATCAACTTCCAACGTAATGGCACACCACAATAACACTAGTGAAGAGGATCAACCTTTCACACAGCATAATGAGAACTCGGTATCCGCCCAGGATGTGACCATGTCAGGAACTGGGCAGTCCAATTTGAATCTGACATCGGCTCCATCGGCCGTGAATATCGACGACCATCCACCTGCACCGCCAAGGCGAAGATCTACACTTATTTTATCTGATGACCCGGAGTACGAAAAGCTCAGGCTTTCAAAGGCTGATGAGGAAGTACAGACACCATCCCAAGAACTCGATAATCTGATGGACGACTCATCTTCCCAAATTGACAAGGCAGGCCGCAATTCACCAAATGACTCTACGGCTCTCAACACTGTTCCAGTGGAAATCCAATGGACTCAAGGTGGTGAGAATGTCTTCATTACCGGTTCCTTCACTGGCTGGAGAAAGATGATTAAGCTGGTGAAGGAAGGTGATGGTATGTTTTCCATCAAGCTGAGATTACCTGTGGGCACACACCGCTTCAGATTCATCGTGGACAATGAACTTAGGTTCTCCGACTTCCTGCCAACTGCTACCGATCAGATGGGTAACTTTGTGAACTACTTGGAAATTCAGTCGCCAGAATCTTCGCAACAAGCCATCCAAGACCAAATTGTCACAGATCAACCGCACGAAGAACAGCCACACGAAGTTGCACAACCAGTTAAAAAGGACTCCAACTTGGGCCTCACCAATGATGATGATGACATGGGTGGTGGCTACTCTCGTTTCCACGAGATGAAACCACTTACTCCACAGTTACAATATGTGCGGGACATTCCTGCAATATTTACAGACCCATCGGTGATGGAGCAGTACTATGTGACACTGGACAACAACCAGAACCGTAACCAATCCTGGCTGACTCCACCGCAGCTACCACCGCACTTGGAGTCTGTGATCTTGAACAACTACTCCACTGCCGATAAAAGCAATGCATCTGGTGCATTGCCTATTCCAAACCACGTTGTTTTGAACCATTTGGCCACGACGAGTATCAAACACAACACGTTGGCCGTGGCTTCAGTGGTGAGATACAAGAGGAAATACGCTACACAAGTTCTCTACGCCCCTTTGCAATAACTGCTTGTGTTTTGAACAGCATCTAGAACTATTGGAATGTGTAAATGTCTCTATACATAATTATTTTAGTACGTAGTAGAAAAACATCCAAACTCCAGAGAAGTCTCACATTCGTTCCTCGGTGCAAGAGCCCGGTTACTTCTCGTTTTTCCGTAGCCCGAAAAAAAAAAGAAAAAGATCACTGAATTTTTTTAGCACGGTGAACTCCACTTTTTCTTTAATTTAGATGAAAGGAGGCTTATAATTTGTTTAATTGTTTAAGAAGCTCATACCGGTTACTGATTTATCACGTTTAGTTTCAAGAACTATTGAAAGATCGCAAACAACCGGTTTACTCCAACGGTATCTCATTTTCAGTCTGGTGATTTCTCTACCGTTCTCACCTGACCACTTACTTAATAATACAATTGCTTTTCCAATCTATCAATCAATCAGGCTCCGTTATTAGCTCTATTTTCCATTCAGAACATTAACAGATTGATACACAATGGTGCTGTGGTATAAGACATCCCAAGACTACAACTTCACGTTTGAAACAGCTACACTGGCTTTCTTCAACAAGTATCCAAACCCATACGCCTCCCATGTTGAATCTGTCGACGTCATTGACAGACAAGTGATTGATGGCAAGCTCTACACAACAAGACTCATAAAGAAAAGAGGTAAGCTACCTCGTTGGGTGCAGCCATTCCTCGGTAGGATCTCTTCACTGCAGACATGCATCCTGGAGAAGACAGAACTCGACCCACAAAAGATGCAGCTCAAGTCCTATCAGAGAAACTTGGACCATACACGGATTATCAGAGTGGAAGAATTCTCATCATACATCACAAATGCAGAAAATACTGTGACTAAAGTCACCTTCACTGCGAAGTTCAGCTCGGGCTTTACTGGGTTCGGTATCAAGAACAAAATCGAGGCCTGGTCTCATGACAGATTCCACAAGAACATCCAGAATACCAAATTGGGTATGAGTTATGTCATGCAGAAGTGTCAGGAACGTCGCTCGAAATATTTGCAGGCGAAATAAGTTCCGATTGCTATTAGTCCCTTTGATCAGCACGACTGTTACGATCGTCATGATATTTTTTGTTTGTATTTCTTCAGCACATTATTTATTGGTTCATTACAGCTGCAAGCAGCTCAATCAATGTACATAAAGTCTCTTTTTACTTCTGCTGTAACCTTCAAGCGAAGGAGATATCCCAACCAAGTCTTTTCACAATCTCATACCAATCAACACATCTGGTGCCAGATGGATCAATCATCCAGACTTGCTCCATTATTGTTTTAGCCCTCTCCAGGTTCTTGAAGTTGTAGCGTTCAATGATATCCTGGAAACGAGCAAGCATCATTCTCCTATCCTTCTTTGTAGTGCAGTTCATTCCAGCAATGAACAGTGGGAAGCACAAAGAAGATTCAACTGGTGACTTCAACACAACGTCAAGACACTTTAGCAACTCGCATAGGATGAACTGGGTTTCAAGAGAAGAAGGGTTTAATCTCAGTACAGACTGACGAAGATGTAACTTTGCAGTGAGCTGGAACAATTCAAACAAAGTCAGTTGAAGCTCCAACTCGTCGTCAGTAAACTCTTGCAGGTCTTTTGGATCTGGCTTGACGTTGTTAATTTTAGTTTCCAATGTGGAGGCCCTCTGCATAGTTGTCAATAGAGAGGAGTAGCGAGTGTGTTTCTTGCCCGTATCTGAGTTACAAGAATCAGGCGTGTCCAAGCCTGGAATTTCAACACTCTCCTCATGGGCTCTGCCAATACCTCTATGGTCATCATCGTGGTCGACATCGTCATCATCATCATTCATTATGCCGTAGCCCAAAGAATTCGAGGAGATCTTCAACAATTTCTTCGTCTCAGTGGCAAGTGTTGAGATTTCTCCAATGATGTTGAATAGTGGCTTTACAATACCTTGTAAAGGATCAACACCAAATCCAAAGTTCACAATGAAGTTATCATAATCCTCAACAGAGAAGTACGTACCTCTTTCGCCTGTAGAACTAGCCAAGATATCATGGTATGCAAAGCTTGAAATCAGCCAATGTTGTTCCCTGTCAGCATTGAACTTGAAGAGCCCACCACGATCTCTTATAATCTTTGCACCCCATTGTAAGAACACCGGCCATTTACGGACATCACCTTTACAAATCTCAGCGCCAATCATGATCAGCAAGTTTGCCAACCGCTGTAAGGCATCACCATCGGTTCTCACTGGGGTGCTCTGAATGTAATCAAGCGCTTTCTCCATATACTTTGTACCCTCTCTCTCAAACTCACCACCCATGTGGTACCCAGACCAAGCCATGATCGAGTACAGAATGCCAGGATTGACCATAGCCATAGGTAAGAACACTTTGGTATAGTAATTAGATTCAGGCGGAACAATCGAGATAATTCCAGCCAGTCGATTTCGGTAGTAGTCATACAATTTCACCCCTGTTGGATCGAGGTTTAACTCTGATGGCAAGCCCATATTCGGTATTGGTGATGGGATGCTCATATTAAGGAAATCCAAATATGATGGCTCTGGGAACATCGAGTCAAAGACAGAATTAGGTGATAGTCCTGACGAGACAAGTTGTTGGGTGGAAGAAGAAGCTTCCTTTTCATCAAGTTGGTCATCAAGTTGTGTGATTTTGTTCGATTGGAATTTAGAGATGTTGTTTCTTAAATTACTCTCAAAGAAAGCGTTGAACTCACCAAAAGCCTCAAAATGATCCCATTTCGGTGATGTTGCAGCTGGGGATGGTGATGAGTATGGTTTCTTGGAGTATGCATGATGGTATGAGGTATGTGAAGGAACGGCATTGTTTTGTCTCTGTGGAAAGTGGAGTAAGTTCGTGGATACTGGTGTTTGGCCAGGAAGTGATGTCTCTGTGTCCAATGGACTAATATCATTGTCTTCATAGTCCAAGTTCGATACCACCTTCTTGGCCTTGGAAAATTCGTCTGTATTCTTTTGTCTTTGTCGTTTGCGCTTCTTTTTGTCGTGCTTTTCAAGCTTCCTCAATTTAGCATGGTTCTCTTCTTCCTCGACCTGTCTCTTCAGCTCCCTCACGGTATCTGTGCTCATATCCATTGTTGCCCAAACGCACTTTTTCCCTAACCTCTCACAATCAGAACAGATTGGTCTTTCTTCTGTGCATCTCTTCTTTCTGATCTTGCAAGTGATACATCCTCCTTTTAACTTTTTCTTTGTGAAATGGAAAATCTTCGAGTCAGGAGGATGATTGGAATCCAAGTTGTGAATGATCGGGGTGTCCTCAAAGTTCGGTGTCTCTGTGTTCTCCGTACTGCTCAAGCGTGACTCTGTTGTGGACGACAAGGAACCATTTCCAGATTTCGATAGCTTCGTCTCAAAAGTTACTAGCATGTTTACGGGTCAGAGTCAATGTGGAAGCGGGGTTGTGATCCCGTGGTCTTGTGTGTTACCGAAGAAGAAATTACACGGAGATTGCGGATGTAACCGTCTGCTTGCTTCAGAGCTATTATGCGAAGGGGTGCCTTTGGACAGAGAGGAAGTCAAAAAAATAGTATTAGAGTAGCAAAAATGTGTCAACAAATGGAAGGTGACAGCCGGGCAAACCTTTGAACTCCAACCCACTTTGTGTGTATCTAAAGTTTTGGCACAATTTCGCGAAACGATCGAGCGCCAAAAGCGGACAAACTCCGCGCGGGAGATTGGCTAGGAAGATTTGGTTTTACAAGGGTTTTGTGGTGTTTGGATGAATTGTGAAGTATAAATCCTCGGTGTTTTTATGGCTTTTATGGTTTTTGTCAAAAAAACAACTGATGACAACTTGTAAGTTCAAAGAAAGTACAAGTACAACTGTACAAGTGCGACTAACCTGACTATTTGGTGACCTTGGATTAACCATTCTGAAAGGGAGGAAGGCAATGGTGATCCTTTCAAATAACTAACTACAATACCATCACGTTTTACCATGGTAAATTGATACAATTGAAATTGCTGTTTAAAATAAAGCTTAAGCCACGCCTGTACTGGAAATAGTCTTCTTATACTTGGATCATGAAAGACGATATAAGGATCATGCAGTTATACAAAACTATGGAATTAACTGGAAGTAGGATGACCACTCAAGATACATATTGTTGATGACAATGAAAAGAAAAAGGTCTTATAGTAATTGAGAGGTGACGCTTACTTGGTCATAATGAGGTTCTACCAGAAATACAGTATCAGTAGTGAAATCCTTCGCAATCTCTTATATATGTGTATGTCTCTAGTTGAAGTCAAGGTCGACCACATTCGCTCCTAATTCAAGTCAAAATCAAATGACTCTGCGTCTTCCCTTCATATGGTTGGTTACCCGGATCACGAATCGCGGGGGATGCGATCTTTATCAGCTCCTGCTTTTGAGTAATTCCTGGCCAGTGATTGGTCAGAACATCGCGCTTATCATTAACACTGACGCTTCTTTCGCTTCTGTGATCTGCTGCCCCGCAAATTTATTATTAAAGTCACATGGTAGGGACACACACTGACAGGTCCCATCGCACCACGTTCTTTCTTTCTTCCTTTGGAATTCGAAAGGGATAAGCGTTCCAGCGTTTGTTCCGAGGGGTTGGCAATTTCTGACTGGTCATCTTTCACTGGTGAGAAAGATATACACTCATCGCAAATTACCCCTCCTCTGTAAATCCTTTAATCATCGATTCATTCATTATCCATGGGGTCACGTCACCAATTACAACAGGCCCATCGGAATCCAAATGTTCCCGAGAGAGAGGGAAACTGAGAGGAGTACAGCAGTAACATTGTAGCAATAAATGTATAGCTAATTGTGTTGTAGTGGACTTGTTTAATTTATGCGAGTTCTGTTTCGCACTTTCCCTATCAGCCAACTTTCCTTTTTTTTTCCTTTTTATTTTATCTAGGCAGGCCCTAAGCGCCGGCGGCCGGGCGTAGCAGTTTATAAATGAGAGAACAGCCGATTACTGGAAAGAAGATCTTTAAAAACTCGTCCACAAGTGCAATCATCACCCTACCGTCCAATACTATTTCTTTGATTAGTTTAAAAAAGAAGTAAGTGTCACTGCCCTTCATCAGCTTCACAATACCGCTAATCTCATAACCTCTCAACGCCGTTGTGCATAATCTGCTGCGTTTAGATTTGTTCTTCTTTTGCTTGTCACGGACCACTAACAGAACTTCCATTCCAGATGACTGAACTTCGACAGGTTGATACCTTCGAGGAAAGTGTGTACACTGCTACCAAAGTTTACGACTATGATGAGTCTAGCAATAACACCTCGTGGGCTAGTGCTCTACCAGTGAAGCAGGCTCTGTACGACCCAGAGTACGAGAAGGATGCTTGTGGAGTTGGCTTCGTCTGTAACATCAAAGGTAAGCAGGACCACAAAATTGTCTCTGATGCTCGCTTCTTGCTCTGCAACATGACTCACAGAGGTGCTGTATCCTCTGATGGTAACGGTGACGGTGCTGGTTTAATCATGGGAATTGGTCATAAGTTCTTCTGTAAGGAGTTCAAGTACATCCACAACATTGCTCTCCCAGCTGAAGGCCAGTACGCCATCGGTAACATCTTCTTCAAAAACGACCCATCCACTTTGCTCCAATCTAAGCAGACCTTTGAGCAAATTGCTCTTAGCTTGGGCCTCTCTGTGCTGGCATGGAGAGAAGTCCCACATGACTCCAGCATCTTGGGTGCTGCAGCCTTATCCAGAGAACCAACCATTCTCCAGCCGGTCGTGGTTCTCACTGAGCTCAAAGGTGTCTCGAACCTGTCCACTGATGACTTCGAGAACAGATACGACAAGAAATTCCAGAAGCAGCTGTATTTGCTCAGAAAGCAGTCCACAAACTCCATTGGTTTGCACAACTGGTTCTACATCTGCTCCTTGTCTAACAAGACTATTGTCTACAAGGGTCAGTTGACTCCTCCTCAGGTTTACAATTACTACCATGACTTGAACAACGCTGACTATGAATCCCACTTTGCATTGGTCCACTCACGATTCTCTACGAATACTTTCCCATCTTGGGACAGAGCTCAACCACTTAGATGGCTCGCTCATAATGGTGAAATTAACACTTTGAGAGGCAACAAGAATTGGATGCGTTCTAGAGAGGGTGTCATGGAGTCCTCTCTTTTTGGCGAGGAGTTAGATAAGCTTTACCCAATTATTGAGGAGGGTGGTTCTGACTCTGCTGCTGTCGATAACGTGTTGGAGTTACTTGTTATCAATGGTGTTTTGTCCCTCCCAGAAGCTGTTATGCTCCTTGTTCCAGAAGCTTGGGAGAATGATGCCAACATGGACTCGAAGAAAAAGGCTTTCTATCAGTGGGCTGCCTGCTTGATGGAGCCATGGGATGGCCCTGCTTTGTTTAACTTCACCGATGGTAGATACTGTGGTGCTACTTTGGACAGAAACGGCTTGAGACCATGTCGTTACTACATCACCAACGATGACAGAATCATATGTGGATCTGAGGTCGGTGTCATCCCAATTCCCAACGATCTTATCATTGAGAAGGGTCGTTTGGAACCAGGTCATATGTTGCTGGTCGACACTAAGAAGGGTATTATTGTTGATGACAAACAGCTAAAGTCTGCTATCTCTTCGAAGGTTGATTTCAAGTCTTGGTTGGCTAAGGTTATCAAGTTTGATGACTTGTATTCCAAGTATTCTTCCAAGAGCGTTGATTTGGGCAGTAATGTCTCTGTGGACACCTCCATCACGACTCAGACTGACCCACGACTCCAGGCACTCGGTTATACCAATGAACAGCTCTCTCTTTTGCTTGTCCCAATGGCTACGGGTGGCAAGGAGGCTTTGGGATCAATGGGTAACGACGCTCCTCTGGCCTGCTTGAACGAGAATCCAGTTTTGCTGTACGACTATTTTAGACAGTTGTTCGCCCAGGTTACCAACCCACCTATTGATCCAATCAGAGAGGCTAACGTTATGTCCCTGCAATGTTTTATTGGCCCACAAGGTAACTTGCTTGAGATGAACCCAAACCAGTGTAACAGAATCTTGCTTGAATCTCCAATTATGAAACCAGCACAATTCCGTGCCTTGAAGAATATCACTGAAATCATCCCATCTTGGTCTGTTGCTCACATAGATATCACGTTCCCAAAAGCAGGTGGTCTTGTTGGTTACATGGACACCATTGAGAGAATCACTCATGAAGCTTCTGAGGCTATCTACAACGAAAACCAGATTATCATGATCTCTGATAGAGCTTTGGGTGCGGACCGCGTTGCCATCTCTACCTTGATCGCTATAGGTGCTATACATCACCATTTGATTCGTCAGAAGCAGCGTTCTAAGGTAGCTCTTGTTCTAGAGACTGGTGAGGCTAAGGAGGTACACCATTTCTGTGTGTTGTTAGGCTATGGTGCTGACGCTATCTTCCCATACTTGGCCATGGAGACTCTTGTTCGAATGAACCACGAGGGTTTAGTCAGAGAGCATATTGATGATGAAAAGATTTTGAATAACTACAAGTATGCCGTTGACGGCGGTATCTTGAAGGTCATGTCTAAGATGGGAATCTCCACGTTGGCTTCCTACAAGGGCGCCCAGATCTTTGAAGCTTTGGGTATTGATAATTCTGTTATTGATGTCTGCTTTAGTGGTACTGCATCCAGAATCAGAGGTGTCACATTTGAGTACATTGCACAGGATGCATTCTCCTTGCACGAAAGAGGTTATCCTTCCAGATCTACGATCCGGGCCATTGGTCTCCCAGAGTCTGGTGAGTACCATTGGAGAGATGGAGGTCCAAAGCACGTTAATGAACCTGTGGCCATTGCTTCTTTGCAAGATGCAGTCAGAAACAAGAATGAGCATGCTTTCGACTTGTACGCAAAGAAGGAGTACGAGGCTATCAAAGATTGCACTTTGAGAGGTTTGCTTGAGCTCGATTATGAGAATTCAACCCCTATTCCACTGGACCAGGTTGAACCTTGGACTGACATTGCTCGCCGTTTTGCTTCTGGTGCAATGTCCTACGGGTCTATCTCTATGGAGGCCCATTCCACATTGGCCGTTGCTATGAACAGAATGGGTGCGAAGTCTAACTGCGGTGAAGGAGGTGAGGATGCCGAACGCTCTCTCGTCAATGAGAACGGTGACACTATGAGATCTGCTATCAAGCAGGTTGCTTCTGCTAGATTTGGTGTTACTTCTCACTACTTGTCTGATGCCGATGAGATTCAGATCAAGATGGCACAGGGTGCTAAGCCGGGTGAAGGTGGTGAACTACCAGGTCACAAGGTCTCGCAATCCATTGCTAAGACTAGACACTCGACTCCAGGTGTTGGCTTGATCTCTCCACCACCACATCATGACATTTACTCTATTGAAGATTTGAAACAGTTGATCTACGACTTGAAGTGTGCCAACCCAAGAGCCGGTATCTCTGTCAAGTTGGTCTCTGAAGTTGGTGTCGGTATCGTCGCCTCTGGTGTTGCCAAAGCAAAGGCTGACCACGTTTTGATTTCTGGGCATGATGGTGGTACTGGAGCCTCCAGATGGACTGGTATCAAGTATGCTGGCTTGCCCTGGGAACTCGGTTTAGCAGAGACCCATCAGACTTTGGTCTTGAACGACCTGAGAGGTAACGTTGTTGTCCAAACAGACGGTCAGCTCAGAACTGGTTTCGATATTGCCGTCGCTGTTTTGTTGGGTGCTGAGTCATTCACTCTGGCTACTATTCCATTGATTGCCTTGGGATGTATAATGATGAGAAAATGTCACTTGAATTCTTGTCCAGTTGGTATTGCTACCCAGGATCCAGAGTTGAGGGAAAAGTTTAAGGGTGCCCCAGAACATGTAATCAACTTCTTCTACTACTTGATTCACGACTTGAGAAAGATTATGGCGAAGCTCGGTTTCAGAACAATTGATGAGATGGTTGGTCATTCTGAGAAGCTGAAGGCTAGGGAGGACAGAAACACCAAGACTTGTAATATTGACTTGTCCCCAATCTTGACTCCAGCTCACTCTATCAGACCAGGCGTTGCTACCAGATTTGTTAAGAAGCAAGACCACAAGTTGCATCTTCGTTTGGACAACAAGTTGGTTGATGAAGCAGAGATTACCTTAGACAGAGGCTTACCAGTTACTATTGATGCTGAGATCATTAACACTGATCGTGCTTTAGGTGCAACATTGTCTTACCGTATTTCCAAGAAGTTTGGCGAGCATGGTTTGCCACAAGACACTGTTGTTGTCAATATTAAGGGTTCTGCTGGTCAATCGTTCGGTGCGTTCTTGGCCAGTGGAGTGACCTTCTTCCTTGAGGGTGATGCGAACGATTACGTTGGTAAGGGTATGTCTGGTGGAAGACTCATCATCAAGCCTCCATCTGGTGCCCACTTCAAGTCATACGAAAACGTTATTGTTGGTAACACATGTTTCTATGGTGCCACTTCTGGTCATGCCTTCATCAGTGGTGCAGCCGGTGAGCGCTTTGCTGTCCGTAACTCCGGTGCTACTATTGTCGTTGAGAAGATCAAGGGTAATAATGCCTTTGAGTACATGACTGGTGGTCGTGTTGTTGTCTTGTCTCATATGGACTCCATTAACGCCTTTGCTGGTGCTTCTGGAGGTATTGCATATGTTTTGGTGTCTGACTTTAAGGAGTTCAGTGCTAGAGTCAACCATGAGACCATTGAGCTGTCTGCGTTGACTGACCCAGTTGAGATTGCATTTGTCAAGGGCTTGATTGAAGAGCACCGTCACTACACCGGCTCCGAGCTCGCTGATCGTATCCTTAAGAACTTCAACTACTACTTGACCTCCTTTGTTAAGGTTTTGCCAACTGACTACAAGAAAGTCTTGGAAGCTGAGAAAAAGAAGGTTGCTGAATTGAAGAGAATTGAGTCTGAACAGTTCTTGAAATCCTTCCAGAGACTAGATCCAGATGCTGATGTTACCAACGGTGAGGTTAAAAAGAACCGCTCCAAGGTGATCTCCAACAGAGCTACTTTGAAAGAGCCAAAGATTTTAGACTTAGAGGACACTATCCAAGACAAGCTCATGGAGAACAAGAAGGTTGAGAAGCTGGACAAGGTTCGTGGCTTCATCAAGTACAAGCAGCGTCATGAGACATACAGATCAACCAAGTCTAGAACCAAAGACTGGAAGGAGCTGTCTAGTGCATTATCTAAGTCTGAGGCCAACTATCAAACCGCACGTTGTATGGACTGTGGTGTTCCATTTTGTCAGTCTGATACTGGCTGTCCAATTTCCAATGTTATTCCAAAGTTCAACGAGTTGGTGTTCAACAAGCAGTGGAAGGCTGCTTTGGACAAGTTGTCTGAAACTAACAACTTCCCTGAGTTCACAGGTCGTGTTTGTCCTGCACCATGTCAGGGTGCTTGTGTTGTTGGTATTGTTGAGGAACCTGTTGGTATCAAGTCCATTGAGCGTTTGATCATTGATAATGCCTTTGAGCAAGGCTGGGTTGTTCCAAACCCACCAAAGGTTCGTACTGGTAAGACTGTTGCTATTGTTGGTTCTGGTCCAGCAGGTTTGGCTGCAGCGGATCAGTTGAATAAGGCTGGTCACTCTGTTACTGTGTACGAACGCTCTGATAGACCTGGTGGCCTCTTGATGTATGGTATTCCAAACATGAAACTGGACAAGAAAGTTGTTAAGCGTCGTACTGATTTGTTGGAGGCTGAGGGAATCAACTTTGTGTGTAACACTGAGATTAGTGACCTCACAGAGTTGAAGGCTTCGAATGATGCAGTCGTCTTGGCTATTGGATCAACCATCCCAAGAGACTTGAAGATTCCAGGCCGTGACTTGAACAATATTGACTTTGCCATGACTTTGTTGAAGAACAACACTCAGGCTTTACTTGATGAATACTTGCCCGACATTAGAAGCAAGATTGAAGGAAAGAGTGTCATTGTCATTGGTGGTGGTGATACTGGTAACGACTGTATTGGTACTGCTGTCAGACATGGTGCAAAGTCTGTTGTCAACTTTGAGCTGCTGCCACAGCCGCCAGCTGAGCGTTCCAGAGATAATCCTTGGCCACAGTGGCCTAGAATCTTCAGAGTTGACTATGGTCACGCTGAGGTGAAGGCCCACTATGGTAAGGACCCACGTGAGTACTGCATCTTGTCCAAGGAGTTCATTGGTGATGATGAAGGTAACGTCAAGGCTATTCGCACTGTCAGAGTTGAGTGGAAGAAGTCTGAGAGTGGAGTTTGGCAGATGAATGAGATTCCAAACAGTGAAGAGTTGTTTGAGGCTGATCTTGTCTTATTGTCTATGGGCTTTGTGGGGCCTGAGATTGCAAAGATGGAGGTTGAGAAGACACCAAGAGGTACCATTCCAACAGTGGATAATGCCAGTTACCGCGTTGAAGATAAGCTCTTTGCAGCTGGTGATTGCAGAAGAGGCCAGTCTCTCATTGTTTGGGGTATCCAGGAGGGCAGACAGTGTGCCAGAGAAGTTGATCTTTACTTGGAAAGCAACACTAAATTGCCTGGTAACGGTGGTATTATTAAGAGAGATTTCAAGTTACTTGAAGAGATGGCTAAAGGTGTTGACGTAACTGTCTGAGATAATTTTTTGACTGTATACTGTGTATTATTGAATGTTATTTGAAAAACTCTATTACCAAGGCTTATTGGTGTTGTAATGATGATAAGAATCCTGATATTGCATACACACACAGAGTTGTAACTTGAACCATTTTCTCTCCCTTCTGTATGCGAATTAAGTGGTCTCTACCAAAAGATTCATAACGTAACATTACCCCAGTTGAGAGCCCAAAAAGACATTGCTCTAGCGTGTATAATAGGGAAACAGTATCATAAACAAAAAAGAAATAATAGATAAAGAAAGCATTAACAAAATAAAAAAACAACAACAACAAGCATTAGTTAAACATCAGAACATATAAAAAAAATGAACAAGCAACATGAGACATAACAATTCCTCCTCGAATCATTTGGATTTGAAGAGGTCCTTGGCCTTGGAGAAAAAGCCCTTCTTCTTCTCATCCTTGCCTCTCTGCTTCCTTTGGTCGGCATTGGCACTGTTCTTAGGCGATATCATGTTGCCAAAGCCACCTCTGCCAATGCTCAGTGTGTTGTTCTGGCCATTCTGTCCGCTGATAACAGGTGTGATGTAATCCTCTGGGTCGGGGTCCACATCCTGTAGTTTTCTGGCAATGGATGGGTCTGTGTTTCTGTGCATGTTACCTGCTCCTCCTCTGCCCGTGGAGAACACCGGCTGTAGTAGGTTGGGCGTCTGAGAACCCTGGTCCACAATGTGCACCTGAGGCTGCTGTTTCGCCGTTTGGATGTTTCCCATGCCTCCACGGCCGGTTGAGACTTTGTACTGCTTAGACATTCCGTGTTTGTGACTGTGTGTGTATTCAGTGTGGATCAATGGTGTATGAATGTATTAATGTGTGAATGAAAAAAAGGTGGGCTTTTTGTTCTGTGTTTGTTTTCTTAAGAAAAGAAGTCTTTTTGGCCAAGATAAATGTTGTGCCGTTCGTTGATCACGCTGTGGCTGACCGCTCCCTCCCCCTTCCACTCCCTCCTCCATACTCAAAAAACGAGGGTTCATAACCTTTCAGATTAGATTTAACGTATATGTCTATGAAGACCTACTACAAGAAGACTAAGGAAAAGCGAGAATGATAGTTATTCACACTATTTCATAGCTAAAGGATGCGCTCTCACCCCCTTTCCTCATTAAAATTCAGTTTATACAGCTGTCGTTACATGAAGTCGTCATCGCCAAAGTCGTCATCGTCAAAGTTGTCCACGACAACGTCAACGTCCTTCTTGAAAGCACCACCCAAGTTGACACCGGACTTGGCCTTCTTCTTACCAGCACCACCAGTGGAAGTTCCACCTGCTCTAGCCAATCTCGCCTGTCTCTCCTGTCTCTCCTTGTCCTTCAGAACAACGTTCAATGTAGATATGGTCTTTCTGATCTGCTCTGTGGTCATTGGCTTGGCCATGTCTCTGATAAGGTCGATAGCCAAACCGGAGGAGTAATAAGTGGTATTCTTGTTGGCAAGTTTCTCCATGACAGGTGACAAGCCCTTTCTCAACTTCTCATAGTCCTGCTTGGTCTCTGGCTGGAATAATGGGTGGCTGTCAATTGGGGTGTCTACAGTCAAGGCAGCAGCGACTGGAGCAGCTGGAGTAGCTGGAGCAGCACTGGTGGCCTTCTCCCTTGGATGTGTGTTCAAGCCCAAATCACCAAACAGGTCAGAGGCGTTTTTCAAGTCGGAGTCCAACTCAGCCTTCTTCTGCAATGCCTTGCGTGTCTTCTCGTCGACACTACTAAGGTCCAGTGCTGGTGTGGTCGCGGTCTTCTTGCCCTTAGCAGCTGGCTTAGCAGCAGCTGGTTTTGGTTTTGGCTTTGGCTTCTCCTCTTCTTCAGCATCCCAGGATTCAAGTACTGGATCGTCATCATCGGCAAAGTCATCATCCCAGTTTGTAGCAACCTTGGCGTTGGAAGAGGAGGTTGGAACCTCAAAGTCATCATCGTCTGACACCTTTGTTAGTCTGTGTTCTATGATATCAATGGAGTAGAAGGCAAAGCGAGTGATGTTTATCCATTCATCCTTTTCTCTGCAACAGACACAAAGAAAGAACCACCACCCTTTCGCCATCAGAATAATCCAAGATCATGCTAAAAATGGTAAGCACATACCCCAAGACATTGTATATAAAACTGCTCAATTACTCAAGTGTGAAAAAAATAAATCTATAATTGTACGGAAAGAAAGTTGGGAGACAAAGGGTATAAAGAAAAAAAAAGGTGTCAACACCCTTCAATGGCCTCTTCCAACATTTTTGTTTCGTTGACGACTATTGGATTAAAGAGGTAATTTCCGAGGTTTTTACCTCGGAGTTTTAAAACACCCGGACATCTATGAATCACACTAATAACTCATATATTTATATATATATATTTATTATATCTTGTGAAGTATTCAGATTGGTATTCCAGAATGGAGTTATCTATGGAATTTAGTTGATCTTATATAATATTTAAGTCCAGTTCGCTTCGAGGAAATTAAATCAAATACTTACTCTAAATCATGTTTGGAAAATCTAAATTCCTTAAACAGGTAGTTTAGACAGAGCTGAAATCTCAACAAAATATAATTTATAATTTATATCAGGAAGTAAAATATGGTAACGATAGAAATCAAGATGACTGTCTCAATTAACTAATTACTGCAGATACTTTGAATTTCCATGATATTAAGAAGAAAGGGTATCAAATGCGAAAGATGTCCGGGAGTTTTGTGACTTGACTGTGATTTAATGGACTTCCACAAACGAATACGACTTTATACAATGATTATCGTAGATAGACTAAGTGAATTTCACGAAGTAAACAAATAGGCTTTACCAGAGGCACCGCCACCGACTAACCAGTTTTGGGTATGATGGAAGTTGGCCACTGCAGGGACATTAGTGACCAAAGGATCCGATAAATGAGCCAGCTGGTTTCCATTTCTGTCATAAACGTCAAAGAACTTGTTCATATTGGCAATAACAAACTTTTCCACTTTGTCCTGTGGAAATTTATGCCACCTTGCTTTCAATATAGAACACCATCTTCCTGTTTGACAGTTATGCTTGATCGTGTGTTGAGGGTTCAATTCTTCTGAAGGGAGAGTGTAACCCTCAGCCCAATTGTGTGCGTCTTTTCCAAGATTAAAGATGTTGATTGTGTCGTCATATCCATTTGTGATCACATCGTTCGAATGATTAAAGTCAGCGATTGACGTGGAAAGACGGGAGTTGTACACACCTTGAATGTGGAAAGTCTCTAGCTCGTCTTTATACTCAGTCCACGTGCAAGCTGAAGTGGTTCTCAAATCAAAGAGTTTCATGGTTCTATCCAGTGAAGCAGTGGCAACTTGATAGTAATTTTGTGGGTTCACACCAAAGCCTCCAATCTTCTTGTTTGACAGCCTAAACACTTGGTTCTTGCTGTGGTCTGAGGCTCTAACGTCGATTCTCCCAAATTCACCATCCATGGTTGTGTAGTACATCAGATTATTTTGAGTGAACTGGATGTCTGTGAGCCCGATATCATACCCATTGATGTATACTTGGGTAGACTTCATGGTATTTAAGTCAATGCTTCTCATGGATCCATCGTACGAGCAAGTGTACACCTTGGAAGTATCATCGAGATCAAACTCTAATTTTGGAATAGACTTTCCATGTAGTCTGAATTGAGTGATATCGACTTCCTCTGTTTCGTCAGCATTCCAGATACCCATTGATCCATCGTGATCAGCACCAAGGATCAACTTCTTATCCACTGATGGATGGAAGCACACATAAGTCATCCGTACATTGGTTAGCTTAATCTGGTTTGGAACTGCGTGTTCATAGAGTTTCATTTCACTGAACTCTTCTCTCATCTTCTTCACATCAGCGGAGGAGTTGTCCTTCTTCACAATCTCTTCGTAGTAATCACCAATGGAAAATGGCTTCGACGTGTTCAAGAATTTCTGAAACTTTCCAAGCAGCTCAGTGTCGTCGTTATCATCCCCATCCTCCTTCTTGATCTTGTGATCTCTCACCAAGTCGATTAAACTGAGGTCTCCATTGATTCTGATGCTCTTCAGCTTATCAAGCTGCTCCTTCTCCCTGCGCTTTCTGTCCCAATCATCCTCAACCTGTTTGTTCACTTCACTGTCATCGAGCTTCTCACCAGCAAGTCTTCTCGATCTTCTTCGTGGAACAGTTTCCAGCTTTGGTTCCTTCTTGACTTTTTTGGTCTTTGGGCCATCAGCTCTTTTTGCTGTCTCCTTTTTGATACCTTGTGAGATGTCACCAGAGATGGTGTTGAGGTTCAAAGAGCTGAGCAAGCGCTTGTTGCGCTCGATGTTTGCTTGCCGCTGTTTCTCAAACTCACTAAGAGCCATCTCTGTACTGAGTTATGATATTTAGTCAGGGGTTATTTTGACTGTTATATAGGAGTAGAAGAGAGACCCTTCGTACGCGTCATCATCGATGATTTCGCGTCACTGTTTCGCGTTTTGGCAAAGGGATTAATGGCGTTAGGTGATGCTTTTATAAGGCAAGCTCATGGGTTACTGCACAAATCACAACACCAACCATGTCTAACATACTGAAGGTATTCAATCCACCAGAGTCTCGTGATCTAGAACCGGAAGAGTATCAGGACTGTTTGCCGTGTCAAATAATGGCCACCGTCTCAGCTCTCGGTGCTGGTGCCTGGTTTGCCTCCGGACAAGTTTTCAGCAACGACAAGATATCAGTTGAAGAAAACCTGAAGAGGAACCCAATGTGGTGGAGAAATGCCGTCAAGGTTTCAGGGTGGGGTCTAATAGGATTTGGTCTCTATAGAGGAAGTGAAGGGTGGCTATGGGGTGTTAAAGATACTCACAAAGCCACGATTTGATGATATATAACGACTTAAAGCGATTAAAACTAGTAAGGAATGTACACATGATCCCCCATAACCCATGTATTGAATGTATTAGACTGGTCAACTTTTAAAGGAACGTCTCATTTGGCGGTTTTCTTCAATTTTTTGGCCAAATGTCTCAACAATGGCCCGCTTTCCTCCTTCTCATACTTACGTAGCAAGCCGGTAGGCATTACCAGCAGCTCTTGTGGTGTTGGTCTATCATGTTGCTTCTTCAGGCAGCACTCAACAAAGTCGCAGAGCTCTTTGGTGTATTTTGTCCTCGGCAGTGAAGGTGGATCCTCGTTCACTATTCGTTGTAAAAGGTCTAAAATACCGTTTGGGGTGTCCTTCTTACCAAAGGGAAACTCACCAGTGGCGAGCTCAATTAGCATCAGGCCAAGTGACCACACATCGCCTTTAATGCTGTAAACGTCACCTTGGATTCTCTCTGGAGACATGTATGTTGACGTCCCCACAAAAGTATCAGCAATGGAGTTGTTGTTAAGCTCACGACTCACGCCAAAGTCGCAAATCTTTACTTCACCCTTGGTGTTCAGTAGCACGTTGGATGGTTTAATATCTCTATGAATGATCTTGTGTGTAGAGTAAAGGTAGTTAAGCCCCTGCAACACCGCATATGTGATCTTGCTCAGATACACTTCCTTCAGGAATCCCAGCTTGGCCAGAATATGATCCAACGATCCACAATCCATATACTCCGTGCAGATGATGACACCGTTGGAGTAGATACCAGCAACCTCCTCACTGACAGGAATGACAGTTTGACCATTCTCGGTCTTTTGCTCGTCATCACTTTTATGTTGTTGAGCTTCAGACGTCACCGTTGATGTTGCAGATGCTGAGCCATTATCTATAAATACAGCACCGTAGAAATCAATGACGTAGGGGCTCTTTACTTCATTGAGAATTTTGAGTTCTCTCAGAATCTGATTCTGTACCTTGAATGTTTTCTCGAACATAATCTGCTTCTTGGCCATGATCTTGTTGGTGGGGACGTGGAGCACTTGTGAAACCACACCACTTTGGCCCTCTCCCAGCGTCTTCAGGTTGAGAAGATCCCGTTGCTTGAGACCAAAGGTTTTGTTAATTGAAAGTGTCAATCTCTCAAAGTTCTCTAGCAGTTCCATATCCTGTGGGTTCATCGAGGCTGCAGATTTCGGTGTTTGCGATGGCGTGTTGTGCGTGTTGAGGCCACCAGCGATTGGAGAGTTCATCGCAGAGCTGGCAGAGGGGCTGGGCTCGTTGGTGAGCGTAAGCTTCTTGAGATTCCTTCTCCTCAGTGTCTTTGGTTGAAACATGGAGCCTGCACTAGACCCCTCCGGTGTAGAGAGGTTGGGCCTGTCATTCTCAGTGATTGGCGGTGTCTGCAGTGGTTTCGGAAAGTTGTTACTCGGTGTGTCAAGCAGGATGGGAGGCAATGGTTTGTTTCTCGAAGACGAGATACTCAGCGTCGAGGACTTGCGGTGGGTCGACATCGTATGCAGATACTGCAATATCTTCGTTGAAGGCGTACTTGGTGCTGGAAACGACTTGAAAAGAGTTGGGGCTAAACAAACCTTCTAATATACCCGCACCAAAATTCCAATAGCGCGTCTCTCTGTGTGTGCTGCTGAGTACACTAAAATTTATTACGCGCTGTTTAAAAAACCAATTCGTAGTAGGAAATTACACAGCACTTCCAGGATAGGCAGTCATGAAGAGTGACGCACACCAAACCAATTTAATAAATTCGCGACTGCCGACGAAAGTTGAACATTTGAAGAAAAGGCACCTCTTCCTTTTAAAACGCCTCCTTTTTATAACAAGATTAGCTACTACAACTACTCTACCTTATTGCCTCTCCATATACTTTTTGAAAGCCGAAAGTGGTCAAATTATACTACACAGAGCTGTACCTACTATTTTTTATCTGTTTTCATTCTTCCCGCCATTGCCGCTTGATTATAATCATTGCCACACAGGAGTTGAAACATTAGAAATACAACGTATAACCAAGCAACTCTTGAACCACCATTGTTTTTTCTTGAAGCATCGTCATTTCCTCAACTTCCATACACCACATATATAACACATCCTCTATCATACTTCCCCCACAGAGTCCCGAGTACACAGATATAGACACACACACTACATACACACAATGTCTGAAGATTGGAAAAAAAATTTGAATCTTCCAGAGAAGGATACCAGACCACAGACAGAAGATGTCACCAAGACCAAAGGTAACTCTTTCGAAGACTTCTATCTCAGTAGGAAGTTGTTGATGGGTATCTTTGAGGCCGGCTTTGAAAAGCCATCTCCTATCCAGGAGGAGAGTATCCCAGTGGCACTCGCTGGTCGTGATATCCTTGCCAGAGCAAAGAACGGTACAGGTAAGACTGCTTCTTTTATCATTCCAACACTTGAGAAGGTCAAGTCCAAGATCCCTAAAATCCAGGCCTTAATCCTCCTGCCAACCAGAGAATTGGCCTTGCAAACATCACAAGTCGTCAGAACTCTAGGTAAGCACTTGGAAATCGAGTGTATGGTCACCACTGGTGGTACCTCGCTCAGAGACGATATCGTTAGATTAAACGAGACCGTTCATATTCTTGTCGGTACACCAGGCCGTGTTTTAGACTTGGCTGGCCGTGGTATCGCCGACTTGTCCAGCTGTTCTATATTTGTTATGGATGAGGCTGATAAGATGCTCTCGCCAGAGTTCCAATTGCTGATTGGTCAGATCTTGGACTTTTTGCCAAAGAAGCACCAGTCTCTTTTATTCTCGGCTACTTTCCCTATGACCATCCAGAACTTTATTTCTGAGCACCTAAAGAACCCATACGAGATCAACTTGATGGATGAGCTGACTTTGAGAGGTATCACCAACTACTACACTTATCTCGAAGAGAGTCAAAAGCTCCACTGCTTAAACACACTTTTCTCCAAACTGCAGATCAACCAATGTATCATCTTCTGTAACTCCGCAAAGAGAGTCGAACTACTGGCCAAGAAGATTACAGAATTGGGTTTCTCATGTTACTACTCTCACGCCAAGATGCCTCAGGATGCCAGAAACAAGGTGTTCCATGAATTTAGACAAGGCAAAGTGCGTACATTGGTCTGTTCTGATTTGCTGACAAGAGGTATTGATATTCAGGCTGTCAACGTTGTCATCAACTTTGACTTCCCAAAGACTGCTGAAACCTACTTGCACAGAATCGGTAGATCCGGTAGATACGGTCATTTGGGTTTGGCCATTGACTTAATCACCTGGAACGACCGTCAGAATATGTTCAGAGTTGAGAAAGAGCTTGGAATTGAGATTCCAAAGATTCCAAACCAAATTGATGAGAGCTTATATGTTGCCAAGAACTCCAATGCTGTGCCAAAGCCATTCCCAATTCAACAAATGCCAAACGCTTATACTGGTGGATTTGGTTACAAGGGTCAGCCAACCAACCAGCAACAACAGCAACAACAGCAACAACAGCAACAACAGCAACAACAGCAACAACAGCAACAACAGCAACAACAACAACAACAACAACAACAACAACAACAGCAGGAGCAGCAACAGAAATCTCCAGCCTCTCACAACACTGCTCCACAACAGCCACATGCCCCACAGCCACCACAGGGATACCCACAATCATTCCCAGCATCACAGCAGGTGCAGGCTTCTCCACAACAGGCTCAGAGTTCTCCACAGGTCCAGACACAGGTGCCATACTATCCACCACAAGGTTATCTACCACAAGGATTCCCACCACAGGGTTACCCACCGCATGCTGTACCACAAGGTTATCCACCACAGGGTCTTCCACAGGGCTATCCACCACCACAGTTCCAGAACCCTGCTCAGCGTGCTCAGCAGTGATGTGCTGTTGCTGATATACGTCTAATGCCCGTTTGATTTTGTTTTTTTTCTTTTTTTCTTCTTCTTCACCGTTTGTTATCCACACTAAAACCATTTAAAAAAAACCAAAAAAAAAACTTTCATTTCGTTGTCTATGTCTCATTTGTGTGTCAGTTATTCTTACTTGCCTTTTTATGCCCAGACACTGCTCACCTTATTTGTCAGATCCATGGCTCGTCATATTTTAAACATTTGAGGAAGATTCAGTACTATCCTTGATGCATATTACCAATGCATGCTGAGGATGTGGAACGATATGTGCATGATATCACAGTCAGTACAATGTTTGATCCATAGTGCCAATGTATCAAGACCTTGAAACTTTTTGTGTTCATGTCCTATCGATGTTTCAATTCTGTGGTGACGATCATGGTATTTCACATTTTGAGCTTCCACTGTATGGGTATTGTGGAACTATTGTTATGATGATGCATTGTGCCCTTTGCTTTTTGCCTTGATTTCTTTCCCTTTACTATTTTGTGCCCTTCTTATGAGCCATTGAAAGCATAGAAGGGAATGCTATGTTTGGTTGGTTATGTTTTCTTCTGGTTAATTTTTTTCCAGAAGCCCTTTTTTTTCCAATCCATAGCATTTAGTATTTGTTGAAGTGTTTTACGAGGGCGTATTTTATTTCTTGAAATACAATGTTGACCTCTCTCCCCTTGTTAAACCCACTTAATCGTAGTAGCTTCATGATCCCCACGCTTAAATCGATAGCTGAGTCAGACTACAAGTTCGCGAACTGCCAGGTTTGACTCTGCCCACGATATTTTCTTTTGCCTTATAATTGGAAACCCGTACACCAGAGTCAAGTCAATCAATGCACATCCCGAAAGATTTGGCACCATAATTTTTTTTAAAGAAAGAGCTGGCATACAAAGTTACGGGTAGGGGGGTCTTGTCTGTTCAGCATAACTCTCTCTCTCTCTCTTCCTCTGTCCCAATCAGAACACACGGAAACACATTAACAATGTCTCTCAACTTGCTCGTCATCGGTAACGGTGGTCGTGAACACGCTTTGGTGTGGAAGCTTTCCCAATCCAAAACGGTCAAGCACATCTACGTCACTCCAGGAAACGGTGGTACCGATTTGTTGCCAAACGTGACCAATGTTCCAATCTCTTCAACCAAGGAGAATTTCTCTAAGCTCGTTGACTTTGCCGTTGAGAAGAATATTGACCTTGTCGTTCCAGGCCCAGAGCAGCCATTGGTTGATGGTGTTGCCTCCTGCTTCAAGAAGGTTGGTATCCCTGTCTTTGGTCCTTCAGAGAAGGCCGCCTACATGGAGGGTTCCAAGACTTTTTCCAAGGACTTCATGGCTAAGCACAACATCCCAACCGCAGAGTTCAAGAACTTCACCAACTTTGAAGCCGCAAAGGCATACATCCAATCTGTCCCACACAATGTCGTCATTAAGGCATCCGGTATCGCTGCTGGTAAGGGTGTTCTGATTCCAACTTCTAAGGAAGAGGCGTACGAGGCATTGAAACAGGTCATGGTTGACAAAGAATTTGGCTCTGCTGGTGATGAAGTTGTCGTTGAAGAGTTCCTCGAAGGTGATGAGATTTCCATTTTGACTTTGTCTGATGGTTACTCCTACTACAACCTCCCACCTGCTCAGGACCACAAGAGAATCGGCGACGGTGACACAGGTCTTAACACTGGTGGTATGGGTACGTATGCTCCAGCACCTGTTGCTACTCCTTCTTTGCTTAAGCAGATTGACGACACCATCATCAAGCCATCTATCGACGGTATGAGAAGAGATGGTTTCCCGTTCGTCGGTGTCTTGTTCACTGGTATCATCATCACTGCTACCGGTCCAAAGCTTCTGGAGTACAATGTTAGATTTGGTGACCCAGAAACCCAGTCCTGTTTGCCATTGTTGACCGACGATACAGATTTGGCTCAAGTATTCCTTGCTGCAGCTGAGGGTAGATTGGACTCCGTGGAGATCAAGACGAAACAGAACACTTTTGCCACTACTGTTGTTATTGCCGCTGGTGGATACCCAGAGTCCTACAAGAAGGGTGACAAGATCACTATCGATGAGGATATTGAGTCTCTCGTCTTCCATGCTGGTACCGTGAAGAAGGAGGACGGTATTTACACCAGCGGTGGTAGAGTTATTGCCTCCACTGCTACTGCTTCCACTCTTGAAGATGCTGTTAAGAAGGCTTATGAAGGTGCTGGTAAAATCCACTTCAACAATAAATACAACAGAACAGACATTGCTCATAGAGCCTTTAGAGATGGTGCCAAGAACCAAGGATTGACCTACGCTGCTGCTGGTGTTTCCGTCGATGACGGTAATGCTCTTGTTGAGAACATCAAGGCCATGGTCAAATCCACAAAGAGACCTGGTGCTGATTCCGATATCGGTGGTTTCGGTGGTATCTTTGACTTGGCCAGTGCTGGGTACAAAGTTGATGAGACTTTGCTCGTTGCTGCCACAGATGGTGTCGGTACCAAACTCAGAATTGCCCAGATCATGGGAATCCACGACACTGTTGGTATCGATTTGGTTGCTATGAACGTTAACGACCTTGTTGTACAAGGTGCTGAGTCCTTGTTCTTCCTGGATTACTTTGCCACTGGTAAGCTCGACATCAAGATCGCCTCCGACTTTGTTAAGGGTGTCTCTGATGGTTGTAAGCTCGCTGGATGTGCTCTTGTTGGTGGTGAAACCTCTGAGATGCCTGGTATGTACGAGCCAGGTCACTACGACACTAACGGTACTGCTGTTGGTGCTGTGAACAAGAGCAAGATTCTTCCAAAGATCAACGAGATGAAGAAGGGAAACGTCCTCTTGGGTTTGAAGTCCGATGGTGTTCACTCCAACGGTTTCTCCCTCGTGAGAAAGATCATTGAGACATATGGTTACTCATACACCGACCCTGCTCCATGGAAGCCAGAATCCTCCATTGGTAAGGAGTTGCTTGTTCCTACCAGAATTTACGTCAAACAGCTGATGAAGCCAGTGCAGAAGGGTCTTATCCTCGGTTTGGCTCACATCACCGGTGGTGGTCTCTTAGAGAATATTCCAAGAGCTTTACCAAAGACCTTGAGTGCCAAAGTGGACATGAACACCATCCCAGTTCCAGATATCTTCAAGTGGTTCGGTAAGACGGCCAAGGTCCCAATTAAGGACTTGCTCAAGACATTCAATCTGGGTGTTGGTATGGTTGCCATTGTGGAGAAGGAGAACGCCGAGGAGGTCAAGAAGTTGTTGGAGGAGGCTGGTGAGACTGTTTACCAAATTGGTGAGTTGGTTGAGAGGGGTGATGATGCTGGTACTATCATTGACAATGCTGAGAATTTATATTGAACATCAGTGCCATGCAATTGTATATTAACACAGATAGAACTAATTAAGGGTTACTGAATGTAGACAAACCTCTCATATTATTCATCCGTCAGTGTATATATACAATGTGATCATTCTGGCTGGAATGGGTTCTCCTTCAAGGCCCTTGTGATCTGATTCTCAACACTCTGGTATACAGTGAAGGCAACACCGCCAGAAGTACCAACCTTGAGCAATCTCGGTATCCAACCAGCCCAAAAGGCCTTTACACCTTCCTCGACGAAGATTCGATAAGCACAGTTTAGAGAGTTCTTGTAGAGATAAAACGTCTCACGACTTTGCATTCTTGTCTTAATGACATCAATTGGCTGGGTGACGGCCACAACCATCACAGAGCTCGTGACACCAATAACAAAAGTCAGATAAGAATTCATCTCTCCATGTGGTGCGAAGAAAGAGCGCAGCCATGTATATGTACCAAATCTAACTGCGCTGTTGGCACATTGGCGAATCAGCGTGGGTATGGTACCTTGGACAAAGCCTCTGAATCCACGGGTTTGCCAAATTTCCAATGCGGCAGAGGACATTCCCGTTGGTGGGTTCTTGTCCCATTTCTTCTTAGCAAGCACCATCGGATGATTTGCGAGCGAGTCCATCTGGTGGAATGTCTTCTTTGTAGATGGCTTTGGGATTGAGGTTTCAGGTTTTGGCGTCGTTTCACCCAGCTTATCGCGTCTGGATCTTATAAGGGTGCTCTCGATCATAGTGGTCTTGATATTCTCAAAGGGGATGATCCACAACGACTCAACCAAGCCTGTCATGGCACCAGCAATCACAAGTCTTGGGGCCGAAGTTTTTCCGCTATCGCTTGCCATGAACTTGGAAGTCCAGTTGAACACCATGAACCGGGAGCCCGACTTAAGGGCATTACCAATATTTAGAGCAGAACATCCTGAAAAGTAGTACTTCAACTGATGTTGGAGATCTGGAGCAGGGATTACGCCTTTAGCATTTGGGATCTGTCTATTCAATTGGGCAACTGTTTTTGCAAACTCGAATGGGTATGTCAGTGTCGTTTGTACCAAAGAAGCTGCGACACCAGAGATTATTGCTGTTAGGAGATTTGGCTCAGTCGTGTTGTTAGTAAAAGAAGCATACTAGGAAAGAGGATCCCCAATGAGGTTTGCTATTGGGGGATGATCAGGACTCACTTCAACCTGAAGGTCACGAGAAAGCTTTGACTCAGAGTGACGATGTTTCAGTCTTGATGATGGCGGTATCTCATCACTCATTGTGTAAAATAAAAGAAAAGGGAGTCAATTGACAGATGAGACTACCTCAGTAGCGATTGTAAATGGTGGTTGGTTGACGATGCTCTCCCTCTCTTTCTGCTTATAATTGCGCTTATCCTCACTTTTTCCTGAGATCCGGTCATCTGTTGCACGTGATCAATCAATACCGGTACATCCGTTCTATGTACATCTTAACCAGACGTTATCGCAAGTGTAAATCCTCTCAAAAGTCTTTTGAGATCCGACAGACAGTCACCTCTGATCACTCCATCAGACTTATACATTTGTGATCAAATAGAAGAGTATTTTGTACCTTAATGTGTCTGACTCCTTTGTTTTTAATTCTTTTATTAAAGAGAGTGAAACGCGTCGCGTAATTCTTTTTCTGTCTTTTCTTTTTTTTGGTGTTGTTGTCCAGATCCAAAATTAAAAAACCCATCAAGATAACTTTCTTTCTTTCTTTCACCAACAACTGCGATACACTTCCCGACAACTGCAACGAAAAGAAACCAAACCAAAGAGAATGTCATCTCTTCCACAGGCTCAGAGCGGGCTCGCTGCCCTTGTCAACAATGGTCCAGTGTCCATCTTCGCGTACTGTGCCTCCTCCATCCTGATGACCGTCACCAACAAGTATGTTGTTAACGGCTTCTCCTTCAACATGAACTTTGTGTTGTTGCTCGTCCAGTCCGTTGTCTGTGTCGCTGCCATTGCCATCCTCAAGGCTTTCAACGTGATCACCTACAGACCACTCAACAAGACCGATGCTAAGAACTGGGCTCCAATCTCGGTACTGCTCGTGGCCATGATCTACACCGGCTCTAAGGCTCTCCAGTTCCTTTCCATTCCAGTCTACACAGTCTTCAAGAATCTTACCATTATCCTTATTGCATACGGTGAAGTGCTCTTCTTTGGAGGTTCTGTGACCCCTATGACGCTTGGCTCCTTCATTTTGATGGTGCTCTCCTCCGTCGTTGCCTGCTACGGTGACCAGCAGGCTGGTGCCGAGACCACCGTCTTCAACGTTGGATACTTCTGGATGTTCACCAACTGTATTGCCTCGGCCTCATTTGTGCTCTACATGAGAAAGAGAATCAAACTCACCAACTTTAAGGACTTTGATACCATGTACTACAACAACATGCTCTCCATTCCAATCCTCTTCTTCTCCTCCCTGATTGTCGAGGACTGGTCCCCAGCCAACTTGGAGGCCAACTTCACCAAGAGCTCCGTCATAGCCATGGTCGTCTCTGGCTTGGCCTCTGTCGGTATCTCTTACTGCTCCGGATGGTGTGTTAGAGTCACCTCCTCCACTACGTACTCTATGGTTGGTGCTTTGAACAAGTTGCCAATTGCCCTCTCTGGTTTGGTCTTCTTTGATGCTCCAAGAAACTTCTACTCTGTCTCCTCTATATTCCTCGGCTTCTTTGCTGGTTTGGTCTACGCTGTTGCTAAGCAGCAGGCTAAGAAGTGATTAGGAGGAAAATCTATAAAGAGTTACATGTGATCCTCGCTGATCCTTTCAATCTTCTCATTGAGTAAAGACTTATAGAACTCCAGTTTATTTTTTTAATAAATCTTATCCATCTTAGCTGAAGTAATTGTTTTAGAAGTGTTGGCGACTGATTTCTCTATGGAATCAATGATCGCGAGAGTTTTGATCGAGATCTCTTTCACCCGTACTTTTGTCGAAAATCAACATAAACAGCGTTCACATATATATAGATTTATAAACAGATCTATTGCCAAACTATGATTGAACTATCAGATGCTGTTGCAACCTCTCCTAATGAAATTTTCCAGAAGTACACACTACATGAAATCACAGACCTCTCCCAATCTTTAGAGTAAGTGTTTTCACCCCTCCTTTTTCATATTAACTAATATCATTTCAAAACTAACCCACTCCTAACAGAAAAGCTGCTACATCCAAGCATGAAGAACTACGAAATCTCGTTGCATCACAATACAGAGACCTGCTTAACACAGCTGATCAAATCATCGGGATGAATGAACTGGCGAAACAGAGTGATAAACAGCTCTACAACCTTTCTTTCATGTCAAACCCACGCTTGGCGAGAAATATCACCATTGAGCGGTGTTTGGAGAAATGCATCCCAGAAGTCCAGTTAGAGATCGTGGAAAAGAGTGAAAATGTTGAGAAGAAGGCCGACTTGTTTTTGGAGATGGGTAAGCTGTTGAACTTAAGCGGAGTAGATACCATTGATGACATTATATCCACCTTAAATGGATTGCCCCTCAAGGAAGACTGGTTTGTTGAGAAGCAGAAAGTTGTTGATGACAAACTTAGGGAACTGGAAATGGTGATTGTGCATAAAATCCGTGAAATGACCATCGAAGAGCTTGCAAAAGTTGATAGATTTGTTGAAAACTCCAAATGGTTTGATAAAAAGGTCATTGAGAGTGCTGAGTATGACTCCGTGGTTAGCATAATCACACTGGATAATTTACAAACAGTATTGGACACATTTCCTAAATTCAAACCAATGCTGGATTCCAAGTATATTGAGGAAATCAAAGCCATTTTGAGAAAATTGAAGTCTTTGGTGGCCACCGTTGAAGACAAGGGACCAGCACTGGAATTGTACTCCTTGGACTTGGACGATAGCTATTTACAAAAGATCAAATTCCTGACAAATGGATTGATACACGAGAAATACCAGCAAATCTCGCTATCGTTGGATGCAGCACTTAAGACTCTAAAGTTCATTGAAGTGATTAACAAGGGGGCTTTCGCTGACTACAAATTGCAAGTTAACCGCATCATTGACAAGTTTAATCAATATGCCTTGAAGGAGAAAAACAAACCGTTGGTGCAATACCTGTCTACGCTCAATTAAACCCACATTTTGAGAACCAGAAGTGAATTTAAGCTTTATTTATACGTCGTCAAATCAAGACCTTGCCCTAACCCTCTGGTAGTGATGCTCCATTCCATCCAGGACTTGTACCGATACAAAAAACTCCACAACACAAGCTACAATGGGAGAGAAATTCGTGTAGCTCATTCATTACTTCTTCACCAAAAGACCAAAGAAATCTGAAGGGAATTCTGCTGTGCTCTCGCCTTTAGCCTCCTTCTCAATCAAATCTTTGTACAACAAGCCAAAAATTGCTGGTATATCGTCATGTTCATCCATCCCACAGGCCAATTGCTTGTAGTAGTTCTTTGTTCTTCCATTCTTCTCCTTGTACAATGCTACAAACGAGTGGATGAAATCACGCTTACTATCGCCATCAAGTTCACTCCATTTCTTGAACTGTAGTGCTGGGATCGTAGAGTGGAATGATCTGACTCTCAACAATGGAGAGGAAAGAACAGAATATGCTTTAGAAACTCTTGCAATTGGTACACTTCTGAACATTGTGAAAACAAAAGAAAGAATAAGTCTCTGATATACTGTTTTTTTATGCTGTGTTTGTTGGGTTTATTTGAACTCCTTGGGTTGAGAAGAGGCTCTTTTAATGTGTGGGGGTATAAAAGGCAAGCAATCGGGATAAAGTCAAGATCACAGATTCGTACTAAATTGAAAAGAATCTGGAATGATGGTTGAACTGTGTAAAGAAAACTGAACCGTAACCAGGGTTCTATAATTGAAGTGATAGCAACAGGGTTTACTCCATTCTGTTTTTAACATTTGCTTAATAGTTTTCATAAACCACCACCTGGTTGCAACGGAAAGGCGTGGGGTTATAAGATGTCTGGGTGTTTGTAAAGAAGAAAAATTACGACGGATCGCGAATTTCCGCGAATTTCTTTGACAGCCTTTGGGGTCCCAAAATGGGTCACACATTGCTGTGGTTTTTTATAAGGGGATGGGGACTTTCCTCTTCGCTGGAGATCAATTTCAATCATCCTCTTTTCAGATATATCGGTTGTATCCTGTTTGTCTTTTTAGACTTTACTTAAAGTACCGCAAATCTCACATTTCCTGTGTGTTCTGTTATACAGTAAGTAACTCACAGACAAACTACACGTCACTTTTATCTCAACGACACCCACAATCTCCACAGATACCCACCCATTCGGAAGTGCACCAAAACAATACCTTAAATCCCCATCTCTCACACGCATCTGCGCATTGTGACCTTCACTTCTTCATCACATCCACAAATAAAAGACAAGCCGCTAAGTGCTATTTGATTCAATTGATTATTATTATTATCTAGTGGCCCCCTCTTCTGTTCCCGCCACACTACACTGACATCAAATTAAAAAGCGCGTGTGACAAAAGGCAGCCACAGACACACCCGGACTGACTGGGAGAAGAAAACTGATCATCTTCCACTTTTAGCCGTAAGAAGTAATCATCTTCCACATGTCATACTATTCATCACAACAGCCGTCTCTGGACGATGCTCCTCCACCAAGGTCAATGGCACCACCTCAATTGCAATCGCAATTGCCGAATCTGCAGCCACCTCAACACGTTTACGCCCAGCAGGAGCACCCGCAAGAACACACCCCACAGCACCAACGGCACGGCTCCTTCACAGGATCACCACACAATTACAACGATCAGATTGCCTGGAACTCGAATTACAGACAGGCTGGCTCGATCCCCAATGTCAATCAACAGAGACAAAGGACACCCCGCTTATCATTTTCCAGTGGAGGTACCGAGCTCTCGGGCACCTCACCGGCTGCTCAACAAATGGGCACATCGTCCCCTTACGGATCGCCAACTTCCCAGTTTAGAGAACCATGGTACAATCAGAATTCTTCAAACATACCTACTCAAGCATTCAATCCACCAGGAAGTTCAGTCATCTCCAAACAACAACAACAACAACAACAACAACAACAACAACAACAACAACAACAACCCCTACTTCTCCAACAAACCCCTACAAGATCCACAGCTTTCAATCAACTACCAACAACGTATGAGCATGACAACATGCCCCCGAAATTTCACCGCAAGGATTCACTTGTATTGCCTCCACCTCGTGCCCCAGCACCTCCACCACAGGCAGCGTTGTTTGCAGACCCGACCGTTCACCTCAATGAACCACAACGACGTCAGTCTGTCGCCACAGTGCAGACTCACCAGCAGCGACCATATTCTGTTCAATCTCCTAATGGGATGCAACCTCTATACAACATAGCCAGAAGACAGAGTACAATGCAATACCAACAGTTGAAACAACTACCTGCCCCAACTGTTCGCCGTGTCTTGAACAAGTCTGAGCTTAAGCCTATTGTTAACCCACATCCTAAATACAGGCGTGCATCGATGGCTTCGAACTACATTTCGCCCTTGTTGTCTTTGACCACTGATCTGTGTACAACGTACTCACTGTGCTCGCCAGATTTCCACTATGAAGTGAGTAAAAACCCAAAGAGGGTGTTGACAAAGCCTAGTGAAGGTAAAGCCAATGGCGGGTACGATAATGAGGAGAATAACTACATCCTATACGTTAATGATGTGCTTGGTGTACAGGAGAATAGAAAGTATTTGGTACTAGATATACTGGGCACTGGTACTTTTGCACAGGTTGTTAAGTGTCAGGATCTGAATACAAAGGAGCTGGTGGCTGTTAAGGTTGTAAAGGCTACGTCCCAATTCACTAATCAGAGTGTATCGGAGGTTGCATTATTGGAGCTGATCAATAAGAAGATTGATCCAAACGATCAGTACCATTTCTTGCGAATGAAGGATAAGTTTGTGCACAGAAATCATTTATGCTTGGTGTTTGAACTACTTTCTTCGAGTTTGTTTGAATTGGTGAAGCAGAATCAGTACAAGGGCTTGAGCACCAAGCTGGTTAGAACTTTTACCAAACAGCTATTGGAAGCACTGGGTGTCCTCAAGGAGGCCAAAATCATCCATTGCGATCTCAAACCAGAAAATATCTCGCTCATCAGTCCAGACCAACCAGATATCAAAGTTGTTGATTTTGGCTCTGCTTGCCTAGAGAGACAAACTCTGTACACATACATCCAATCCAGATTTTACAGGTCACCAGAGGTCATTTTGGGCTTGCCATATTCCACATCGATTGATGTATGGTCTCTGGGCTGTATCATTGCAGAGTTATTCCTCGGCTTACCACTCTTCCCTGGAAGTTCAGAGTATGATCAAGTGTCCAAGATCATTGCAGTGCTAGGAGTTCCACCTTCTTGGATGATTGACATGGGTAAGAACTCCAAGTCTTTTTTCCAAAAGAATGCTGATGGTGTCTATGAATTGAAGCCACTGGAACAGTACTGCAGAGAGCGAAAAGTTGATGAGCAACCAGGTAAGAAGTACTTATCAACAGACAACCTGGATGATCTGATAATGAACTACACTATGAACAAGAAGACGATGACATCCACCATGATTGAAAAGGAGAACAATGACCGTGCTGCACTGGTTCATTTGCTTCGTGGTCTGCTTCAGTTGTCGCCATTGGAGAGATGGACACCACAACAGGCAATGGGTCATCCTTTTATTACCGAAGCTAAATTCACTGGTGAATGGAATCCTCCTGGTACTACTAGTACAGCCAATAATCGTGACTTTGATAAGTTAAAAAGGAGTGCAAGAGGGAACCACTGGTTCAGATAATTTTACGAACGAAATCCACTACTATATGCTGGACCAGAACTCTTCCTGTAGACCACAAAGTGAATAGTGTATATGTACAAGCAGTATATGCAGCCGTTTTGATCAAAAAAGAGGGGCGGGTGGATTTGGTGGATCATAACAACAAATCAAACCAACAACAAAATACCATGAGAAGAAAAAGATTAGAAAAGGAAAACAAGCATTGATTCATAACGAAGGGAACTCTGATTTGTACCGAGAAGAGAAATCTTATGGGTGTGTGTATGTGTGTGATGGAAGAATGATGGCCAAGTACGTAATGTAATGATATGTTAATGAACTCTTTAAGCAGATAGTGGAGCAGACTGCTCTGGGATTGGAGGAGCCATTGGCTTGTTTTGCCATGCCATGTAACGCTGGAACATCATACCAACACCTTCAAAGACACCAAGCAAACAAGCACAAGTGATAGCGGAGTTTCTGGTGTGTCTCCATCCACCTCTGATAGCCAACGCACCACCGGTGAAGAAACCAGCGATGATGGCATTAAGTGGATCCTCTCTTTTTCTAACAGCCTTCACAGCACAGTCAAAAGTAGAGAACAAACCACCCCAAACACCAAAGTTACCACCAACGACAGGAGCACGAGCCTTGATGGCGGAGATAGCACCAGGGAAACGTTCACCATATGGAGAGTTTCTAAAACCCTTAATACCGTGCCAGACACAACCACCGATGACCTGTTTAAAAGGTTAGTATACTGGAAGTATATATGTGTGTGGCGAGTCATGAAAGAAAAGAAAGAAAGAAACATACACCCATGGCAAAGGCACCACCAAAGTCGTTGAGGATGACGACAGGACATGGATCTCTTGTGTGATCAGCAGACATCTTCTATATTTATTCTCTCTGTGAGTACTGAAGGTGGGGTAGACCTTCTTTTGTCTATTTGTATGTGTGAGAAAGTTGTATGTCACTCATGAACTTTTCACTGAAGGCGGAGACGCCAACGGTCACCGAAAAAATCTTCGCGAACTTGTTGTTTTCGCGAAGTATTTTTCAGTTTTTTCCAAGAGAGAGGGTAACTCCATTGTGTCATTGTGTTAGCCCCCTTTTAGAAAGAATACTGTTGAGTGTTCTGTTAATTTGTATTTAAGAAAAGGGAATTTAATTGGTAGTAAGTGAAACATGATGAAGATGACGAAAGTCAAAGTCTCGATGAGGGTTTTAATGTTCTGTATACTAACAACAACGTTATAAATAGATTCATTCTACCCCTTGCAGATCTTAAACACCATGGAGAGAGAAAAAAATTGCATGAACAGGTTTTATTCTTAGAACACCTATTTGTAGCAAAAAAATAAATGAGTTTAAAGGGAAAGAGAAAGAGAATGAGGAATATATTGATTTCATGATATATAATATATTGAAGATATCCTAAGAGCAATCTCCTTATAACTTAAGTATTTATATATCTTTAGATCATGACTTGCAGTATCTGTCTGGGTTTCTTTAGTGCCCGACGCGTCATAAATCTTGGTAGGCTGCATGCATTTGGAAAGAGTCTAGATCAGAAGGAAATAGAAACTTTCAGAGAACTCTCCCAATCAAAAATCACTAATAGAATGTATATGAATTGGATAAAAAGTATAGTCATATGACTTTTAAGAGAATAATCAATCGAAACTCAACTTTCTTTAAAAACAGAAGCACTTCATTATCTCCAGCCACCCGAACACCAACAACTCCACATCACGCCCAACCCGAGGACTTTGCGCATAAGGCCGCGTAAAAGAAGTAACATTTGTTATAACTTTCCTTCTCTTAACCAGACTGTTGTGTGTGTAAGTCAAAGACGTTGAACGAGAGCTTCTACTCATACCCAACTGGTAACACCGCTTTTTTTTTTATTTACTCAGACCCACAACTCCAAACTTTGTTTGATACCCAGACACTCATCTCCACCAGCCGAGTTAACCGTTTGCTAACTGGCAAGAAAGAATTAGAACACTCTTTTCCTTTTCTTACTGAGCCATCATCTGTCTGATTGCTCGTTTTCACTATCTTTCTCTTTCAAGTATACACCAACATGGTGCCATTTAAAACCGTAAGGTTCACTTCTTTTGCCCTGTGCTCAGCGTTGCTGATTCTCACGCTTCTACAACTCATCCATTTCTATAATACAAGTGGGAACTATGTACCGACATCATTATCACCGACATCATTATCACCGACATCATCAGAATCAGCATCACCAACTCCAAGGATGGAACATGTCAAAGATCAGGATAAATATTACAGTTCCGATGGATTGATCATTGTCAAGTCAAAACCTGATGAGAAATCCCAAGCTTCGGCCATTTCTGATGTGATGGAGTCCGATAACGACATCTTCTTCATCAATGACTTCAATGAAGAGGAGTATTACGGTAACAAGGAGTACGGTGACTATTCCAATTCGAAAACCATTGACGAAGCTCTCGTCAGAGACCAGGACTTTAAAAGATTCATCAACGACGAAGTTCTACAGAAAGTTTTGGATGCTGGTCCATCCATCAAAACTGTTAATAACAAGGCTCATTACAACAAAAATAACAAGTTCGAAACTTCATGGGACCGCAAAATCCCAGTGCTGGACGGCAAGCTGAGAGAAAACAGCGGGAAAGATCCAATAAGAACTAAAGAGTACTTGGATCAGTTTCTACAGCTGAGTGATAAGGAGTTTGAAGACTTGCAGAGATCACATGATAAAATCATGGAGACATTGCCTGAAAATTTCCCTGAAGAGTTGGAAAAGGATATCCATGGCAGGGGTATCTTGTATGCTGGTGGTGGCACTTACAACTGGCTTGTATTAGTCTCGCTGAAAATGCTACGAGACACGGGATCCAAGCTTCCAGTTGAAGTGTTCATACCAACAGACTCAGATTACTCTGCAGATTTGTGTAACCGTGTGTTTCCAGCTTTTGGTGCAAAGTGTATTCTGATGTCCAACTACATTGACACCAGAAAGTTCAGACTGAGGGGATATCAACTCAAATCTATGGCTTTGCTTCTCACATCGTTTGAAGATGTCCTGATGTTAGATTCTGATAACTTGCCATTGAAGAACCCAGATCTCTTGTTCATCAACGAGCCATATGTCAGTAATGGCCTTGTTGTTTGGCCAGATTTCTGGAGACGCTCTACGAAACCACAGTTTTACGAGCTTGCAAGGATCCCAGTCAATGAGACAAACCAAGTTAGGTTCTCGTATGGTGATGAGAGAGATCACCCCCAGCCTTTGAAAACTGTTGAGGATTACCACAAATGGGTTTCGTACCATGATTTAGAAGGTACCTTCTCAGAAGCCTCTGTTGAGACTGGCCAGCTTTTAATCAACAAGAAAACACATGCTAAAGCCATCTTCCTATCATTGTACTATAACTACTATGGGCCTAACTATTACTATGGCCTACTCTCCCAAGGTCAGGCAGGAGAAGGTGATAAAGAGACCATCTTGGCAGCAGCTCACAAGTGTGGTCTACCGTATTATCAAGTCCAAGAATACATCAAAGAGTACGGTGAGATGACAGGTACATATGAGTTCCACATCTCTGCTATGGGCCAGTATGATCCCATTTTGGACTATATACAGTCACAAGATCCCGAAAGATATAAGGACACATTGTGGGAGTATGATAGAAATAAGGTAAACTACTTGATGCACAGGTACTCCAAATCTGAAACGCTATTCCTCCATTGCAACCAGCCGAAGCTGTATCCATGGAAGATTGATGGTAATGGATTCAGAATGATACATGACACGGGTGGTAACAGACGGCGTCTTTATTCGAAGGCATTGATCCAAGAGCTTGGGTTCGATGCTGAGGCTAAGATTTGGGAAACTTTTGAGTGGATACTGTGCAAACATGGTGATATGAATATCAAAAGTATGAGATCTCCTGAGCTGTGGTGTTCTCGTGTCAGAGAGCATCTCGAGTTTCTGAGAAACGATCAATTGCCAGAAGGGATGGACGCTGCTGAGGCTGAAGGCAGAAGTCCAGAACAAGTAGCGCAGTTGAAGAAGGAAGAAGAGCAGAGGAAGAAAGAGGAAGAGGAGGAGAAGAAGAAGAAGCAAAAGCAAAAGGATGAAGAGGAAAGAAAGAAACAAGTGCAAGAGGAGGAGAAACAAGAGCCAAACTCAGGGGAGATGAAAAAGAACGAACAATCATAATCAAAAAGAGATGGAAGTTACTTCATAGGGATTTATCTTGGATTATATCATTTGTACTGGAGAGATCATTGTGTCAATGCCATTCAAAACTAAATACTAAATATACCACGACATTTACTACAGTAACATGTAAAATTCAATTAAGCCATAAATATTGCAAAATAAGATAAATCTATAATACGACACCATTTTGACGCAAGTTTGGAATATTGCAATCAAAGTCTGCTCTGTGGAAGCCTGAATAATAAGTATTAACAGAACTGTGTGCAACAACATAATAATAAAAGGGAGGGAGAAAATGTTCAGGCCTCCTTGGAAGAGTCTCTACCAAATATACCACACTTCAACCAATCCAATGCGACCAAGCATCTGTTTCTGAAAGAGAGACACATTGCAACGTAGGAGACCTTCCAGAAGACAAAAGTTAAGGAGCCTGCAAGGGACAACTTGGTCCAGTTACCCCAGGACAAGTCAGCAATGGCTCTCTCTGAACCAATGTAGGCCAAGGCACCTAAGTGGACGTACTCGAATGGAGCAAAGTTGGCAAGTCTGTCAATCTTGGAAATGATCTTGCCCTTTTCGCCAGTCTCAGTAGTCTTGTTCAAGTCATATCTCAAGGAGTCAATTTTGGCCAAGTTGTCGAGAAGCTTACCCAAGTAAATACCTTCCTGGTAAGCAACCTGAGCAGTTGGAGCAAACTTCTTGGACAAGGTACAGTCACCAATACCAAAGATGGAATCGTCACCAATAACCTTCAGGTACTCCTCGTCGATCAGGAGACCTCTGTTGGCAAACTTCTGGCCATCAAGCTTCTTAGCGAGGTTAACGGTGACGTCTCTGGCGCCGTTACCGGTAGCCCAAACCAAGACACCATATGGGATCTCTTCAATAGAGGAGGAGCCGTCCTCCTTCTTGATCTGAGCAGTGATGATCTTGGAGTCAACCTTCTTAACCATAGTTTGCAATCTCAGAGCGATCTTCTCTTCGTGGAAAGTTTCTTCAGCGTACTTGATCAACTTCTTGTTGAACATGTTCAAGATGTTAGGCAGTGCCTCGACCAAAGTAACGTTAATGTCCTGAGCGACGCCTGGGTACCATTTAACCAAGTCCTGGTCAACGAAATCCTGGAGCTCACCAGCAAACTCAACACCAGTTGGTCCACCACCAACGACAACGAAGGACAAGAGTCTCTTTCTCTCTGGGTCGGAAGGTGGAAGGGAAGCAGCGAGTTCAATATTTGCCAAGATTTTTCTTCTAATCTCCTGAGCATCTGGCACCTCTTTCAAGAAGGAAGCATTCTCGTAGACACCTGGGATACCAAAAGTGTTTGGCTTAGCACCAACGGCCATGACCAAGTAGTCGTAGTTGACATTCTGGATCTGACCATCTGTACCTTTAATGGAAACGAATTTGGCCTTTGGGTCAACATCTGTAGCCTCTGCCTCGTGGTAGATGACCTCACCTTTGGTTCTTCTGCAAATGGATCTGATTGGGTCGATGATGGATCTGAGTTCAATAACACCTGTTGGGGCAGATGGGAGCAATGGAGTGAAGAGGAAGTAGTTTCTTGGAGAGATGACAATGACATTGTAGAGTGTTGTATCCAAGTTCTTAATGAGGGAGACGGCACCCCAACCAGAACCCAAGATGACGACGGTCTTCTTTGGAGCACCATTAGCCAGAGTTGGGGACTGTGGCTGCTGTGGAGATGGGTTAGCCTCATCATAAATCTGGTATGAGATGTAAGCAGTACCGGCCAAAGCGGAGATCCAGGTGGCCCTCCATGCGACTTTACCGATTCTTCTCAGAGTGGATGGTTTCTGAGCTGGGATGGACTTTGGTGTGGCTGGAGCAGCATTCTGAAAGGCTCTCACAGAAGTAGAGAAGAATCTCTTGGAAACGATTCTGGAGAACATGGGAAAAGACAAAAAAAGTATAAATAAGATAAGAATATCAAAGAAAAGATGATTGAATATGAATCAAGCAGATGTGAAAAGAAGTAAAAAGAACCTCAACCCGATGAGCAACTCTGAATGGGTGAATTTGAGATCAAGGTGTCAAAAAAAAGAAATAAAAGCCTTGTTTATTTCTTAATGTAAGACGTAAGAGTCTTGTAATTGGTATAAATCTTAAGATTAACCCTTTTTTAGAAAGATACACAGAACACACCTTTAGTTGATAAAAGAAACTCGTCAAGTTATGAATTAATAAAAAAAAATTGAAATAAAAATTAAAAAAGAAAGAAAGAAAAGAGCACAAAATCTGCAGCGATGACTCTGCTCTCCGTGGTCTCCGCCCTCGGAAGTCGGAGATGTGACAAGACGAACGGCGTAACCGGTTTCTCGCTTAATCCGGTAATTCTCTTTTAATTTAGCCCCTCATTTATTTTTAAAAAGATCAGTGGATATTCTGGTTACATAATGTTATAGTTAAAGAGTAATTAATTATAGTGTTGTTATTTATTTAGTAAGAGCAATGTCCAGTTATGTTTAACAACAGAAATATATTTTCATAATGATGTCTTCTCTCTCGCTCTCTTTCTCGTCATAGTACAGGAGTAAAGGGGTGTCAACTGATGGTGAGACACCCACCAGGTGATGACCTCTTTTCCATATGGCGCATATTCACCCGCGCGCGCAATTGGAATCGAATTGGGTAAGACTTTACGTTGTTTTGTGTTTAATCTCTTTGAAAAAGTCTCATTAATACAGTGTCTGTGTAAACAGGAGGAATGTTTACTAGTATTAAGTATATATATATCTTTTTTTTTGCTATATCACCAAACACTTCCACCCTTCCCCTTGTCTAATGTATCTCTTTGTTCACGTGCTGATAACGGAGATTTCACAAGGCTGAAGAACTCAAGCATTAATTTTAGCGAGGTTCAAAAAAAAAAAGAAAAAATTGAAAAAAAAAAAAGAAATGAGAGAAACACATTCGCGAAAGAGATATTTTATTTTTTTCTCCGAGCAGTGCCTAAACTTGCATTGCGCTCGGAGTTTGTTGTGGACAAAAAAAATCAAGAGAAGCAGATATGGTTTTTTTATTCCAGAAGCTTAGAGAAAACTCATCGCGATCACCAATAAGCAACGTTTGCCACTAATAAGGAAACAAATCAAAAGTTATCATCAAAACACATACTTCTTTTGTTTTTTTTTGACTCAAGATAATATCAATCAATTTAAAACCAAAAAAGAACAATGACCGACGACTTCGATGCTCCAGAGCCTTCCCTCAAATCCATCATGACCCACGACACCCTCAAATGGATCTTCGTTGGTGGAAAAGGTGGTGTAGGAAAGACAACCTCCTCGTCCTCCATCTCCATCCAATTGGCGTTGAACAACCCTACTAAGCAGTACCTATTGATCTCCACGGATCCAGCTCACAATTTGTCAGACGCATTCGGCGAAAAGTTTAACAAGGATGCCAGAAAAGTCACTGGTATGGACAACTTGAGCTGTATGGAGATTGACCCTTCCTCAACAATGCAGGACCTCACAGCCAACATGGGGACAAATGCCAACGATCCAACGGGAGGCATGATGTCAGAGCTCTCCTCAAGCATCCCAGGTATCGATGAGGCCCTGTCCTTCATGGAGGTGATCAAGCACATCAAGAACCAGAACAATGACAATGGTGAAATCAAGTACGATACAATCATCTTCGATACAGCCCCAACAGGACACACACTCAGATTCCTCCAGCTTCCACAAACTTTCTCCAAACTGCTGGCCAAGTTTGATGAACTCAGTGGCAGATTTGGTGGTCTGTTGAACAATTTTGCCGGCCAGGACCAGACCTCCCAGATGATGACCAAATTAGCTGAACTCAAGGAATTGACTGCACTGATTAACGAACAGTTCACAGACCCAGATATCACAACGTTCGTCGTAGTGTGTATCGCTGAGTTCTTGTCTCTCTATGAGTCCGAGAGATTGATCCAGGAGTTGAACTCATATGGAATCGACGTGAACTCAATCATTTGTAACCAGTTGCTCTTCACTCAGAAGGACGACCCTTGCAAAAGATGTCAGGCAAGAACCAAGATGCAGACAAAGTATTTGAACGAGATGGATGAGCTTTATGAGGACTTCCACTTGGTCAAGGTCCCACTGGTCAACACCGAAGTTAGAGGCTTGGAGAAGTTGAAAAAATTCTCGAAGTTCTTGATTGACCCTTATGTCCCTGGTAATAGTGTTGATTTGGACTAACAAAATTTTGGCTACATTATCCATAGATATAAAAAAATAGTTGTAACTTAAGACTGTAGTGAATTTCAGCAGACATTCTCTACAACAACTTCCTTTCCGTCATTCTCGCCCAAATCGGTTCTCAATCTTCTGTTAAACAACTCGAACAAAAATCCAAAACATGCAGAGGTAATGGCACTGTCATATCTTCCCTTTGAGGACTCATCCCTGACGAAAGCGTGCTGTGCATCGTTCAACTCCATAAACGTAAAGTTAACACCATTGTCTCTAAGTGTGGTTCTAATAACATCTCTTCCAGCTGGTGGAACATGGTTGTCCAAAGTACCAAAGATAAGTACAAGCTCTGCATCTTTTCGAGCAAGGTCTTTACTCTTACTCAAAGAGTCGTCATTCATTCCTTTACCAAGAGCATGGTTGTGGATGTCCGTTGGGAAGAAGCAAACAGCAGCACTAACTCTCTTATCATACACAGCTCTGTAAGCCAAATGTCCACCGAGACACATACCAGTAGCACCACATTTCCCAGAATACGTCTCCAATGACTCCAAATAGTCAATGGCAAGCTTGTTGTCCTCGTCATACGACTCCAAGGGCTTCTCAATCTTATAACGGTTACCTTTATCGGTTCCCTCAGTGTCGTACGCCAGGGATTCAGGGCCTTCAAAGTTGTGGTAAATGGAAGGTGCAACGACAATGTATCCCTCTGAAGCAATCTTCTTAGCAAAACGGGCTACTGGTCCAGTCACTTGATAAATTTCCGAGTACACGACAACACCAGGGAACTTGGCCTTTGGATAGTTTGGGATCTTTGGGTGGAAGGTGTACAGGCGTAGAGTAGTGTCATATGATGTCTGAACATCGTGATATCCTTCAGTAATAAGCATTGTGGTTCTTTGTTAAATTATTCTGTGGTAGTGAAGTAGCTATGTGCTGGTGTCGTTGTGATCATCATCATCATCATCATCATCATCATCATGTCTTCATAGGCTTGTTTTTCACCTCTTCTTTTTTGACGCGAACGCAATCCCGCGTGGCATGATGGTTTAGATAGAGGTATATTCATAATTCGTAAAAAAAAAAGGTATAATTAATAAACGAAGATCACCCCCAGACCATCTTCTTAAAACGATACTCCAGAAGGTCAATCACATTCGTGGATGCCTCATCAGAGGTCATAATGTTCTTGTTGGTCAACGTTGAAGAGTAACAAGTCTTGGAAACCAAGTCGATGATGTACTTCACCTTAGAGTATTCCATGTCCTGTGGGAACTTGACTGTGATGAAGTTGTATCGCAAAGTCTCTGCTGACGTTGTAGACATACCAATTGTCTCCGTAGTCTGGCCCTGCTGGAGCTGATCATCCTCCCTTGGAGTGAAAATCTTAAGGCCAATGTTTCTCTTTGGATTGGATGAAGCTGAGTTATGTGTCGAGAGAATGTAAGTACCATACTCCAAGTGCTTGATCTTTCCGATGTCAATGTCCACAGTCTGCCGAATTTCATTTTTCTTCTCATCAAAGTCAACAATGAAGATCTTCTTGCTTGTCAAGAACAGTGAAACGGGCTTCAACCTCGAGTTCTTTAGCTTCAGTGTGTTGTACTGCATTGGAGACATGAAACCCGACCAGGACCCAATAAGTATTGAATCATCATCGAATTCCATCTCAGTAAGAATCCTTTCCAGCAAGGAGCTCTTCTTACCAAGATTCTCCTTGATCTCGTTTGGATCGAGCACATTCAGAGTCGACTCAAATTCCTCAAAGATGTCCTCTTTCTGATGACCAAGGAGATAGTCCACAAGGCATTGCTTGAAGTAGTCGCTAACATACCCGGAATAGTACCGAGACATCGTCAACATGGCATCTGTCAAGAGCCCGGAGTAGTTCCTCTTAGAGGTTCTTGTGTAATCACCTTTCAAAGCATTTGTTGACGAGTACTGCTTGGAGATGTAGTCACCATTGTCAGCCCATAAGTTGTTGTACTTCATTTGGAGCTCAGTAGACTTTTCAAGACAATACTTTTCTAAGACGTATTTTCCTAAAATGACCTCTGCCAAAAACTTTTGCACCAAATTAGTTCTGTCCAAACAGTCAATGCAATTCACTCTAAAGATGCCGGTCTGCTTCTTCTCACAGAGTGAGTCAGTCCAGCCAGACTCCACAAGATACTTCTCAACTGTAGTCCTTTCTTGTACATTCTTCAAATCCTCGTCTAACAACTGAACAACATTATCAAACTTCATCTTCTTGCATACTTCATGGAAATCAAACCAATCAAACTTAACATCATGGCACTCGCACAGCTTTTCATAGGCATCACCAACAACAACCTCCCTTTTAGACCTTTCTGTCAAGTTGATGCAAGCTACATCTCCGTAACTCTGTTTCAGTCTCTCAAAATGTTTAATGAATGGGTAGTGGCACCTCTCAAAAGGTCTGGTTAACGAGGGCACTGGTTTCAATTTTGATGGATCCTGTTGGAAAAATATGGGAATCGATCCTCTCACAATATCAAATCTAGTAAATAGTGTCCGGTCTAGGATGTAGTTATCGACAATGAGGAACTGCGAAGTGAGCACAAAGTTGGCAACATTAGCGGAATCATCAATGCCACGACGCAGGTATCTTGAACCAGCTCTCTTTGTGCTTCTCTTGGATATCAGAAGAAGAACACCAGTCTTCTTGTCTTCATGATGCGCCAATGGTACAGTAATATGTTGAACAAATCCCTGAATAATCGGGAGCCTCAGATGGATTGGGACATCATGGACAATGAACGCATTGTAAAAGAACGAGTTGGGAGTGCCAGCACTCTCAGTCTCCATCTCTTCATCCACAAACTCAATATTCTTGGTCAAATCAAGGTCAGAGGAGTAGTAGAAATCACCTGTGCTGTAAAACTTCTGTAGGTGTCTCTCAAACTTGTAGAGCATCTCACTGGAAATATTACACTCTAGACCCAAAGACGAGTATTTCTTAACTCTGGCCCTTTCCCAGAACGCTAATCCACTTTTCCCTTTCAATGACTTTGGTACACCCTTTACAGTGATTGCTCTGTTCAACTTGAAGGAAGTCCTGTCGGCCATATCAGGCTCTGGCTCAATATAATCACCAAACTCATCAAATGAGAGCTTGTTGACTCTTTGATTACACAAAGCCAACGATGCGTTAGACTTGAGATCATTGACATATACTCCAAGTTTAGAAAACAGCATCTCTCTTTGGTTGCTCAGTTGTTGTCCTTCATTTGATGTTGGTATGGAAGCAGAGGATACTGCAGTCTCAATGCTGTTCTCATCACTGTCACCACTGCTCTCCATCGAAGGTCGTGGCGGTTGTGTAGTCTTTTCCTTAGGCAACTTGAATGAGTCTCTGGCAAGATTGTACTTCAGAGGGATCACCAGAGACTTCTTGATGTTCCATATTGTGGTTGTGTGGCGGCTGAAAACAGCATTCCGCTGTGTGATGAGAACGAGGTATCCAGGGCCCAGTTTGACACATCCTATGATCCCGATGGCGTCAAGGGAGGAGAGTGGTATCTCTTCGATATCTGCTGTCTCTGTGAACTTTTCTGTGTTAAATTCAATGAAATATGTGGTGGAGGTAGCGTTGTCAATGATGCTGAGTCCTGTTTCATGAAGACCTATAGAGAGGCCCGTGCCTGTCACCTCTTGATCCGCTGACTCTGCTGATGTTGAAGTAGAAGCTCTGGGTGTGGGTGATCCAGAACTTGCAGGTAGCTCTTCCATGGCTTACTAGACTTTATGGTGTGTATGCTATGGCTGTATTCTGTGGATATGGTGAACATTAAGATCTCATGAGAAGACCCATGTTGCTAAACGATAAGACAAAGGCTTGTCGTATACGCCTATTAAAAATATGGGGGCTCATAACTTTAGTAGCGGAACGTCTTGAGCAGTCCAACTAAGCCACTGTGATCACAATCAAAAGTCCTAGCTGGTGGGAAAAATAAGCCCACCATTTCACAGGTCTCAATACCATGACTGCAGAGACCTTCCAGTGTAACGGTCTGACCAAACTGAAGGTACGGTGCAAACTACGCGTTCCACTAGAGGATGGGTATTGTCACTATCACCTTGCACAAGCATCATCTTCAGAGCTGAAGAATGCCACACTTAAAGAAAACTCATACACGCCACGATCTCCATCGCCAACGAAGTCCAAGTCAGAAGTATATCAAACAGGATTCATCTACGTCTACACACTCTCCCATTTGCTCCAAGATTCGCCGAAGAAACAGGACTGGCTACTTATAAGGCACGCTGGTAAAGATTCTGTCGGGCCATTTGACCCCAAAAAGGAAATTCTGATAAAAGTTGGGCTGACTCAAGGACGTGTTCAAAATAGATTAAGGCAATGGGAGAAACAATGTTCACATAAACTTGTATCTGTTGATCCATACAACATACCGAAAGTGAAAACATTGTCTCTCACAAAGCTGTTTAAGAATATGAAGATCACTACAGAGCAAGCCACCAAGAAGCCACTGAAGAACTACAAGGATAATGAACAAGGATTCTACTGCACAAAGAGGCTGTTTGATATTGAGCAAAGTATTCATCGGTACTTGGGTGCCCAGTATGGTCGAGGTAATGTCACTTGTCACGGCTGTAAGAAAGAAAGTGCTTTGGGACATGGAATACACGTCGAGTGGTTCAAGGTGCCTCGCAAGGACCTTGGTGATATTTTCGAGTTCATCGATAAATTAGCTTCTCCATGATTTATACATAGTAGTAACTGTCTGAAATCAAAATATCATCTTGAACTGTATTGTATTGTAACATTGGAAAGTATGGGGTGGATCTTCCTATGGTGTCTCGAAAATTTCCACATCCATCACGAACATCCGTACACCACTTCGCATACTCATTTTTTTTTTCACTGCTTGAAGGGATGATACATAAAAACGGTTGAATAAACGCCATCCTTATCCTCTGTTCAATAACTAAACTAAGCAGACCACACACAAGATGAGACCATTAATGCTGAAAGGTCACGAGCGTTCCCTTACACAGGTGAAGTACAACCGTGAAGGTGACTTGATTTTCACTGTGGCGAAGGACAAAGAGGCCTCATTGTGGTTCTCCAATAACGGTGAGCGTATCGGAACTTTTGTCGGTCACAACGGTACGATTTGGTCTATTGACGTTGACAGTCAGTCCGAGTTCTGTGTTACCGGTTCTGCCGATTTCACTGCAAAGCTCTGGAGAGTAAGCACTGGTGAATGTCTTTTCACTTACTCCTGTGACACTCCAGTGAGAAGAGTTGAGTTTGATCACACGGATTCTAAGCTTCTCCTCGTCACAGATGCTGTTATGGGTTTCACTGGTACTATTGATGTGTATGATTTGAACAGAGAGCAGCCAAAAAACCAGAATGAGACCCCAGTTCTTTCCATCCCAACACAGGAGGGAATTGCCCAGGCCTCCGTTGCCGGTTTCTCATACAAGTCGAAGTACATCATTGCCGGTCACAGGGACGGTCATGTTACCAAGTACGACGCTTCCACTGGTGAGCTTCTTAAGACAGTTCGTGTTCACGAAGGTTTGATCACAGATTTGCAGTTCTCTGAGGACAGAACCTATTTCATCACATCCTCTAAGGACAAAAGTGCTAAGATTCTCGATGTTAATGAGTTGAACATTTTGAAGACGTTTGAGGCTGATGCTCCTATGAACACTGCCGCTTTGACACCATTGAAGAACTTTGTTGTGCTTGGTGGTGGTCAGGAAGCCAGAGATGTCACTACCACTGCTGCCAACCAAGGTAAGTTCGAAGCCAGATTCTACCACAAGATTTTTGAGGACGAGATTGGTAGAGTCAAGGGCCATTTCGGTCCACTTAACTACATCGCAGTGCATCCAAAGGGTACAGGCTACTCCTCTGGTGGTGAGGATGGTTATGTCCGTGTCCATACTTTTGACAAGTCATACTATGACTTCAAGTACGACGTTGAAATTACCGCTGATGCCACTGCAAAGGCACAAAGCCAAGAGTGATTGATTACTCTTTGATTTTTGGCTTAAGACATCAATGTTCCAGAATAAAGGGATTCAAAAAATATAAAGTGTACAGTATTATTAACCTAATGTTATTTCATGGCATGTTATGTTTTCGCTTTTTAAAGGGTCTAGGACTATGATAAAAAAACTAAACACCGTTTAAATACAATCTTTGTTATTGCTTTTATTCTTGAGTCGTTACTGCGTCTCAGCGTATTCTTCGTTATTGCCTCTCCAAAGACGGGGAGATACGGGCACTGGGCCAATGATGTAACAGATGATTACTTGCCACCAGCAGCCTTTCTAGCATCAGCTAGTTTTACATATAACTGTTAGTAACGTCGCTGTTAATCCTCATCTTCGAAATCCACGGTAACTCACCCTCAGCCTGCTTTCTTCTCATAATCTCAGCCTGCGCCTCAAGTCTCTTTTTTGGGTCACCCTCCTGCTTCTTCTTCTCCTGCTGCTGCTTCTTCAAGTTCTTTTCACGAGCCTTCTCTCTCTGGTTACCTCTGGACATAATGTGTGTGTGTGTGTTCGATTCCAAGAAAACTTCCACGCAATTCAAAAGGTTAACGAAGTGGGCGTCCTCCCGTGTTGACGATCGAATCAACAACAGTCGAATTTTCAGAGCCAACGTGGTGTACGGGTGTTGTCATTACACGGTAAGGGCACTATTTTGAGCTCCTCTTTGATGGGTGGTCAACATGGAAGTCTCAACGGCATACAAAGCATCACAACTAAATGGACTTTTGGTGGTAGGAAGTTTTCTTCTTTTGGTGATCATCATGTCGGACACTGAGTTGACTGAAGAGCAACAACTCAAAGAGCAAAAATTGGAAGAAGCAAGAAAGAAGGTGCGTCCTCAACCACATAACCAACCATAAATGTAGATCACGTCCAACATGAACACTATACTAACCTAAAGAACAGTATGAGGCCTTGAAGAAGAAAACGAAGAAGAAGAATAAAAAGAATAAAAAGAAAGACACTGAAGACGAGAAGGAAGATACTCCTGAAGCTGTCGTGGAAGGGAAGGAGGAAACACCAGCCGTTGAAAGTGCCCTCGAGTCTACTGAGCCAGTTGAAGATGAATCAGAATCAAAAGCATCTGATGAAACCAAACAACAAGAGCCAGTGGACTCTAATCCTGTTGAGACTGAACCTGTGGATTCTCCCATCGAAACCCCAGCCCCAGAGCCAATTACAGAGCTGGTGCCAGAGCCGGTGGCTGCATTAACCAAAGAGATCAAGGAAATTGCAATCGACGATGTTCCAAAGGAGGACGAGCCAAAGGAGGAGGAAAATCCCTTTGCACACTCTGGTCCATCCTTCTTGGAAACGATTCAACAATCACATATAGAAGATGAAGTCAAAGCCCTCAAAGCGGATAACTTGAAGTTGAAGTTCGATGTTGACGAGCTCCGAGAACAAATTTCAACACTAACACAGCAGAACAAGGACCTCAAGTTTGAGAGAATTGAACATCAAGAAGAGATTGAGACTCTTCAAGCTCAAGTTTCTGACCTCCAAGCCAAGTTGGCCAAGGCTAGGGTTGACAGTTCTCTCTCAAACCAGCAAACACTTGCCAACCCGTATGACTTTGATGACAACGTTTCCTTATCTCCATCACCACCAATGGCACCACAGTTTGCTTCAAACTTTTCACAATTTAACTTGTCCAAGAATGAAAGTACGTTAAGCCTCAGTGAAGTGAAGGCTAGGCTAAACAAATGGAAGGACTGGAACGTTGATATGTCTTCCTGGAGAAGTGTCGGTTCTGGACCTATAATTGAGCTGTGATGTCTTATACAAGGTGTTTAAAGAAATATCTAGTAATAATAGTAATACTTCCATTTCACACTATATACAGAAAAGTAAAAGAAGAAGAAAATGCATTGACTCTCTGAGTCCTTTAAAATAAGTTCGTCATCATAAACTGTTTGGATTGGGGAAATCATCTAATACGGCACAACACCTCACCTCCCAATTCCTGTGCAGCAGCTTCTGAAAGCTCATGGATCTCCTTGTTGTTGGTTCTCACGAGGACCAGCTCACTAGGTTGCACTGGCTTGATCTTTCTGACACTCTTGCCATTGGACAGCTCTTTGATCTGTTCTGGAGTAAGACGGATACGACAACTTGGCTTGGAGATGAGTTGGAATTTGGAGATCACTGGCTTAGAGTCTCTGTATTTCAAGCCAAGCCACAGTCTTCTCGTGGAGATGTTATCTGGAGTCACTTCTTCTGGAACAGCATCTGGGCCATTAATAGATCCACGTTGTATGGAGCTGATGAATCCTTGTTTGTATAAATGTGTGGCCACTTGGAGGTGGAGCCTTGTGTATGGGATTGCCGTTGTGCTGAGGTGAACACGTGTGACGTTTTGAATGTGAGCAGCTACGTTTGCAAGCTTAACGAGTGACATTTGTGGTTTTGCCTAGTTCACCGTGTTTTTTTGGGGGCTTTTCTGTATAGTTTTAATGGAAGTTGGTGATGGATGTTTCGAAGAATTTTTCAGAAAGCCGAGCGCGAATTCTTGAGGGAGAAGGGGAAGGAGGAAAGACTCTCTCCTGATCTTCTTCTGGTTGGGCTGAGAATTATCAATATAGAACTGTTTGATAAAGACAAAAGATAAAGAAGAACGCTAGTAATCCCCCCCCACATTGATCTCCACAGAATGATGCTGAGAATCTCGACAAGAAGTCTAATATTTCTGAGAGGACCTGTTTCCTCAAAGGCCGCACCTCCACGTACGTTCCAGGCCCTAAGATCTTACGCAACAACCTCAGGAGGAAGCGACAAGAAGGAGAAGTCGATCAACTTCCGCTCCTTTGTGACCATCGGGATTTTTGCCTCGATCATCCTCACACAGGTGGTTGAAACTGTGAACCAGCAGAAACCTCGTGCCAGATCAATGACAGAGGCTGAGTACCACAAACAGCAGATGAGACTCAAGCGCAAGGTCTCCTTGTTCAAACCTGAGGACAAGGAGGTCTACTTCCTCAGAAGTCCTGACAAAGTGGACAAGACGCGGATCACAACGGAAGATGTCACAGTGATACAACCAGAGGACCTAGTAGAGGAGGAAAAGAAGCGTGAGGACTCCAAGTTCCATGCGCTGCTTAACGACCCGGCCACAACAGTGCTCCCTCGAGGCCTCGTTGTGGAGCTCATTGGCAACTACCTCGGTACTCAGCCAAACGGAAAGTTCATCATCCTCAACTTCCCAACAGATATTAAGGAGTCCACGCAATTCGAGGACAAGATCGTCACGGTGAAGGGCCTTATTAACGTCCAGCCGGACGGTGCCTCGGTGGACGACGTTGCCAAATACTACGAGACTGTCGACAAAGTTCAGAACTTTAAATCTCTGGAGGAAATTAAGCTTTGACTTCTTCCATCCTGTCATTAATCAGTGTTTTCATAAATAGTCATCACCTGTAAATACATCTTTTTTTTTTGGAGAGAGAGAAAGCACTACTTCTTTGTGGAGCCAAATGTGCCAAACCCCATCATTGAAGACATTATTGGATCGTCGATTGACTCTGGGACAACGTTTGTCTTAGTCTGCGCTTTTTTCTGTTGCCTCTTTGTCCTCCTCTCCTCTCTCCCCTGCTCTTCGAACCTCTTCCTTCTTTCAATTCTCTCTTTGATGTCGTACTTCTCCTTCTCCTCCATTGACTCGTCGAGCTTCTTGCAGAGCATCTCGTATCGTTCCTTTACCTCATCTAGTGTGACATGAACATCCTTGTTAACCTCACCACTCTTAATGAGATGTGGTTTGCTATTCAGATGGTCCACAAACTTCAAGTTATCCTTGAAAGTCAGGTCGCAGACCTCACAGTAAAAACCAAATGCCTTTCCCTTTGTTCGCACCACCTCGCCTGTGACCACCTGCCTCTTGTTCAGATTGGCTGTGAAGTTGAGAGCATCTCGAGATATGGTCTTGTGGCCCTTAACCACCTCATCGCCGGTCGTTCTATTGTGTTCCCGCTCCCATCTCTCCTGTGCCATTCGGGAATATTCCTCCACATCCCATGTTCTTCTACCAAAATCAGCCTTCTCCTTCTTGTCAGTCATCGTTGTTCTCTTAATTTATTGGTGGTGGTGATGGTGGTGGTTTCTCCTTCGTTCTTCTGTTTACAAAAGCATTATATTTCGCGATGAGTCGTCATCTTCTTCTCCACATCAACTTCACATACAGCAACTCAACGTTTCTCTCTTCCTTCCTCGGACAACAACTACTAAGTCTATAGAAGATGTCTCGTGATATTCTCTCCATGATTTCAAAGAAATCGGCAAGCCCGAGGAAAGCTTCGGACATTTTGGCCTCAAAACTACAAACAGCAACAAAGACACCATCAACGGTTGTTCTAACAGGATCAAAGACACATAAGACCACCATCATTGACGAATACCTCATCAAAATTCACCCACTCGCTCCACCCACAGCTACTTCCAAAACTTTCACCGCTTTTGATCTGGATGGCACACTCATAACCACCAAATCTGGGGCAAAGTTCGCCATGGGACCGAACGACTGGGTATGGTTAAACGATGACGTCGTCCCTTCACTAAAGTCTCTAACCACGCCTATAGTGATCTTCACAAACCAGGGAGCAGTGGTAGCCACTAAATCCTCGTTATCATTCACAAAATTCACCAAAAGATGTGAGCTTGTTATTGAGGCACTGGAGAAAGAGGGTGTCGATGTCTCCAACGTCTGGATATACGCCAGCCCGAAGAAGCAAAGTAAATACCAAGGGAAACAAGCCGATATGTTCACCAAAATGAGGAAACCGGAAACAGGAATGTTCGAGCATTTACTAGAGGATAAAGTCATTGAGAGTATTGAGAAGGATGACTGTGTCTACGTCGGCGATGCTGCTGGAAGGGAAAGTGACTTCAGTGACAGTGACAAGAAGTTTGCCATCAACTGTGGCATCCCATTCAAAACACCAGAAGAATACTTCGTATATGTATCGCAATGAATACTAGATCATATCCAATGACACTGGCTTTCCCTCTACACAACTTGGGTTGTTATCTGTAAGTGTACATTAAACATCTAAGTCATCATTATTCTTTTGAAAAATTTTGCAACAACCTAACGCTTAATCATCCTGGACAATAGTACCCTTCTCAGAGACGTAGATACCATCCAAGAACTTTCTGATATCCTTGTTTCTGACTCTGCAGATCTGCTGGACGTCAGCAGCAGTCTGGGAGACATCCTCAACGGAGTTACCAGACAAGACAATCTCATCCTTAACATTGGAGGAGAACTCAATGTCAACACCTGGTCTGACCTTGACAAGTCTAACCTGCTTGTCACCCAAGAAGTTTCTGATCTCAATGTACTTGTCGCCGTCCTTCTCGACAGTGTTGACGTTAATTGGGAAATGCGCATAGACGTATCTCATTTTGTACTTGTAACCCTTGGTGACACCGGTAACCAAGTTAGCAATGAGGGACTTGACAGTTCTCAAAGCAGCAACGTGCTTTCTGTCACCGTTGTGGACGGTGATCTTGATGGCCTTGTTGGAGAGCTTGGTGAAGGTAACATCAATGTGCTTCAAGTCCTTGGTCAAAGTACCTCTTGGACCGGTAACGGTAACGAAACGGGACTTGATCTGGACGTTAACGTCCTCTGGAATGTCAAGGATCTGATCGGTTCTGATGTACTTCATTGTGTTGGACAATCTCTCGAGACAAGGAAACTCTAACACCCTCTCGGTTAGTTTGTGCAGGCCTTAATTTTTCACTAACTGCAGTGTCCCCCCCCCTTCTCGCCGTGATGAAAAACATCCGCACACCGCACTCAGTGCTACACAAAATTATTCGCTTATTGACTGCCCTAAATGCATTCACGTGACTCGTTATTAAGGGTTTTGCACAAATCGGTACCTCCCCCGACTTCTATGGCATTTCGTATACATACGAAACAGCATCTCTTATCATCTCGATTCAGTAAAAGATACGGGGTGAGAATAAGATTGTTTGATGGAAATAATGGTTTATCACTCTGATATCACCATCAATTGCGCGTACGCCTTATAAGATCAATCTTCATCAATCATCTTTTGCAACTTTCCAAAGATCCGATCTCTGTGTTTGGCTAATTCGTCATCTTCCTCATCAGGGAAGAAGTTCTGTCTTGGATAATCAGCTTCATAATCCTCGTCAACGTCCATTCCTTCATCGTCATTGTCATCGTCACCGTCATCATCAAACCCATTGTCCTCCAAAGAGGCAAGGAAGTTAGTAGGGCCCTGACCATTTTCATCGTAAAATTCATCGAATCTCTCTTCCAATCGATTGTATCCTGGTAATTGTAATGATTCAGTAAGTTTCTCAAATGATGCATTCGGATCATTTTCCTCGTCTGTGGTGGAATGTTCATCTTCATCCTCTGGATAATCATTCTTATAAAAATCCTCAGCATTGGAATCTTCATCGTCTGAAACATGACGGTCTGAATCGTCGTCTCCCTCAAGTTCATCATAATCTTCCTCAAATTTTCTGTAGCTGTGTTAATACTTTTTGACCATCAAAAGAGCAACGACTACTAGGAGGAATGGAACTACTCACATATATCCAATATTCTCTTTCTCCAATGTTTCGTGGACGGCCTTGTCTCTGTAATACACATCGTAAACATATTCCAGCTGAAGATCTTCCTTGGTAAATGCTACTCTCTGCGTTGATATCGTGGTTGTGGGTTTCGGCTTTCTCTTCTTTAGTGGTTTCACATCCTCACCTTGGTCCTTCTGGGTCAGTAACGAACTGAGCATGTCATTGAATTCCTCGGGAAGCTCTTGTGTTTCTTGTGTTTTGGGAATCACATATGTGTTTGCTTTATCCTTCAGAGGATGTTAGTAGGTGGCATTGATTCAAGGTAGATGATATTGGTTGACTCACCCTGCTGTGTGAGGATTCTTGTAAGAGTGGCAACATGGCATCACCATCTGTCGGTAGTTGAACGATTTCGTTATCGGTTCTATGCAATTTGAAGACTTTTTTCCAGGTTAGTTGCACCATCCAGAGAAGTATTCTTGCCGTATTAGCAATAACATACCATATTGTGAACTCTTTGCTCTCTTGAGTCTTGGAGCCTCAAGAACTGTTGATAATATTGTTAGCTGTTGATCTTGTAAGAAAATAGAATACATCCTTCACTCACTCAAGGCCTGTAAAGAAGATTGGTTTCTTTTTCTCTTAATCCTCACCACATCTGGTAATCCCCTCTGTCTTCTGGTCGACATTTTTGTATGATTGAATGCCTACTTAACACTACACCAGATCAAGTCGATGATGATCTCTTTTAGTGGGTTCTGTTGTTTATCACTGAGTTGTGTGCGTTTCGCGCTTCAGTTTCTCCATGACGAAATCACTGACACCAAACCCGGACCCACAAGCGGAAATTTCCAAGATTTGATGTGTAATGACACAAAAGCCGGGGGAAAGTCTGAGTGGAAAACGAGATTCTATAATAATTAAGAGAGTAGTTATAAAGTTCTATAGGTGGTGTATTCCATATAACGAACCTAGCAACTGCTTGTTATGACACTCAAGACCATTGCTAAGAATATAGCACAAAAGACCATCAGTGGGGTCATCGATCTCTTCAGTTACTCCATCATTGGTACGGTGTTGGAGAAGCATCAGGACGTAATTCTTGTCACTGGGGGTGGATCCGGGTTAGGTCATGAAATAGTGAAAGAGTTGAAAATGAGAAATATGCCAAAGGTAATCGTGTTTGATATCAAGATACCTGATGAACAGCACCAAGTACCAGGTGTCCATTACTTCAAATGTGATGTTGGTGAAAAGGACAGCATCCTGGAGTTGCACAAGAAGATCGAGAATAAGATCGGAATAGTCACAGTGATTATTAACAACGCTGCAATTGCCTCCGGCAAGACCTTGTTGGAGTTGTCCTTCGAAGAGATTGACAAGATGGTCCAAGTCAACATGATGTCCAGTTTCTATATGGCCAAGACATTCCTTCCAGGCATGGTTCTTTTAAAGAGAGGATACATTGTGACAGTCGCCTCTGTGTTGGGATATATGACACCTTCTCACTTGACAGCGTATGGTGCATCCAAATCTGGTTTGATTGCCTTCCATGAGTCCTTAACGTATGAATTGGGGCCACCATTGGGCAACTCCAGCGGTGTCAAAACCTTGTTGGTTTGCCCTGGCCAGCTCAAGACCACAATGTTCAAGGGTGTCAACACTCCGTCCTCCATTTTGGCACCAGAATTAGAACCTTCATTTGTTGCCCAGAAGATAGTTAGGGCCTTAGAATGTGGAAGGCGAGGTGAGATTCAGATGCCCTTTTATGGTCATTTCTTACCCATATTTAGGGGACTTCCTTGGCCAATCACTCAGTTTGCACGCCAGCTAAGCGGTATGGATGAGTCAATGTTGACGTTTGGTGACAGGCCAGGAGGAGACAAGTCATCGATTCAGTCCTCAGAAGCCTGATCCTCAACGATGTAGTTGTTCTCGATGAATCTGAATCCCCAAAAATTGCCCTTTGAGCCTCCCCAGAATGGCTCGTTGAAGTCATTTGCGGCCACGATCTTTCCTTTCACAAGGCCCAATGGCAATGAGTTGTAAGTTCTTGAATCTAGTGAGTGGGCCAGGTTGTCTCCTGTAACCCAACAGTGTCCTTCTGGTACTTTAATGTATTTTTCAAAGCTGGCCTGTGGGTCATGTTTGTCCTCCATGCTTGGATCAATAAGAATGATATCTCCGGGCATACCGGTGATTCTCTTGCACACTCGCTGGTCTGGATCTGTAGGTTTCAAAGACACGATGCAATCACCCGTCGTGAGTCCTCTTCCCATCTTATATTTCTTCAAAGAGTGGACAAAGTCGCCATTGGCCGCTAATGTCGGAAGCATCGACTCTCCTCGAGTCTCCGTAAACTCGTAAAAGTGCGACTGGAGAACATGGATGGCGCATCCTCCCCGGAGGACATATGAGAGGACCTTTCCCACAAACTTGAGATTTTCTGAGGCCATTGCTTTCTTGGTTGTAGTTGATGATATTTGTCTTTTTTCTCTAAAGAGCCAGAAGTGAAATGACGTTAAAGAGATCTTTCAAACCTGAACAACATGGAATATTTTCGCGAAACCTCAGGAGTGGGGGGCGAGAACTTCGCAGGTTTTGATCTTCTGACTTGTTTAACTTTCTTTGTCTCATCTCGCTCTTGACAAACGTATAGATTTATAACACTTAAACATAATGGCCAGATATGAACAGAGACAGTTGCTGGAGCAGCTGATGGGACGTGATACGCTGATCAAACCTCAGCAACAACGACGTGAGATTTCAATGACTGATCATCGAGTGTGTAAGGCTTTCTTACTTGGTGTATGTCCGTATGATCTCTTTGCTGGCTCAAAACAGGATATGGGTCGTTGTCGTAACATTCATCTGGAGAAGCATAAACTTCAGTATAATGAACAGGTGGTTCAAGGGAAGACTTTCCCTGAATTTGAGAGGGAGGTTATTTCTATCTTGATGCGGTTTGTTATGGACTGTAACAGAAAGATTGACGCTGCTTTAAAACGATTAGAGCCGTCTCCTGAAGAAAAAGAGAAGATATCTGGTGCTTCTAAGGATTTGGAAGTAGTGGAAGCTCGAATTAATATCATGTCGCAAGAAATTGAGAAACTGATTGAGATTGGGGAGTTGGAGAAGGCATTGAAGCAGAGTGTTACTCTACAGGAGCTGAGTGTGAAGAGAGAGTTTCACATGAAGAGACTAAGAGACGTCACAGATAATGTGGGACAGAGTCAACAGCAAAAACTACAAGTGTGTGAAGTGTGTGGTGCGTACTTGTCCAGGCTTGATACAGATCGCAGACTTAGTGATCATTACTTGGGTAAAGTGCATCTCGCATATGTAGAGATGAGAAACATGTTGAAAGAGTTGAAGAGCCGCAGAAATTGAGTTAAAGCTATTAATGAATGTTTTATGACTATTTGTTTGACCACCTGAGCGTTTTTTTTATAACCACTCATTCACTTCATGGGAAAGGGGGAAGGATAAAGATTGGAAACATTGAGGTCTTTAAGACATGCTAAAACTCATAATCCATGGTATAGTAAAACACAGAGAATATGGCGCAACTTGAGAATTACAGCAGTAAAGCCATTAAACGTCTTTTAAAACGTAATCGCTCTACATTAAGCGTTGACAGACCTTCTAATGTTGTTGATAAATTGAAGTCATCACCATTACAAGTTGAAGGTGAAGATGATGACTCAAAGGACACTCACCAAAAGACAATGGTGAATAGAAATTCTTCATTTACTGGTGTTGAAGGCCTTTTAAAGTGGTGTTATCTTTCTGCTTTGTTATTTATAGCTCTTCTTGTCCTGAAGTTTATTCCTTCTGGGCTAAAGAGTGGTACCGGGCAGTAGGCATTGAGAAATAGCTATCTCGTCCATTCTTTCGTAAACATAGTCTTATTTTTTTTCTTTTTAATTTAGTGTTACTGTTCCTTGTGTAGAGTTCTATATTTATAAATAGATTGGAAGGTTGGGGTCCAAATGCCGTGCGATGATCTGTTTAGATGTTCCTGCGCTTATCACATCCAACGACGTTAAGTGATGAAAATGATTGCCAAAGCAAACGCAATGTCCAGTAAGTACAAATGTTTGTCAGTTATACATGACAAACAGAGTAACTTACTCAACTACTGTTTGTAGTAGAGGGACTTATATGAGCTGATAGAATGTAGTGTTGACATTGAAGAGTGAGGAGGAGATGGTATCTTAAAGAGATATCTATAAATTATGGGAGTGTTTAAATAAAGGGGTATACACCCCAGAACACAGCTATTTATTCTGTGTTTATACCAAACGTTCTATATATATATATATACTAATGACTATACTTTAAACAGACTTTATGTGCACTGTGTGTGAGATACAAACTGGGTAACAGTTCGCGTCGACGTGCATCCGGCCTTGTGTACGGTTTGGCAATATTTTGTATTTAAGTGGAACTTTATGGATATAGGGCTGTTAATTGGCATATGATGTTGAGTCTAGATTATATGGCTATGTCTATGAAATAGTCAAGGGTGTGGGGTAGAGAGAGACATTAAACGAAATCTAAGCAACAAGGGAACTCTACTTATTATCTTGATGATCATTGTGTGTGTGTGAACTTACGTGGAGGGGAACCAACTTTTCGCGTCATGTTATGTAAGCATTGTATTTGACTTAAACCACTAAACTTTACTCTTAGTATCCAAGAAATAAAGCCTCATGATAGACTATAATACTTGGTCTTATGGTCTCTCTCTCCCTCTCTCCCTCTCTCCCTCTCTATCTGTTTGTGTGTGTATGTCTCGGGAATACGTGTGTGCGCGTTTGTCCCATTCCCCTTTTTTATTATATAGCTGGATCTTCAGTGTTGTTTTGTTTTTTTTGTCCGTCGTCAAACAGCCAGCGCCTGCAGGGCAGCAGCCCAAATACTTTTTTCTTTTTTTGTTGATCCCCACCCATTCACCAACAAATCTCATTCACCTAGCATATCAATTCGTTATATAAGGTAGGACCTTCTCTAAGAGAAAAGACCCTAACAGTTGAAACATTCCGAAGAAATCTTCATAAAGATTACTTAACTACTCAGTATCATTCCGGGGCTTCGATGCTTTGTTGACGTAGAGACAAAAATAAAATTGCAGAAATGGCGTGTGTCCCAAAAGTTACAAGACCGCGTTCCAATAACTTTCTTGGACAAAAATTTTTAAAAAGAAACGTAGAAAAAAGAAGAGGCCAACAGAGCGCGTTTTCTCGACATCAACCACACATGGCGTGTGTGTGCGCGCCCAACTCAGGGGGAGAGTCGAAATTTCGTTTCATATATAAATATAAACACCGCATCCCGCACTTCCTAATCAGTTACACACACACCGAAGAAAGAGAAACTCTTTGAGGTTATCCACACACTCGCTTTTCTGTTCTGTTTTACCTTTCCAAACATATATAAAATACACACACACAATGAAGGGTCTTATTCTTGTCGGCGGTTACGGTACTCGTTTGAGACCATTGACCTTGACCGTTCCAAAGCCATTGGTCGAGTTCGCAAACAGACCAATGATTCTCCACCAGATCGAGGCCTTGGCCAAGGCAGGTGTCACAGACATTGTCCTCGCAGTCAACTATAGACCAGAGGTCATGGTCTCCACCTTGAAGAAGTACGAGGAGGAGTACGGTGTTTCCATCACCTTCTCCGTCGAGACTGAGCCACTCGGCACCGCTGGCCCATTGAAGCTCGCTGAGGAGGTGTTGAAGAAGGACGACTCTCCATTCTTCGTTCTCAACTCCGACGTCATCTGCGAGTACCCATTCGAGGAGCTTGTCGCTTTCCACAAGGCCCACGGCGGTAAGGGTACCATCGTCGCTACAAAGGTTGACGAGCCATCCAAGTACGGTGTCATTGTCCACGACATTGCCACTCCAAACTTGATTGACAGATTTGTCGAGAAGCCAGTCGAGTTCGTCGGTAACAGAATCAACGCCGGTCTCTATATCCTCAACCCAGAGGTTATTGACTTGATTGAGCTCAAGCCAACCTCCATCGAAAAGGAGACATTCCCAATCCTCGTTGAGCAGAAATCTCTCTACTCTTTCGACTTGGAGGGTTTCTGGATGGATGTCGGTCAGCCAAAGGACTTCCTTGCCGGTACAACATTGTACTTGAACTCTTTGAAGAAGAAGAACGCTGACTCCCTCGCCAAGGAGGACGTCCACATCAAGGGCAACGTCTTGATTGACCCAACTGCAACCATCGGTGATGGTGCCCTCGTTGGTCCAAACGTTGTCATCGGTCCAAACGTTGTCATTGGTAACGGTGTTAGAATTCAGGACTCCGTCGTTATGGCTAACTCCACCATCAAGGACCACGCTTGGGTTAAGAAGACCATTGTCGGCTGGAACAACACCGTCGGTAGATGGGCTAGATTGGAGGGTGTCACTGTCTTGGGTGACGACGTTACCATCAAGGATGAGATTTACGTCAATGGTGCTAAGGTCTTGCCACATAAGTCCGTCTCTTCTAACGTTGAGAAGGAGTCTATTATCATGTAAAAAGAAAGGACTTTCATTTGACATCCCCTCATGATCATCTCTTTTTTTTGGTTTCCCACGCATATACCACTCTTTGATCTCCTTTTTTGCTTCATTTCTTTTCATGTTGGTTTAATACACTATTTGATAATCTCTATGCCGTAGTATTTCATAGCCCAAAGCGAATGAGGAAGTGTGCGGCGTCTCCTCTTTCAGAGTTCTCTCCTTCATAACTGCGCCGTGGATATGCTTCATCGAGAGTTGCCAGGGTTTACTCTGGTGTCCGGGTGTCGGTACATCCACCCTCTAATTTCATTACCAGGGAAACCAAAAATGTTTGGGCACAAGAACGATAACATCAGGCGAACAATGTATATATATTAAGCACAACGCTCGTTGAAAGTTCATCAGATAGCGTAATTGAAGGTCAAATCTTCACTCATCCGAGACCACATCCATCAAGCTTACACTGTTGGCTGCTATCAGGTTCCTTTTTTTTAAAAAAAAAAATAGGAAGGAAGCTTGTTCTTGCCCTGTCAAATCCATCGCCTAGACAGACCTGTCAGAACTTGAGTTCATCCAAGACCCCCCCCCTCTCAGCACAACTCCAAGAAAGCTGTAAGCGATACATAACGGCTTATTGAGCCCCCCTAATCCGTCTAATTCATCCTGTGTCATCTTATTCCTCAATTGCTTCTTATTGAACCCGAATTTCCACTATCACAACTCATCCTTTCCACCACACTTACTTTCCAGTTTTCCCCTCCACACTTGAACACAAACAACCCCAGCACACAGTAACTACATCAAGATGGGCTCAATATACTCTGCAACATATTCTGGTGTGGACGTCTATGAGATGCTGGTGCCTACAGGTTCAGTTATGATGCGTCAATCCGATGGTTGGGTCAACGCCACTCACATCCTCAAGGCAGCGAACTTTCCAAAGGCAAAGAGAACAAGGATATTGGAAAGAGATGTCCAGACTGGAGTCCATGATAAAGTACAAGGTGGTTACGGAAAATACCAAGGAACTTATGTGCCTCTTGATCGTGCTAAGGCTATTGCAAGAGAGTTTGGCGTCGCTGATGTGCTTGAACCTCTCTTTGAAGCGCAGACTGTCTATGCTGAAACTTCACCTCCCCCAGCTCCCAAACATCATCACGCTACAAAAAACAGTTCCAATACTGAAAAACCAGTTTCACAAAGGAAAGCTGCGCTAGCTCGCAAAGCGGCAAGTATGCCAATCATCAAGAATGGAACAGAAGCGGCCAACAAAAAGAAAAGTGCCAGAACAACTTCAACAGCAACATCGAAAAGGACTACTGCTACACGGGTGTCAAATCCCAATGAAGGTGTCTTTGTCAGAAGAAGACTCAATGGAAGTGCAGGTATCACTAAGAGTCTACAGCTGAGTGACAGCTTTGAAGAAGATGATGACGATGAAGCAGGCACTGACGCTGAAATCGACACAAGAATTGAAATGGAGAGTGAAGCTGAAATGAACGAGAATGACGGTATTGATAGTGATCTTGAAGACAATGCTTTCCGCATTATGGAAGGTACTTCATCGCCCAGTGAGTTCATGTCGGACGCTGACTTGGCCAATGCTCTAAAATCACCCGCTCGTCAAGTAAACCAATCTGCCAGAGAAAGCTTGGAAAAAGCTGTACATCACACAAACACTGACTCGATGAGATCGGAGAAATGGATTGATCCAAGCACCGACTACATTGGAAGACTATTGGACTTCTTTTTGCAACCAGATGATTCCACTACGGAAACACATGTTCCAGAATTCTTGCTCCATCCACCAGAGGGTGTGAACCTTGACCACATCATCGATGATGAGGGACACACAACGTTCCATTGGGCTTGCTCCATGGGTAATCCACGAGTTGCCGAGACTTTGATGAATTTGGGTGCTAATTACAGAGCTGTAAATACTGCCGGTGAGACGCCGTTAATGAGGGCAGCTCAGTTCACAAACTCCTACACCAAAAAAACCTTTGCCAGATTGGTTGAAATGCTTAGTGACAGCATATTTGAACTTGACAACAACTTCCGTTCTGTACTCCATCATATTGCGGCGGCTGCTAACACCAAGGCCAGAATGCCTTCTGCGTTGTACTACATGGAGATCATCATTGCCAGAATACAAGAAACTAAAACACCACAGAGACTCGAGGAATTCATCAACCTGCAAGACAGAAATGGCGATACTGCTTTGCACCTATGTGCTCAGAATGTTAACAAAAAGTGTATCAAAGTACTTGTCCATCACAAAGCCAGGGGTAACATTCGTAACAATCAAGGTCGGGTTGCTTCTGACATCCTTCTCGAGAACCAGAATATCACGCCGAAAGTTCAACAGCGGTATGAGATGCATCTCAGAAGTAAGGGAGTTCAGGCACATATCCCTACCCCTGCTAACTCATCTGACAACACATCAAACAGTACAGCTGGTCTTGCTGCTCCTCATGTCTCTGAAGCTGCCATTGAGGCCACACACAAGGTTGCGCAGATCCTAATGGACTCTTTGCTAGAGCTATCCAATGCTTATGATAACGAACTGCAACGTAAAGAGGCTGATGTTCTTGAGGCTCAGGAACTGGTCGCTCAGATGAATCAAGATATCAGAAACACACATGAGAAGACGAAAGAACATCTCGGTAAAGATGCTGATGAGAAGGCTGTGGTCCAGCATCTAAAACTCCTTGAGGATCAACTCAAACGTCACGAAGCCCTAGTGCAGAGTAAAGAAACAAAACTCAAAAGAATACTGGAGAGATCACAGAAGAAGTCATTGGAAGCTCTTTCTGCTCAATTTGGGGATGGTGCAGCTGAAAGCTATGAGAGCACCAATATCCTCTCAAATGCTGAAGAACTAACAAGATGTCAAATAAACAGAAAGAGAATGATTTCGCAAGTACTGGATCTGGCTGCTGGTATTGGTAGCTCGAATGAAAAGATGCAGAAGTACAGAAGACTGATCTGTTCATCTGCTGAAATCCCGATTGATCAGGTGTCCGATAAACTTGATGAGCTGTTGAATGAGATTGAAGGTGATGCTTAACGATACTATGTATGGCTATAATGCTTCATGATACTCCTAATGATATTATAGAACTTTGTAACCGACTTATGCTCTTGATTGTGGCACCTCAATAAGGAGAGACCCCTTAAACAAGAACAGAGAAATTGTTACTCCGGGCCCTATGCCTATCTAATAACTTGCTGACGAAAGCTTACATAGAACTGGCATACTACACCCAACTAAATGATCCCTCAAACTCTAGAAAATCAATACACATGGTAGAGCTAACACTTTTTTAGACAGAAATACCCAAATTAGAAAATTCTCCTAATTGAGAAATTGGTTATTCCTATTGACAAAAAAATAAGGCTTTGATTTCGCCCAGGATCGAACTGGGGACGTTCTGCGTGTTAAGCAGATGCCATAACCAACTAGACCACGAAACCGGACCTTGTTGTCATCTATTTTTACTGTTTTCCATTATGTAAAGCTTAAGAAAATTTCTTTTAAATCTGAAGTTTTTTATGAGATTATGATCTCTAATTGGTTGAATAAGTTTTTCTCTTCCAATCTGTGTGCATATCTAATCATTAAAAGCAGTTGAAAGTCATTGTTTGTTTTGATATGATGCATAAAGACACCAACAAGAAGGTTGGTTCCAGCTGAGTTAAGGAGCACTTTAGGGGTTGCGTCTTACTCTCTTTCAAATAAGAGTACGGGGTATTGACATATTGAAGTTGAAAAAATGTAGTTACGTAACTTCCATTAGATAGTTGTATACTTCCATCCATAAAACGCTAAAACGAAAGAAGCCAATTCCATGTCTTCGCTGAGAGACGCCGATGAGCATTAGAACATTTAAAGTATGTCCTTCGTCAATTGAAACCTCTCTGAGTTTTCATGTTACCATGTCTTATCAAATCCCGTCAATTTGGGCTCTAATTTGTCTTTGATGGCTCTTCTAACCCGGACACCAACCGATAGACACCTGGACACCATATATCCAACTCCGTTCTCTAGCTTACACCATTTAGACTGTTTTCGTAGGATAACATTAAATGAGATTTGGTAACAAGCTTTATAAAAGGTTCATTCCGCTAGCTTTGGTAAGTAGAATCCATTTCAGTGTCTATTATTTCAGGAGATTTTTAGAGTAATGAGTTGAGAATTAACACATAGCCAGTTCTGTTAGAACTGATCTACTTTAGAATCTCAAATACATTTTTCTATTAGACAATCCATTTTAAGTCAATAAACCAAGAAATCACGTTGAAAGATTTTTAATATGAACATAGAAGAGCGCTATCTCATTCGAAACTTGTCTATATAAGAACTAGATTTATTATTTGCAAATATGTGGTGTCTGGATTAAAATAGTTGGTGTCCGGGTGTGAGAAGAGGTGCAAGTTCTTTCTCTTGAATATAACATAATCATTAAGAGATTATGGTATGAGAATAGTGCACATATAGAGAGCTGAATAGGTCCTAAAGATAAGATAAGGAAGACTCTTACCGGGTCATCTAAAGATCTTTGTTGATTTCTTTGTTTTCGTTTGCCGAGCGCGCCAAACAACAATGGTCAAATGCCATTTCGCACTTGAAGTGAGAGATCATCAACACATGAGGTTTTTTTAAGGTACCGAAGGGCCTGGTGTTGAGGCAAAGGTACACAGAAAGAGATTATAGAGGACATGCAGAGTTTTGGAAGTGAGTTTTCATCTTATGACTTTTTCTTATGGGCAGTTACCAATTCCCTGATTGGGAGGAAGAAGGAGAAGTTGATGGAGAACTAACACGTCAACAACCCTTAGCGAATGCAGACTTGGACGAATGCATAGAACGTCTTTATAAGCGACAATTATTACCCGAGATCACAGTGAAGGCACTGTGCTTTAAGGTGAAGGAGACGCTAATGAAGGAGAGCAATGTGGTGTATCTACAGTCACCGATCACGGTGGTGGGAGACATCCATGGCCAGTTCTACGACTTGATTGAGATCTTCAAGATTGGAGGGTATAGCCCCGATACAAACTACCTCTTTTTGGGAGATTACGTGGACCGTGGTATGTTCAGTGTGGAGACGATAACACTTTTAATTTGCCTGAAGGTACGGTACCCAACCAGAGTCTTTTTGGTGAGGGGTAACCATGAGTCCAGGCAGATCACGCAGAACTACGGGTTTTATTCGGAATGTATGAGGAAATATGGAAGCTCAGCTACATGGCATTATTTCACAGATATGTTTGATTATTTGACGCTGAGTGCAGTGATTGATGACTCAATATTCTGTGTTCATGGGGGTTTGTCCCCAAATGTGCACACAATTGACCAATTGAAGGTTGTTGATCGCTATAGGGAGATCCCACACGAAGGTGCCATGGCCGATCTTGTGTGGTCAGATCCTGATGATGATAACCCAGGCTTTGCACTATCTCCGAGAGGAGCTGGTTACACATTTGGTATTGACGTGGTGAAGAAGTTCCTACAAGTTAATGGTATGGACAAGATATTGCGAGCACATCAGCTATGTAATGAAGGATACCAGGAGTACTTTAAGGGCCTGGTAACAACAGTGTGGTCGGCCCCAAACTATTGTTACCGATGTGGAAACAAAGCATCGGTGATGGAGATTTACAACAAGGACGAACACTACTTCAACGTCTTTGAAGAGGCACCAGAGAACAGAGATCAGTGGCCAAAGGAGGACATATTTGGTGAGCTCGATGCTAACACAGTGAATGGAGCTAGGAGTCAACACGTGGAATATTTCCTATAGTTTTTCTGCATTAAATAATTGTTCATTAGTCAATCGTTAAGTGGGGATTTCAAGCATAGTAGAGCTCAATGTTTGTGCCATTGTGGATCTCGTAGTCTCCCAGTGTGATGTGATCTTTCAGTGTGGTATTACCCTTCTTTAGCACAATCTTTGTAGCTGCAGTACCGATCTGAATAGCTAATAGCTTTTTGAAATCACCAACAAGGTCGTCCTCGAGTGCTTTGACACGCACCTTCTTACCGACTCTGTACAATGGTTGTTAGCATGTCAAGTTAGGCTAGAAGTATCAAAAGGAGATATTTATACCCCCAAAAACAGAAAGAGTTACTCACCTATCATTCACAAGAACTTCAATCATTGGTAGAAAGCAAACAAAGCCACAATGTATAATTATAAACCACTGTAATTGGGATTATAAAAAGCGCAATGCAAGTGGATAATAAACTAAATTTTTTGGGTTCTTTTTTTTTTTTATTTTTTTTCTGATTACCCGCCAAGTTAAATATTGAACAATTCTCTCTCTCTTTCTTTCTCCTTTTCAGATCATCATTCAGAGGTCATCTTTACATTTAGCCGATCTCTCTCTCAGATCACTTCCTGAAGAGAAATAAACAGAAAGATGCCAATTCTTCTGGTGGACTCCTACGATTCCTTCACCTTCAACCTTGGAAATCTCATTGAGAAGGCCACTGGCGAGCATGTGATCACAGTGCACAATGACTCGTTCACGGAAGAGGAGCTCCAACAGTTTCTCCCATTATTTGATGCTGTGGTAGTTGGGCCCGGTCCTGGACACCCATCCAACTCCACGGATGTTGGAGTGATACCGTCTCTTTTTACTGAGAAATCCGCACTTGTCCCGGTGCTGGGCATCTGTTTGGGGTTCCAGTCTCTGTGCCTTTCGCAGGGCTCATCGGTTGAAAGGACAAGCGACATCAAACACGGCCAGGTGTACAAGATCAGGCACACTTCCGATACAATCTTTAATGAGATGCCACAGAGCTTCGATGTCGTCAGATATCATTCGCTTTGCGTCCCGCAACTTACACAGACACTTGTTGAATTAGCATACACTTCCGAGCCTGATGGAACTCGCATCATCATGGCAGCTAAGCACAGGGAAAAACCTTGGTTTGGTGTCCAGTACCACCCTGAGTCAATCTGCTCGGCACAGGGAGACACTTTGATTGTGAACTTTATGGAGGAAGCCCGATTGTTCAACCAAACTAACAGATTCGTCCTCAATGATGACGCACTGATGAAGGAACTCAAGTCATCTGTGGAGATCAATCCATTGATATCGTCATTCTCTTCACAGTCCAAAACTCCTTACACATTACGAAAGGAAAAGATCACAAATTCGAAGACAGCTGTGGAGATTTGCGAAGAATTGTACCAACAAGGAAGAGAATTCATTCTCCTCAATTCAGCATCGTCGCCCGGTCAATGGTCGATCATCGGTATCCCTTCTTCTTCATCCCTCAGAGTTACACACTCTACGGAGTCGCCATCGATAGTTACTATTACCCAAAATGACACCACAAGGTCACAGGAGATCTCGAGTATATGGGACTACGTCTCCACTCATATGAGCCAACTTATCCAGAAGGACGAGTCAGGTCTTCCTTTCATTGGTGGATTCATGGGTATTTTCTCGTATGAAGAGGGCCACCATGTCAATTATGACAAACTACCAAAAATTACAAGCACACCAATCCCTGACACTAAACTAGTCTTCATTGAGGAATGCATTTTAGTGGACAACTCCACCCACACCGCTTTTATCACATCGTTGAACAGCGACTCATTCATACAGGAGATGAAGCATTTGGTTCTCGCCCCTTCTGAGCCACAGGACCCTCCATCTCACCCACAATACATAAAAACAAATTATATTCACAAACCTAATGAATCCCACTACATTGAGTTGTTCAAGCAGTGTCAGCAGTTCTTGGAATCAGGAGATTCTTATGAACTTTGTCTCACCGTGCCCACAAAGATTGGTATTCCATCCACCATTGAGCCATGGACCATGTACAAAACACTGACGTCTCATAATCCATCACCATACTCTGCTTATTTCAACTTTGATGACTGCGTTCTGCTCAGTTCTTCACCTGAACGTTTCATTTCATGGGATAGCGAATCCTGCCAGCTCCGTCCAATCAAGGGAACAGTGAAGAAGGATGCTAAAATGACAAAAGAGAAAGCAACAGAGATTCTTAATACACCAAAGGAACTTGGTGAGAATTTGATGATTGTTGACCTGATTCGTCATGATTTGTTCCAGCTTCTCAGCCGAGTTGATGTTACAAAGTTGATGTCCGTGGAGGAATACCAGACATTGTATCAGTTGGTTTCGGTCATTGAGGGATACTTTGAAGATACCGAATTCACCGGAATTGATGTCCTTTCTAGGTCATTGCCTCCTGGATCTATGACTGGTGCTCCAAAGAAGAGATCAGTGGAGATCTTACAGGACTTGGAAAAGGCTAGAAGAGGATTATACAGTGGTATTTGTGGTTACTGGTCCATTGAAGACAAGGCTGACTGGAGTGTCATCATTCGTTCCTTGTTCCACTATAAGGACGATATTGAGAATGACAACGATACAAACTTGTGGAGGATTGGGGCTGGTGGTGCTATCACTGTACTGAGTGATGCCGAGGGTGAATGGCAAGAGATGTTGACCAAACTTGATAGTGCGTTGAGGATCTTCCATGAGCCACACTGAAACCGCATATTTATAGAAAATTCAACGATATACGAAAGATTTAAGTGAAAGAAGAAATCTAACGTACATATACAAAAAAAGGTGTACTGGGACCTTTCAAAACTCAGTCCACGGACAATATGAGATTTGAAAGTGGGAATGAAACCACTCAACTCAAAGAAAGAAAGAAAAAAAATCACAGTGTTGAGCTCACTTAAGCTCAACAATCTCTTCACCATTAGCATACAAACCGATGACATTCAAGAACAGGTTTAAGTTGTTGATGATCTGGTTTCTCTTCATTGGATCACATTCCTTAGCTCTGGCCATGGAACCGAAGATCTCGTCTCTGATCTCGTCAACAATGATTCTCTGATGGTTCAGCTTACCACCCAGAGCCAACGTGGCGAAGAACTGCCAGATGTAAGCATCGTCGTAGTCTGCCTTAGAGCTTGGGAAAATGAGAGACAGCTTAGTCTCAAGAGCAGAGAACAAGTTGTCATACGCAGTGGTCCACTGTTGGAGATCCTCAGAAGAAATGTTCTGTTCCTGTCTGATAATCTCAGCACGAGACAACAGGATGGTGAGCAATGAGGTACCGAGTCTGGAGGTGGTCAAGAAGGAAACATTATTATGCTCAATCAAAATGGTGAGCAAGCCTATAATCTCAGTCATGACAGCCTCATGGGACAAAAACATAATGATGTGCTTCAGGACAACAAGCTCAAATAGAGAAATAGTCTTTTGGACATCACTTGGAATAACGTCATTCTCGTGATTCTTAAATGATGACTTAGAGATGATCTTAATCAACGACATGTTTGCAAAGATCAATGTGATGATGGTCAACTTCTGCTGTCTGTCCAAGAAGTGGAAAACTCTTGGGAACACCTTCAATCCCTTCTCATAAGACAAGACTTGGATGAATGGGTTCAAAGACTCGGTCTCGTCAAACAACTTCAGAGAGTTCCAGAGATCTTCGGTACTCTTGTTCTTTCCCTCAGGGCTCTCCAATTCCAAGACCTTTTGGTATATATTCTCAATTTGGGCCAATATAGCTTTCTTACCACCCTTGGACATCTCTGGCAGCTTTGGCTTAACAATCTCCAAAGCCTTTCTTGGCATCTTACCAGAAGAGAAACTGATCTTACCCAGAGCACCCTCCTTAGCCAGTTGACCGCCTCTTGGACGCTCTTTGGCAACTGTAACAGCTTTTTGAACCTGCTGCTGCATTCTCTGCAAGGCCAATTCAGCCTTTTGGTAACGACCCCCGAGTCTATGACCAGAGAAGTCCAGGTAAGCCTGTGCGATGGTGTTGTTATTCACAGCACTACTACCAGTCTTAAGAAGCCTGAAAACCTGGAAGTAGAAGTCCTCGTTGTAAGGGTCGTCGGTAACAATGTGAGACAGCTGAATTCTGGTGACAAAGTCCTTATCACGGGGGTTCATGATACCACAGAACTGCAAGATGCGCTGCACCTTCTGCTGGCGTCTCATCAAACGTTGCTTCTCTTCTTCTGGAAGCTCGTTAAAGTTGTCATGATGCTGAGGACCATACTGATGACGACGGTGCTGGTTGTGCTGGAAGTGGTTCTGTTGCTGTCTCTGTTGTTGCTGATACTGAGAGTGATGGTGTTTTGGGATTGGTGCAACGGATCCCAAAACAGGGAAGTCAGACAAGTCCTGGATAGAAGTTGGCTGTGACTGCTGAGTTGGGAGGGAAGTTGACTGAGCTTGATCCTGAGATTGTGGGCTAGACTGGGACTGTGGGCCGGAAGGGTTTTGCTGCTGCTGTTGTTGTGGCATTGGTTGGTTCATTGGAGACATTACCTGTCCCTGAGGACCCTGTGGCAGTTGACCTGGTGGTGGGAACTGGCCTTGAGGAATCATTCTTGGGTCCATTGGAGGGAAGCCCGGGAAAGGCTGTGGTGGCATCTGGCCCATGTTAAACTGTGGTGCAGGATAGCTGGCTGGTGGGAGGAAACCTTGAGGTGGGTAGAAGTACTGTGGAGGGAAAGGCATCTGACTTGGAACACCCTGAATTGGTGGCATCTGACCTGGCGTTGGAGCGGATCCCGGAGGGGATGATTGACCCATCTGAGACTCGATTTGATCCACAGTCACTGGCTGCTGCTGAGTCTGCTGCTGTTGCTGATTTTCCAATTGCTCATTTGTCCATAGGGAGTCCATTGGCTTTAAGGCCTCTTCAGCGAATGACAGGTCAACAGTGGCAGGTTTGTTGCTGGCTGCCTGTGCGAAGTTGAGTGTTGGTTGGACAGCTGCAGTGCTGTTTGAGCCGCCAAAGACAAAGTCATGGCCAACTTCGACGTTTCCACCAAAAGTCTCTTCATTGAGAGCATCGTCTTCTTCGTCGGAAAAACCGGCGTACGTTTCCTCAAAGTTATGCACTTGTTTTCTGTTACGAGACATTGTTTCCGTACGCTTTGAGGAGAGTTGCTTTGATTGTGATTTCTTCGAGTGCAGGGAAACCAGCTTTTGTCCACTTTTCTACTTTTGTCGACGTTGATAGTAGGAAGAGGTGTTCGGGTGTTATACATATACCGTTGAGGTGATGTAGGAGACAGATACTAAGAGGCTACTTAGAGTCCGAAAAGACAATGAGTAACAAGCTAGGCATTGTTATATACCCAACAAATTGATCGTTTAGTACTACTCAGCTATTATTAATACATGAAGCGGTAGGATCGTAAAACATTACGGTACACCAGAAGGAATCGAACCAAGGCCACCGTAACTGTTCTTTCCCACGTTCGCGAAACCTTCAACCGCGCCTTTGGTAATATTTCGGAAACACCTTTTAAAGGGGGGAGGGGGACAGGGTGGTGTTGTATAGCCAACGCCGGCAAACACAAAACAAATAGTAACCGAACAATGCTTCAACTACCAGCTGACAACTTACTCATCAGAAAGTCAATTGAGGAGCTTATTGCCCAACCGGCTCTTGTGGATCGTATCGTGTCTGACTTTGATTACACAACATACCACTTGTCCACACCGGAAGACAAGTCCAAGCTTCTTGTTTCCATTCAATCAAAGGCCTTCAAGGACTTGAAAAAGTATGGTGCTCTTGAGAAGCTGAAATCCATCTATGGTGCGTATGAGACTGGCACCATCGAGCCGGGTTACGACTACTCCATCTACATTGACCTTGGGGAGATTGCCCAGTTGGGTGAAGAGGAGCAGAGTGCTCTTGTTGACCAATTGTCATACTTGAAGAGAAACATGCTTGCTGCCCCATTTGATGCTGCGTTTGAGGAGTACGAGAGACTGGCTGCCAAGTACCAGGAGACTGGTATCGAGCCAGAAACAAGTTCTACTATGTACGAGATAAACTACAGAGACGAGGAGTCTATCTACATACAACCAAGTTTCGACAGAGTCACTGTCATCTTCTCCACAATCTTCAAAGATGAAACCGATACCATCTTTGGTAGAGTGTTCTTGCAGGAGTTTGTCGATGCCAGAAGAAGAGCTGTTCAGAATGCACCACAAGTGTTATACTCACACAAGGAGCCACCTCTCGAAGTGAGGGACTTGATCAAATACAGACCCGATGAGAAGAAGGGTTACATCACATTCGTGTTGTTCCCAAGACACTTGGTTCCACAGAAGAGAGACAACACCATCTCGCACATCCAGCTCTTCAGAAACTACTTCCACTATCATATCAAGTGCTCAAAGGCCTACATGCACTCGAGAATGAGATACAGAGTCAACCAGTACCTGAAGGTGCTCAACAGAGCAAAGCCAGAGAATGAAGAGGCTGTAGAGAGAAAGACGGCTACTGGTAGACGTTTCCAGGCCGGTGTTTGAGAGATCTCTGCGCGATGTAACATAGATAGGAGCACAATTATAAGTTTGATATTGTTAGGAAATTGGTCTACACTAAAGGTTCATTACCATATAAATTTTTATTTACAAGTCTTTGCGTTCATTATGTTGTGTTTGTCATTACGTTCTAATCACTCCTTTTGTGGCTTCTTAGCACCGTACTTGGATCTCGATGTCATTCTGTTGGCGACACCGCTGAGATCCTGAGTTCCACGAACACAGTGATACTTAACACCTGGAACATCCTGACATCTTCCACCTCTCACAAGAACAACACTGTGCTCCTGAGCATTATGACCTTCACCTGGAATGTAAGCTGACACAATCTTACCGTTTGTCAATCTGACTCTGCATGCTTTTCTCAAAGCTGAGTTAGGCTTCTTTGGCTTGAGAACCATAACTCTGAGCACGACTCCCTTTCTGACTGGACATCTATCCAAATCTGGGGCCTTGGTTGGTCTTTTGTTCAATGGTTTCGTCATACCTCTCTTGATCTGGTTGATGGTAGCCAGTCTCGTGTTTACCTTAATTGGAGAAGTTTGAGCAAAGAGGGACTGGAAGCCCTGGTAGCTTGCGACTGGTCTTGTTTGTATGCTCTGACGCAGCACAGATGCCGTAGAAACCCCTGTGAGGGACTTGAAGATGAACTTGAGCATTTTTCGTCTTCTTCTTGTTTGCCCAGCTGTTGATCTTCCATAACCACTTTAAAAAGACACCAGACTTTGAAGACCAAATTGAAAAGTTTGGCCGGCGACGAGCCTTCACGACTGGTTTCGCGAAGCTTTTACATCCGGACACCAGCCTTAGATGCCATATGCCAGGGGGGAAGCCACACCCTTCTTCTTACACTGAAAAAACACTAAGTCACCTCCACCATTAAATCCTAAAGTTACAATTTGTTCTTGTATCCACCTTTGAAAAGATGTTGAGAACTGCACTTTTTACCACGAGGCTTACCACCAGGGCCTTGAGAGCTCCAATGGCTTTTTCGTCCCGTGTTTCATGGGCACCATCGACAGTTTCCAAAGCACCAGCTATGCTGAGATTCTACTCCGATACTCCAAAATTGACACCCAGCGCTATTAAGGAGCGTTTACTTGAAATCTTGGAAGGTTATGACAAGGTTAAGAAAGATGTTGAGATCACTGACTCTACAGACTTTTCGAGGGATCTGGGTCTTGATTCCCTTGATATTGTTGAAGTCGTCATGGCCATTGAAGAGGAGTTTTCGATTGGTATCCCAGATGAACAGGCTGATAAGATCAGAACGTTTGGTGATGCCCAAAAATTGATTCAGAATAATGAAAGTGCTATTTAATGTGTTATGATATTGATATTGAGGAGGGCCTTGAAATGGCTCCTAAGGGGACATATAGAGTACCTTCCCCGTACTTTTCTCGAGCTTTCCCATGGCTTGATTTATACATTACTATTTTATGAAGGAACCAAGATATCAAAGTTATTTATTCTGCTTTACGTATTAGTCCGAACCTCTATTAGTTATCTAGTCTTTTGAAAGACGTGGCTCTCTAGCTCCTTCAAAGCAGCCGCATACAAGTCCTGCTGTTCCTCAGTGACAGATTCCAGTGAAATGGCATCGATTTCCTTGGATCTGTTGATCATCATGTTGAATTTGGTAAAGAAGTTGTTCTCACCTCTACCAATGATGAAATTATAAGCATTACCCTCCTGGTTGGCTCTGGCCGTTCTACCAACTCTATGGACGTATTCTCTTCCAGAGTTTGGCAAGTCGTAATTGATAACGTGTCTGATAGTACTGATATCAATACCACGAGAAATCAAGTCAGTGGCGATCAGTACGTGGATTTCTCCATTAGCAAACTGTTCTAGCAGTTTCGATTTGAGAGTTCTTGACAACTGGGAGTTCACATTGGAGACAACGAGATTCAGGCCGAGCTTAGCAGTGAGAATAGACAGCAGCTTGGACAATCTGAGCGTAGATTCGTTGGATTTGGTAAAGATGAGGACATTCTTAGGTAACGACAAGTGTTGGAGCAGTTTAAGCAAATACAGTGGCTTGAAACTGGATGCTGAGCTTGAGAATTTCAAAATGTGTTCTCTCAATGTTGATGGGAGTGTAAAGATCTTGTCCTGCTTCAATACAGTATCTTCATTATTCACAATGATAAGCCTTGGGGTGCGGAATTGTAAGTTGGAAAGCTTACCAGAATCTGTTGTTAGTGTAGCGGAGAAGATCATTTTCGTCAAGCTTGGCTTGAAAACCTTGGAGATATTGTTACCATCATCAACCTCATTGATCTTGGAGATGAGCACATTTGACCAATCCTGGAAGCTCTGGTTCAGCAATCTATCGGCTTCGTCAATGACACACCATCTCAAATCTTTCAAGTTGAAGCTCTTGAGGTTCAAGTGGTCAACAAGCCTACCAGGTGTGGAAACCACAATATCGGGAGCGTTGGATAGGAGCTTGAGGTGTTCCTCGTGCATGGAGATATCGCTCTTTCCTAGTGTGACGATGTTTAAATCGATACCTTTTGATAATGAAATCAGTGTTTTGTAGACCTGATTGATTAAAGGTTTTGTAGGTACAAGGATGATGGCTCTCAAGCGTGGTACGACACGGTTCTGTAGTGATTGGATGATTGGGATCGAGTAGGCCAAGGTCTTACCGGAACCAGTAGATGCGTTCACAAGAACATCACCTTTGATGTTGTTGGGATTGAGTTCGTTGTTGATCTCTGGTAAAAGAATCTCCAAGGTTTTGATCTGCGATGCAAAGGCCATTTCGAATCCCAATGATTGCAGGTTCTTGAGAATCTTTGGAGACAGTGCAAACGACGAGAACGGTTGTGTTACATCAGTCTTGATGTATATTGGTTCTGCAAGCCAGTTAAGGTTATGTGTTGTCATGTCACGATGGAGTTTGTGGTCTCTCGGAAGGGCTGGTTGGGGTAATGGGGCGACATCATGCTGTTCTGGCTGTTGTTCTTCTTCTTCTTTTTCTTCATCCGAGGTGTTTTCATTCTCTTCTAGTTGTGAAGACTTCTTGATCGATTTTGTGAATCTCGAAATGATGCTGGAATACTTGGACTCATGTTCTTGTGGTGTTGATTCTAGATGTTCATCGTCATAATCTTTTACTGATACGTCTCCATTGGTGTCCTCGTTCTCAGACTCTGATTCACTCTCTGGATTCATTTCGATGTCGCCGTTTTCCTCCTTGTTATACTCTTCAGACTCTTCTTTTTCGCTGTCACTGTCTGCACTTTCAGAGTCACTGGAAGCATGTTCATCATTAAGCATTTCTTCTGATTCTTCTTCTGAATCCAATTCGGTATCACTGAGCTTTCTCTTTGATCCCAATGACGGCTCCTCAACTTCCTGAACAAGTGCTAGAGGGTCAAATCTAGCAGCAAACATGACTTCCAATTATAGTAACCCGCGTAAACTGCTAATAAATAAGTTATACAAGCATAGAAGTAAACAGTGCTCATCTCCTCTCATGCACACTCTTTGGGAAAAAAAAATCATACTAATCACGTGACCTGATAACTTTCCCGAGAATTCGCGGAAAAAGCGCGATTTTCGCGAATGACCCGGCGGTTTCTCAATTTTCCTTTGTTCTGTTCCCCCACCTTTCAATGACGTCAAACTACACCGAGAACATCTCCGGAAAGCTGGGGGAAAAGGGTGATTACCAAATGGGGGTGGGGAATTAAGAAAAAGTGGTCAAAACATGGTCACCATATATGATGATTAAGATGAGATGACCTTGCGCTTCAATAACAATCTCTTTGATATCATCTAACAAGGAGAGTCAAATGGTGATCTTTGTTCTGTTTCCTTGATGGATGGATCTAGGGATGCCCGTCTCATCTCAGACTACGTTCAACCAAAGCCCATACAATGGTGTTCCGGTAACTGTAAAATATGTATGGTTCGGATTCCTCTGATCTTCTGATACTTTTCCCTTCTTTCCAAATCTTCTGGTCTTATCAGTCTCCGGAGGTCTCGGCAGTTTGCGTGCGACTTTTATAGTTTCCCTTGCCCCCAGGTTGCTGCAGAATCCCGGGGGTGAACTAAAAAGAAAAACCCCCATAGCACCGAGGTTATAGAGTCCAAAGCCCATGTATAAATAGCGCCACTCTTGCCCCTTCGATCTTATTCTCTTTTTCTTCTAAGATCTATATAGAGACTTCATACTCGAATCAAACAAACAAACAAACAAACAATGACACCAGTTAGATCTTCCAACTTCTTGATTGCTACCGCTACTGCTACTGCTGCTCTTGCAGCTTACTCTATTGTACAACTAAGATCAAAGGCTAAAGAGAACTATGGTGCTCTCTCCACAAACGCCTTCACAGTGAACAAACCTGATGCCCTCCATAAGTGATCTAACTTTATTGCTATCACTTATCTTTATACTTTTTGCATTCACACGGGATCTCTGTGATGAGTTTTACTTGCTCTCGTTCTGGGACGCTATTTACTTCCTCGTTTTGCATATGATCTTTTAATATCATATCTGGCGATATGATACTTTGATAACTGACAGGTTCATTATCTTTCTCACTTTATGATACTATTTTTCTTTGGGTGTTGCCTTCTGTGGGAGGCTGGATTTTCTATACTTTTTATATTGATGTCTTAATGTTGTAATTAGTTGATACTGCTACTAATCAGCTCTACAACAAAGTAGATTTATTCCCTTTGTAGTCTTTTGTTTTTTGACAGTTCCTTCTAAGATCCAAATTCGCTCAGAATTTATGAAACATCGTACCATTCGATTGAATAAAGGAGCCGGAGCTAAGGAAGACTTCAAGTGTATTTCGTCGTGGCTGTAACAGGATATTTTCGACCAGGTAAAAAAAATTTTGAACGGTGCGGGAATCGAACCCGCGCCTAGTGCTTGGAAGGCACTTATTCTACCACTGAACTAACCGTCCTTTCCGTTATTGGCAAGTAGGTGCAAGTAGAACTAGTCGGATCTGGTAAACGCCAATATGAGGGGTTTCCGGAAATTCATCAATTTATCATTAATAAGCTGATCTATGGTCTTCTAGTGAGAGGAAGATAGATTTTATGGAGCACATTTTAATTAAAACACAGCTCATGGCATATTTGTTCCCCTTTCCCTGCACTAGTACACACTTTTCTAGGATTGGCCACGAGCTTTAGAGTCATGTTGGATCCAAGCCATGGATCTTGTTATAGTTTATGCTTGCCATGATGAGAGATTTGGAGATAATTGTATTCCACTTTACATTCGGCTTCAGATCAAACCCCTTATACTCAGTTGTCCTGTGGGAACCTATGTCGCTCACAGAATTCAGAATCTTTGATTGCAAAGTTTCTAGGCACCTACTAGGGGTCACGAGTGTTCAATCTTTCAATATAAATTAGTAGATGACTTCTAAACAGTGTTCGTATGTTTTCATTGTGAGCTCATAATTCTTTTGGGGAAGGGAGTGTGATTGACACGACTCTCTTCCAACAGTTTCCAAGAAAGTTGCAAAGCCTCATCTAGCAGGTATGAATCAATCAGAGATTGAACAAGATTTCTTTTCTCCAAAGGTAGATTGATGTAGTTTTTGTATAGCTGTTTTCGTGATAAGAAGTCTAGTCTGATGAGTGGTGATTTTGGTTCACAGTGGACATTAAATCCCAAAACTTGGAACAACTGAGACGTGAAATGCTCAATAGCTTCAATCTGGTCCATCTCAGTAAGTGGTCTATTCAAATTTTGTATAAATGCTGCTCCTTGTTGTGGAACTATCATAGATCTAGAACCAATAGGAGAGAGGACCAGATCCACTTCCTCAGAAAGAACAGCGTAAAACCGTAGTTGATCATGGCCCCATACGAGGTTCTTTTGACAATACTCATTGTCAAGCCATTCAGGCGTTTCAATCTCGACACTGAGATCCAGATGGACTATTCGTTGTAATTCATTGAGTATGGGGATGAATACTTCTTCGAACACTTCATTCTCCCAGTTTAACCACTGCATATCGGTCACAATTGTTAGGGAAGCATTCATGCGTTGGTCCAACGAGCATCCTACCCCTTTCCCAACAAAGTCAGGCTTGTATGAATCAATCTCTGTGACGAGCAAATGCCTTACCACCACGTCTCTGATGAAGTTTGGGATTTCATTGTGTACAATTAAAGCGTCTGTTTGGAAGACTGTTAGCGATCGTCCATAAGGGGAGATGAAAAAGGACTCTTGGTTAGAGTACCCCAATTGAATTGTGTATGCAGTCTCCAAAGGATATGGAAGGAAAACCACGCTATATGGAATTGTGAGATTTAGCTCGTCCAAGTGGGTGTTGATGAGTTGTTGGGCTTTGACAGAGAGAAACTGGAAAGAAGGTGGTGCATCGAGGAAGAAAGGGATCTTGAGCTCAAAGGAACTAACGAGTGAAGCGAGCGTCGTTACAAACAAGAAAGAGTAGCATCTCATAGTGCGATGGATGTTGTGAGACAATGCCATTGTTGAAATACAAAGGAATTCAGTTTTGCCGCATTAAAATCAAAATCAACTCCGATCGCTAAAAACACTTACAAGAAGAAGGGGAGTAAAAACCTCAGACATCCAGCAGTTTCCTTGTCAGTTCAGTATGGAATGTCTTCTGGAACGAAGGACTCAATTGCATCATTCCAGACTCGAATGACTCGTACAGTTGGCCATTGATCTAATACATGGCGTTAGTAGAAGGCGAAAAAAATATAAGTTTTGTATACAACTCACCAGCCACCCATTCGAGGTCCACTCAGCGGTGATCTTCATGTTCTCCTGAGTTTTGATAATTAGTGATTCTGAAGACATCTCAACTGAAGAGAAGAAGGAGGTGTATTCCTTAACGATTTGTTGATGTTCCTGTTCCATTGCCTTTTTTTTGGTGTATTATAGGCTTAGAGAGTAGTGAAAGAAGAAAGAGAGATTTAAATTTTGGTATTTTTTTCACAGAAAAAGAAAGAGACCATTGCCAATAGTTACTGCTATTATATATATATATATATTTCTACACCATAAGTTCAGTATATACAGCGTTGTTTTTAAAATCCTTGTTTGTCAGGTTTTTTTTCATACAGTTTTTTTCTTCTCTATTTGATGTTGATGACAATGCCAGGGCCATGTGTAGAGTGGAGGACTGTCTGACCGAGGATGGAAGGTCTCTTGGCCTTCTGGTTAGCAATGGCATCTTTAAGAGCTTCATGAGCAGAAGCAATGTTCTGCACAATCTCAGAGTCAGAGAAGTTGGCGAGTCCCACAGTGATGGAGACCTGTTCCGTCTTCTGTCTGAATGGGATAGAGCCTGCAACACTTCTGATCAAGTTAGCAACGTCTTCGGAAACGGTGCCCTTCTTAACAGTTGGCAGGAGACCCTTTGGACCCAAAGAACGAGCAACTGTGTTCAGCTGAGTGACCATTTCCGGTGTGGCAAATGCTCTGTCAAAGTCGAGGGAAAGTGTACCGGCCTTGATCTGCTCAATGAGTTCGGCACCACCAACGAGCATAGAACCAGCTGACTTGGCAGCAGCAGCTTGTTCTGGGATGGATGTGAACACGAGGATTTTGGTCTGTTTGAGTGGTTTTGGGAAGTTGATGGAGCCTGAAAGTTTGGCGGTACCTTTTTGCGACACGACGCCCGTTGTGATGGAGATGACTGAGTCTTGTGGAGGTCTGCCCACCTCTGCTGCTCGCAGGTATCTGAGCGCAGTTGGAATGTCGTGAAAGAAAGGAGATCTCTCTGGATTGGCACGAGCCTGTGCTCTTTTACGTGCCATTTTTCTCAGTTCGTTCTTTCTGGCTGCTTCTTTGGACAGTACTCTTTCTCTTTGTTCAGCTTGACGAGCTAGATCGTCACCTGGGGCCAGGCGAGCTGTGGAAACGGAGAATGCTCTGACACCAACCGGAGTAACTGGCCGACATGTCAACTGGAAGAGCCTCAGTGACATCATTTCTGTGTGTGTATGGTCTTTTTAATTGGAGTAGCTCTCTTTTTAAATAGTTCACCTTCGGGTTTGAGGAAATGGCACTTTGATTTTTTTTTCCCAGCTTTTTGGACGGGTTTCGAGTTGGTAGCGGGCACGACCTGGTTAATCTTTATGATTAATTTGGTTTCTAATATACTAAGATATTAAGATAGTTATTATATATAAAGATATATCTACTAAAAAGAATTAGTCTAAAGTTATTTCATAATATCATATGTACAATCCCCCTATTTACACCTGTTGTCAGAAGAAGAAGAAAACTATCAATAAGACAGATACCATCTTCCTTTATTACGTCTTCTAGCAATGATCTTTCTTCCAGACTTTGATCTCATTCTACTCATAAAACCAGAGACCCTTTTACGCTTATAAGTGTTTGGTTGGAAGTTGTTACCTCTGGCCTTCCAACGACGCTGACCACCAAGTGTCATTGTGTTGTTGAAGATGGACGTCATGGATAACTGTGAGAGAATAGGCGATGTGTTTGTCGAAGTGGAAAGTGTTGGTGATGACAATGGCTGCATCATCTGTGTCTGTTTCAAGGCTGTCAATGGAGAGAGTGGTCTCAGGGTTGAGAAGGATCTTTGAAAAAAAGTGTTAGTTAGCTTTATTGTTCAACTTTAATTGAGCATCAATCATATGGAAGCCCATGGGTTAAAATAGAAGCTTACGAAGTTACCACTCTAAGAGGCTGTCTTAGCGTTGTAAGCACTCTGGAGACGAACATATTTCCTGGTTCTTTAATTACTTTTGTTGTTGGAGCCTTTATTGAAAGAAAAATGGTTGGTGGTGAAGTTTTGTTAATTTTTCCACTGTCTGTCGTCTTCTTCGACGATCGATCGCGCACTAAAACAAAAGGGCACAAAAAATTTATTCACAACTGCAGTTACATCTCTTTCTCTCTTTATAAGCTTAATACTGCTTATCTTGTTCATTCACACACAAAAACATGTCACAGTTCAAAACCAAGAGAGTAGCGCCATCCACCGTCAACACACCAGTGACAGTGGAGGTCGTGTCCTCCTCTGTGCTCACGAAGGAGCAGGCTGAGAGATTCCTCACCTCATTTGTGGACCAAGAGGAGGAGCGTGCAACCAAAAACCTTTTGAACGCTGCTAATTCTGGGAACACCACAAACACCACATCACTTTCACAACTGAGACGTATACAAAGAGACTTGAGAGGTTTGCCACCTTTGGAGCACTCTAGCTCGCCAGTTGCAACTGCATCAACATCAACATCAACATCTACAACTATATCTACATTTGGCCAAAAAAGTGAAAAGCACAAGAGATTCGATGATGTCGAGGAACAAGAGCCAGTGCAAGAATTAAACGCTGAGACTGAAGCTAAGGTAGAGCAGGATGAGGACAAGATGGACGTTGATGAATTGGAAGAAGTGACACCGAAGAAAGAGAAGAAGGAGAAAAAAGAGAAGAAGGACAAGAAAGAAAAGAAACACAAGAAGGCCAAAACTGATGCTCAGTGATTTGGAAACAGTATAGCATTTTAATTTACATGGATGTTGTTCAATTAAATAAAATGACCTCATCGCCAATAAAAAAATTCATCACGTGACCCTATAGAGGACTGTTTTTAACCGCGATAATTAAGCGAAATGGATTTGACTCATCTCACCACCCTTTTCCCAAACCATACTCTTTTTTTTATAAACACATAGATACAGGAATAAAATGGTTAAGAAAGCTGGTGTTCTTGGTGCTACCGGCTCTGTTGGTCAGCGATTCATTTTGCTACTCTCAAATCACCCAGACTTTGAACTGTCTGTTTTGGGTGCCTCTTCCAGATCTGCTGGTAAGCGTTATGAGGAGGCCGTTACATGGAAGCAGACCCACTTGATGCCAGAGTTCGCTAGGGACTTGCCAGTCTCAGAGTGTACTTATGAGGCCTTCAAGGACTGTGACATTGTCTTCTCCGGCTTGGACGAGGGATTTGCTGGCCCAGTGGAAAAAGAGTTTAGAGAGAAGGGACTGGCTGTCGTCTCCAATGCAAAGAACTATAGAAGAGAGGCCGATGTCCCATTGCTGGTTCCAATTACCAACACTCACCACTTGTCCATCATCGAGAAGAGAGTTAAGGACGCCCAGGCGAAGGGAGAGAAGAGACCGGGTTACATTGTGTGTATCTCCAACTGCTCCACTGCTGGTCTTGTTGCTCCTTTGAAGCCTCTGATTGACTCTTTTGGTCCAATCGACTTGTTGACTACCACCACCATGCAAGCCATTTCCGGCGCTGGATTCTCTCCAGGTGTTCCTGGTATCGACATCCTGGACAACTTGGTCCCTTACATTGGTAACGAGGAGGAGAAGATTGAGTGGGAGACTAAGAAGATTCTCGGTGATGTTAATGAGGCCAACGATGGTTTCAACATGCTCTCTTCCGACGAAATCAAGGTCTCTGCCCAGTGTAACCGTGTCCCAGTCTCCGATGGTCACACAGAGTGTATCTCTCTCAGATTCAAGAATAGACCAGCACCATCTGTTGAGCAAGTCAAGCAGGCCTTGAGAGACTACGTCTGCGAGGCTTCACAGCTCGGGTGCCACTCTGCCCCAAAGCAAACCATCCACGTATTGGAACAACAGGACCGTCCACAGCCAAGATTGGACCGTGACAGAGATAACGGATTTGGTGTCTCCGTGGGAAGAATCAGAGAGGACCCAGTTCTCGACTTCAAAATGGTGGTTCTTTCTCATAACACAGTTATTGGTGCTGCCGGTGCAGGTATTTTGATTGCCGAGATGCTTTTAAAGAAGGGTTTGATCTGATAAGTAATGGTAAGTAACAAGCAACTAATTAGGCAGTAGAAAATAAAATTCACTATCAAGAATTAAATTGATGTAAATTATTTCTTTCCTCTTTTACTTCTCCTTTCATGTCCCCCATCATCGCTTTCACCTCGAATGGTCGAAATTTTGAGGGAGAGAGAGGGCCCATCTCTCCCCTTCACATCCCGATTCTCAAATAAACACACACATATGGCAATGTACACCCCACACCCAGACCTAGAAGAGATAACAATCGATGATGTGTCCTCACACATTTATGAACTTCATTCTACAAAGCCATCACAAGATCTCGGGATCCACCAGCGAAGCGAGACCCTGAGCATCACAGTAGACAACACAGACTACAACTTCTCACAATCGATATCGTCACTAAACAACAAAGGGTCAACCACGGGGTTTGTGCTATGGACAATAAGTGTCCCTTTCATAAAATGGCTAAACGAGTCAAAATTGTATTATTTGAAAGGGAAATATGTTGTTGAAGTTGGTTCTGGAGTGACTGGTTTCTTTGCGTGTGTTCTGGGCCCTCAGTGCAGGAGATATGTTGCAACTGATCAGCCGCATTTGTTGAAGTTGCTTAAGAAGAACATTTATAATAATGTCCAAAATGTTGAATCATCTACAATTGAGGGGATTTCATCACAGAGGAATAAAAACAGGCAAAATGGGAGGGTTGATGCCATCGAGTTTGATTGGGAGGAAATAGACCGAGGGATGTTTAGCTTACGACAATTAACAAACTCTGATGAGAAACCTGATGTTATCATTGGATGTGATATTGTGTACAATGATTATTTGGTTCCTCATCTTGTTAATGCACTAGATCGCTTATGTGGTAACAAGACGGTGATACTCATTGGCCTTCAGGTCAGATTACCTGAGAACATCGAACTGTTTGTGGAATCAATGTTGAAGAGAGGATTCAGAGTTTATAAACATACAGCGAGAATGCTCACTGATGAGCTGAAAGAGGGATTTGTGGTGTACTACATCAGCAAAGATGTATAGCTGAAATTGAACATCTTTCCTCAATGTTATATGTAATACAGTCACTGGTTGAAGAGACGCTAAAAGTTACCTTTCTCAATCTTTGCTTTCAATTCCTCGTGCAACTTGCCCAAAGCAGCAAAGTCAGTCTCTTGGGCAGGCCAACCGACAATCAAACCAGTCTCCTTGTCAGTCTTTGGGATCACATGAAGGTGAACGTGGTCAACTTCCTGGTGAGCAACACGACCATTATTCTGAAGGATGTTGTAACCAATTGGGGAGTCTGGTCCATCAACGTCAACTTCCAACAACTTGGCGACCTTCTTAGCCACAGGCAACAAATCGGCAAGGGATTCGTCAGACAAGTTGTGCAGTTTAGCCCCACACTCTTTTGGAATCACAAGAGCATGGCCACGGGCTGTTGGCTGGATGTCGAGGAACGAGTAAGTTTTCTCGGTCTCAAAAAGCTTGAAAGATGGAATTTCACCTGTGTGGAAAAAAAAGGGTCAATTGTTAGTGATCAGTGAAAAGAATGGTTGAATGATGGAACTCCGAACGTAGAAAGAGGAGAAAGTTTAACAGAACGAGCTGATGGCTAGGGAAAACGGAGGACAGCCAAAACCAGTTGAATACATACCCTTGATGATCTTGCAGAAGATACAGCTAGACATTCTGTTCATGTGATTGTACTGAGCGCCTATTGATGATTCAATAGTAATTGAAGAGAGGAAACAAAGGTGGGGGAGAGAGAAATAATGCGTGTGGATATTTTCCGCGCCCTTTTAATCTTCAACTCCGAGAGTGCACAATGTTGAACTTACTGCTTTCGATTTGAATGTGAGCGGGGTATGGAGGTAGGTCACTCTTCTCAGGTAGAGTCTTCCATTACTTAGACCGTCTAATTAATTAATAATAACTGGGGATTTATGCTAGGCTCACTTAGTTCCAAAGCCAGCATTCTCCTAGAGCTCACTAATGTGCTGATAATTACGCGTTATTTGTTTGTTGTGGATTACCCCTCGTGTATATTTGAGCACTCAGATACTCAATCTCCACCATTGTTATCAAAAACCTCTCTTTATTAACGAGCAGAAAGAAGAGGCTAAACCGTCAAGATTTAGGAGTAAGTTTATTCTTCTATTAGAGAGTCTACGTGCGGCTCAATTACAAGGTAAGTGATGGTAGAATGGTAGATACTGTCAAGCTGATATTCGAAGCTCATTCATCTCTTCTTCTTAGACTTGTCCTCCAAAACAATCCAGTTGGAGTGTAATCCGTACTTCTTCGTTAGCAAATCAATCAAAGTTTTACTGTGAGGTCCCTGAACTGTAACTTCTAGGATCTTTGGATTTTGCACTTTTGGTCCAATGGTGGTTGAGCCAGAACACTTAACCTTCAATTCAGACGACAAGTCCTCGCCATTGATTCCAAATACCTCAAAGTTGGACACGCGAGTAATCAATTTACGACCAATCTTTGTCTCAGTGACAATGTTGACTTGTGGAACTTGTCCTCTCTTTGGCGGCTCTGAGTTCTCTGGTGGATCAGGGTCAGCTGGGTTGGTGATCTTATAGTACTCAGTAAATCTCTTGAGGAATGGTTCAGCTAGCTTATCACGACCAAGGCAGTTGTCGTTACCACCGATTACAGAGCCAAGGGTGTCGTCAAGCACAACCTGTTTCTTATTCTTTGGGTTTACCAAGTCGTGTTTAGAAATGTAATTGTTCAAGATTTCTTTGACTTCAGAAGAGGTATAAAATGCACTGTAATCGATGTCCAAGTCGTTGAAGATCATTCTCACGTTTGATGTTGGTTTGTAGTACTTTGTCAAAACTAACTGGGATGAATCAGCATTGGTATGAGACTTTGGTTGAGATGATTTGGCCTTCTTGACCTTGTACGGCTCGAATATTCTCAGTTCTTCTTTGTTCTCTCTTGTCGCAGTGGAGACAACGGTAATATCATCACCCTTGCCCTTTAGTTTCAAGAACCCCTCCTTTTCCATGGCTTTGAGGAATTTAGCACTCTTCTTCCATGAAGTCTTCTTTATTTGGACATTGTAGTGATCTGTCGCCATGTTATTGACAATGTGGTTCATGAATTGCGAGGCAGCCAGTGGAAGCTCAATAGGTGGCACAAGTGTGAGTGTTTGCATAAGAGAACGCTTGAAGAAGTGATCGATGTCCTCAGTGGTAAGAGATGCCACGGACTCGGTGACTTCATCAACACGTTGGTCAGGATTTCCACTATCGTTTTCATTACCATTTTGGTTGTCATTAACAATCTCAGATGTAGCTTCAGCGGCATCCTTAGTGGTACACTCAGTAATATTTCCATTAACCTCTTGCTCCTTTGGCTTGAACTGAATCTCCATATTAACCTTCTGCGGTAACGGGATCTTCAACTTTGCCAATTCGAATAACATATCTCCATACGTGTGATATATCTCCACAGCAACCCCCTTGGTTCCAACAGTACGTTCCAAAGGGGCCAAGTTCATTGTCGATCGGCCAACAGCAGTGAAGACGTTTGGGTTTTGAGTACTAGCAACTCCTACGATGGCACCAGCGACAGCTCCTTCTGAGAATGGCGGTACTGTCCCTGGCAACATTAGGTCAGCACCTCCTTCCAAGACTCCAACAACATGCGGGTGTGTCTTCACCACAGGGAGGATGAATGGCGCTTTCCAAAGCGTGTATACTGTGGGGATGAGTTCTGAGTCCTTCGTTTTGAACCACACAGGCGTTTGGTGCTCGTCTGTGTAGATGGTGCCACTGAATCCCTTGATGCTCTTGAACGTGGTCTGCTTCACCACTCCAGGGACAATACGCTCTTCACATTCTTTTGTGAGGCTGGTTGGAAGGTGGTAGTGCTCTGTGATGGTGGCAAGCAAGCGCCGACGCTCCGACGACTTGAGATTGGAGAGAGCCTTGATCTAGTTAAAAACAGAAGTTGTTAGCATAGACAGATGAAAGAGAGACACAGAGAAGAAAACATGTACAAGAGCCATAAAGACATACCTGTGGATCTTTGCGGAACATCTTTGACCAAAGACAACTGAATCGGAAGTATCCCAGAGAGAGAGAAAGAGGATGAAAAGGACGATCTTGAAAGCCCGTGAGGTTTAAAGTGTTCGCGAGGCCCATCTCCAAAAGGTAAACAAAAAGCATCACACACCATCCTCTAACTGACGACCATCACCATTTACAAGGCACTCTCTTAATCACATATTTTAACATGGAACTATCACCAGTGGACCTGCGGATGCCAGTCAAGTCGTTTCCAGAGCCATTGGACGGTTTGTCCTACGCGTGGTGCCCGACGATGGACCTCATCGCTGTCACTGTGGGGGGCGGCAAGCGAGTGTTGGTGTTCCGAATGAACGGCATGAAAGTGTGGGACATCCCAGTGAAGCAAGGAATTGCTAAGAACGTGGTATGGCGACCTGATGGAAGACAATTGGCTGTAGTAACAACGAAGAGACAAACTCTGATCTACGACGTCAATACCGCTCGTCTCCTGTCTACACTTCAACCCCAGTCTCCTAATATGGCCAACTTTGGGCACTGGATCGTCAGCGATACACCTTCCAAGGATGATAAACTGGCTGGTATCCTACAGGAGAAGGGTGTCATAAAGAGCCTACCGAAGTTACCTCCACTTCCGTCCATTAACGGAGCCACTGAGCACACGTTTGCCACGCGTCAGGCGATCGATGAAATGATCCAGCAGGAGAAGAACACCATGATGGACTTACTTTTCCTATTTGGTGACCAGAGCGTTACAATCACTCTCCATGGTCTTTTCATGCTAGGCGCAGTTGACGTCCTTCCTGACGAGGAGGATGCATCCATTACTGTTGCTGCCACACGCACAGTCGAGGAGCATTACTTCCTCACATCATCATTCTCGACAATGCAACACACAGTACGACGTTTCACCACACAGTTTGTACAAAGCTATGGTTTTTTACAGGATATCACACTGTCGAGCTCTAAGATAATTGCATTGCTGGGATATATCGAAGAAGTGGTCACGTTTTCAATGCAGGCAATCAGGGCGTACACAGAATTCAACTCCAAGTTTGTTGGAATTTTGAAGGATGAATTGGCCAATCGCAATGAGGTAGTTGTGGATGAGTTGTACAATTTACTACTTACTGGAATGATGAATGAAGAGGTGAAAGATTGGATTCAGAACACTGTTGGTGATCGTGGTGTTAAACGATGGACTAAGATAGCCGAGACAGCTTTCGACAACACACGCCGCACAATCTTGTATCATCTGGTCCCTGCTTGCGAAAGATTGATTATGTTGCTGAACTACTTGAATGCTCTAACAAAGAGCTCAAATGTTTTGAAAAGTAATTTTGAGTTGCAGTTCATTACAAACTCTGGCGTTTCGGTGAAGAAGTTACTCAAACTCTTGTATGACTTTATCTTCAAGATCAATAGAGAACAAGAGCTCTTTAATTCGTTCATTGTTTGGATCCAGTGTACTCTGGCCGATCTACAGGATGAAGATCCAAAAGGAACATACGTCACATCAGAGGTCTCAACATTTATCAACGACCATCTTGAACGTTCGGTATTGATTATGCTTGTTCCATACATCAGAAGAAACTTCAACGAAATCAGAATCAACACTCAGGATATGTTTGAATCGATCAAGACACAAATCAGATTGGGTATCACCATGGATGAATCATTCAAGATTGTTTTGGGTCGCGTGACTGAGAAATCGTGCTTGAAGTTCATCGATGATGAGTTGTACGTGCTTTCATACTACGATAACACCATGGAGATATTCAAGGTTGATGTTACAACAAAGGAGACACAGAAGATCACTGTGAACTTAGATGCAGAGGTCACGGATGCGCAATTAACAGATGATGGTGACGTCTACACCGTGACGAATAACACAGTATTGAGGTTCAACATTCTACTGCTGTGTGATGTCAGCGTTGGTAGCAGTATCATACATCAAAGTGAGTTGGATTTATCCAAAAAATCACATTTCGAAGGTATCGATGCCAAGTATATCGCAGTGAATGGTCCCAGAAACATTGGCTGCACCATATCGCAAGATCTTACAAAGTATTCGGTTTTTTATCTAAATGATGAACCTGAATGAATCTATGTACAACCGTCATTTAGGAGCCTTTTGAAAGTATACGTCATTCGTAGCGTTATTAGCTTTGGCGTGAGCATATTTGTTAATATGGATGCTGAAGTTTTTGTCTATCGTGTACGTCCTTCTCACAAATTTTTTGTACTCTCTCCTCACCTTCACATCAACGCCGGTACCACCTGAGGTGTAATATGAGTCCACCAGTTTGGTCAGGTACTTGAAGTGCCTGTATTCTAATGGTGGGATTGTCGTGAAGACGTTTCTAATGTGTGCGATCGTCTTCTTGATGATGTTCCTCTTACGACACTCTGCAATTTCATCACCATAAACTGTCAAAGGGAAAAGAGCTATGGGAGACTTTAAGTTCCTAGAATGGAGAAATGAGGTGGATCTGATGAACTTATAGAGTGTCAACACATTTGTCAACATGTCATTAAGCTTCTGATTCTTCTCCGTATAGAGAGATCCTTCGATCGGTAGAGGTTCAATGTTCCGTGTTTCCTTAGGTATCTCCACAAATTGTGATAGCAAAGGAAGTCTTCTTTCTGGAAGAAGGGGAAATTTGATGTTGGGTATTCTTTTGGTATTATTAGCTTCAAACTCCAACGGGTTTTTGCCTTGATTTAAGATCACACGAACTGATTCACTCGGCCACGAAGTAATGTTGGCCTTCAGAAAGTACCGTATCGTTTCATGGTCTCTGTACTGCGCTCTAAGGTAACATCTTCTTAAGATAGGCTGAATGCAGTTTATATCCCTCGCATGAGCTCTTTGTACAAGGTCCTTGACTTCTTTCAACAGCTTAGGCTGATCTCTTCGTATGCGTCGTTTGGCCTCTGAGATGAGGATGTTCTGAGTCCTGATATCAATCACAGACTTTCTCGCTTTCCTTACAAGATCTCTGAGAACAGTTCTGTGAGCACTCATGAGTACTTGACGAAGACAACGATGGCTGTGGAGAGTCTTTTATTGTTCTCATCTCTCCCCAGAATGGAAAGTTCATCAAGAAGTGACGCGACTGCCCGAACCGCTTACGCGAACTTGTTTGATAATTGGCATTTCGCGTTCACCCAGCCACAAAAGCAAAAACATCAAAACAAAGGGCAGGCTTGTTCTTAATGACATAACACACAGCTATTGATTCTAAACCTAAGAAGACAAAACGATGGATCTCCACAGTTCGCAATTTGTATTCACCAACAAGGAAAATGCTCATCTTCCAGTGAAACCAACGCAGTCCCAACAGCCGCAGACACCGCGCCAGTCTAAGATCTCCAAGAGCAACAAGATCCAAGTCCGTGCCGATGTTACAACCCCCACGAACAAGAACACTGTCACGTCAAAACCAGTGAAGAGAATTCCACTTGGTGGTAAGGATAAGAACACTACTCATGGGCTCCCACAGAAAGGCGGCGCTGGTGTCAATTCCCATTTGAATGCTACCCTCGTATCTGCCAGTGCACAAAAAAGAAACAGAAGACTTAGAACTCCCCTTGGGAACAAAGGCGTGAACAGAAAGCTGAACATTCTACGTGATGCTGATTTGGAGACCACAAACACTTTAAAGAAGGACAGCCGGAAGCTCGGTGTTGATCCTACACTCTTCACACGGCACAAAGCTACCTCTGGTATGACGGGTGGATTTGAAGACGATGATGAGATTGAGCACATCGCGGTGAAGCAACCCGAACTACCATACATTCCACTCAACTATACGCCTTTTACCGATGATGACTTGGCTGTGTTGAGACAGTCACCGAATCCCAGATTAGAGGATAAGAGAGACGTTTTGAGTGACATTGGAAGCTCTGACGAAGAATTGCCAGTGAACTTTAACTTCGACGACTATGACGACGAGGATTTTGAGCATAAGAGTAATGCTTCCGGACACTCCCTTCCTCACTTTATGGAACCGACTTTTGTCTCAAATGCTAAGAGAGTTCCCAAGGTTGATGTTTACCAGGATGGTTTAACAGCTGCCGACATGCAGAAATTGATTGATGAGCAATGATTCCTATTCATTGTCTTACCTTGTATTTGGTATACACCTACACTTATATTATGAACAATTGATACCCAGAATAATGACGAGTTTTTTTTATCTAAATTTTAGGCATAACCTCCAATCTAGGTGAGACTTTCAAGAAAGGTCAGTAGCAGAAAGTATAATAGCGACATAATTACTTTGTTGTGTATGTACAAGTTCATCCATATTGCTTTCGTGATTAATTACTGCTGAGCACATCCTGGCATGTATTCTCCTTCATCATACTGATCATGGTCGTTATCGAGTTCGTACTCAGGCAACTGGTTCATTTCCAAGATTTTGAAATCTACCTGATCGATGTTACAATCCTCCACCTCTTCTTGTTCATCGATCTCGACATCGTCCAATGTTGGATTCTTTTTAGCTTTCGTTGATGTTGGTAGGATGTTCTTGACGTTATTCAACTCGGATTTTTCACTGAACCAGAAGTCAGGAGGGAACTCAATGTTCAGCTTCAAGTACAGATTACCCTTCTTGGAAGAGTTCTTGATTGGGAATCCTTCATTGGTAACTTCAAGGTATTGGTTCGGTCTTAGTACTTTACCAGTTGGTGTGGAAATCTTCAATAAGCGGCCATCGAGGTGCTTGAGGACGATCTTGTCCTTAAATCCACACAATGCTTCTGATAATGTGATGTTGATGTCTGTGTATAAATCGTTCTGGACTCTTTCGAACGGATGGTTGTCATTCTCTTTTTCGTTGATAGTTAGGATAACGTCACCGGTCTTCTTGCCATATGCTTCATCACTCTCTCCCTTCAGTACAACGCGATCACCAAACTGAGAGCCCCTCTCAATGATAAACTCCAAAATCTTTGTTTCCTCCTGTGTTGTAGAGCCCTGACACTTCTTACACTTGTCCTTGGATCTATACGTGTGCCCTTTACCATTACATGTTGTACAGTCCACAAAGTCCTGAGTAACCATTCCTGGGCCCACTCTGCGGATCTGTCTGACGAAGCCTTTACCGTGACATGTGCCACATTCTTTGCTCTTGGCTCCCTTTTTGACACCATGGCCTTCACACAGTGTACATAAGATGTTTCTCGTTGATGTGATTTTAACGGTCTTGCCATTGTAGAGATCGGCTAAAGTGACCTTTACATCAAGCTCAGCATCATCGGTCTTGGGTTGTGCATCATGACGGCTCTGTGCGCCTCTTGAGCTATAGCTCTCATACTGTGAGTATGGGTTTCCAGCTGGGCCACCACCACCAAAAAAGGAGAAGAAGTCTTCTGGAGTGAAGTCCTGTCCTGCTCCGTACCCACCACCATTCATTCCCGATGGACCATTAGCGTCTCCATATGTGTCGTAGTTCTGGCGTTTTGTCTCATCACTCAAGATTTCATAAGCGGCAGATATCTCTTTGAACTTGATTTCTGATTCATCACGAAGTTCTTCAGATACTTTGTCAGGGTGGTGGCTCAGCGCAAGCCTACGATACGCCTTCTTGATCTCAGTGGCGGATGCTGTACGTTCAACACCAAGAATGGCGTAGAGATCTTCGGACACTGCGGTGGAGCATACTCGGTTAGTAATATTAATATATAGAGAGTTTGTGTAAATAGGAGAGCTTACTTCTTCAGAATATAACACTTCAAAAAACAGTTGTTGAAGAAGTCCGATGAGAAGACTTTGGGGTGGAGAGACAGAGAGAAAGAACAGACACTTTTCACTCATAGTTAAAAAATGTGTGGAGAGCTTAATTAGTGCTGATATTTACGCTGGAAGTAGGCATCACTAAGTGTAATTATGGGAATGACAACATGATTAGAGTACTATCTCTGGTAGGGATCGGATTCTATTATATATATTGCACATAGATTATTATAGTAATATGTTTCTATATACATATATATATCTTCATATTCATGTGAATGTTTCAATTGAAATGGGTCTAGAAGATACAATTGCACTAAGGAGAAAGTGATACCAATTACAACGGTAGTTCAACTTGGAAAGCAGCAGACCCCAACTCTACGCCATTCAATATAATAGTAGTTTTGCATCTCCAGATCGTGTGCAATACAAAGCCAATCATCTCCACCTATGAAGAATGAATCTTGTTATGGGTGGGGGCGTAAGGGCTTCAGCTTCATATCTTTTGAAATGTATCAGTTTCAGTTTTTCTACATCGGTTGGCGCTATTTGCGCGGGCCGGTGATGTTGATGGGGCCACTTGGCAGCGCACAATGAAAACTTTTGACCCCCACCTTTTTTAATCCTTTTTACGGGACAAAAAGGGTGTATTCCAAATTTAATTGATGATAATTTGAATTGGAATTCAATTGATAATTAATAATATGGCCTACAAATTTCCAGTAAATTAATCTTAGAGCAGCAAATGCACGATGAGTTTGATTCCCCCCTACTGCTTATCAGATGTGTCAACCTTAATTGGGGAGAGTGCACTTGCTTGCTTCCCACAAAAGAAGAATATAGAACAGTTATATCATCATCACCTCTTTTTTATATAAGTAAACACTTCAATTCACAATTGTCAACAACAAAGATGTTTATCTTTCGAACAGCGTTCAAACTGGTTAAATTACCCGCCTTTCCCGTACACTTTTGTTAAAGAGATTTATATGTGGTCCGCTTCTTCCGCGATAGCCCCCGGATATAAAGCCTTCTATATTCCCTCCCCCTCCCGTATAAATAGAGCAACCGTCGGTGATATTTCAGATCCAGTTGGCAGCACTTTCTCGTTTCAGATTGTATTCTTTTTCTCTTCTCTTCTCTCTCTTTTAGCTGGCGGAAATTTTATAAAACATACAGAAAAATGCCTGACAAGACACTCACTGCTTTCACACAGCCAATGCCCCAGTACATCCCCTTCACCAATTCCAAGGTGAACCCAAGGGACTTTTTCATCCACTCGCCTGTTTCTGACGGGTTGCACAAGCTCGACGCAGAGATCAAGGATGAATTCAAAGGAATCAAGATGTTCTCAAAGGAGTACTACTATACCTGCACTCTTGGTGGTATCCTTGCTTGTGGTCCTACCCACTCCGCGGTGACGCCATTGGATCTTGTCAAATGTCGTAGACAAGTCAACTCGGCATTATACAAGTCCAATATTGAAGGCTGGCGTACAATCTTGAAATCCGAAGGATTTGGAGGTATCTGGACTGGTGTTGGTGCCACCTTCATCGGTTACTCCTTGCAAGGTGCTGGTAAGTACGGTTTCTACGAGTTCTTCAAGGAGAAGTATACCGAGCTGGTTGGTCAGAAAGTTGCTCAGGATAACAAGACAGTCTTGTACTTGGCTGCCTCTGCCTCTGCCGAATTCCTTGCCGATATCATGCTCTGTCCATGGGAGGCTATCAAAGTGAAGACCCAAACCACAATGCCACCTTTCGCCAAGGGTCCAATTGATGGCTGGAAGAAGATCACTGCTCAGGAAGGCATTGCGGGATTGTACAAGGGTCTTACTCCACTCTGGTTCCGTCAGATCCCATACACCATGTGTAAGTTTGCTACTTTTGAAACCGTTGTCGACATGATCTACAAGCAGTTGTCAAAACCAAAGTCTGAGTACTCGGCATTGCAACAGACTGGTGTTTCCTTCGTTGGTGGTTACATTGCCGGTATCTTCTGTGCTGTTGTTTCGCATCCTGCAGATGTTATGGTGTCGAAGATCAACAATGAGAAGAAACCAACTGAAACCACCATGCAGGCTACTTCGAGAATCTACTCGAAGATTGGTTTCAGCGGCTTATGGAACGGATTGCCTGTGAGAATCCTTATGATTGGTACATTGACTGGTGCTCAATGGTTGATCTATGACAGTTTCAAGGCTTATGTGGGATTGCCAACCACTGGTGGTCATTAAATCTTTTCCAAAGCCTTGTACATTGCCTTTGTTTTTTTATAAGTAATCTACAACGTTGTTTGTTTAAAGCACATTTCGAGCCTTTGAGTAATATTAAAACAATACTACACGTTCATCTACTTCTTCGTATGCATGCCCATTAATCTAGTATTAGAGAATAAAAAACATGTGACACAACTCCCTATGTTCAACTCCAGACATTCTTGAACAAGTCATCATCCAGTGGGGTCGACTTGGCCTGGGTGGTACTAGCACTGGAACCAGTCGTAGCGCTCGCCCACACATTTGAGCCAGTAGACCAGTTGCTAGTGTGATTCTGAGTTGGTGGTGTGTAAACAGTGGTGTTGTTGTTCCCAAAGTTGAGGCCAGCGAGACTATTATTGTTGACATTAACCTGCTGTTGTGGTCTTGATGGGAAGTTTGGTGTAGAGTTTGATGCCATCGGGGTCGAGTAGAGTGACAAAATGGACTTCTTTAATTCAGGTCTAGAGTTAAGCTGTTGAGGTGCTTGAGTATGCTGTTGGTTAGAAACTTGTGGAAGTGATTGTGTCGGAGCACCGAGCTGCGGGGAAGCACGGGTAGACGATGGCAAAGAGTGCGTTGACATGGTGGCCACTCCGTTTGATGATTGGGTCTGTGGAGCAGCAATTGGAGAGCCGAACTCCAAGTCCAGGAGGGAAGAGTTGAGCGATCTTCTCTTCTCTGGCTCTGTACTTTGTGGCTGTGTGGTGGAGACGCTGCTGCTGCTGTTACTGACGGTGGTAGATGAGGAGATACCGTAGTCAACAGAGATGGAAGATGGGTCCGGGACTTGGGGAGAAGCTGCCCACTTCTTCATGTCGTATTTGGTTCTGATAAAGTTCTCCAGCTTGGATCCATCAGGGGTGTGCGAACCACCGGGCAATTTGGCTTCCCAGAAGGTGTTGGCCCTGTTGTTTCCCCATTTGACCATGGAGGTGACCTGTTCGTCCGTCCAAGTGTCCAGATCCACAGACTTTACACGGGAAATGTGCGTACCCATCGAGCGGTGGATACCAGAGCAGCGGATGCAGATGAAGATACCCAGGTTCCAGGAGGCCCAACGTGGATGTGTGGCAGTCTTGCAATCCGCACAGGTGCCGTTGCCAGGCTCTTTAAGCAATGCCCTCAGAATCTGCTGGTTCTTGTCGTTACCACGTCTGCTCATGTCTATTATGGTAATTCTGTTGATATGTATCGGACGAGTAGAGTAGTGGAAAGATACCCCACTTCAGTTGACACCTTTTTTATCTGAGATCAGTGAGCAGTTTCAGACCGGTGATGTGTTTGTTTGTTGATCTGGCCGATAAATTCCATAGCGCGGTTTTCTGTCCGGGTAACACTTTAAGAAAATGTTGGAGGGGAGAGGGAGTGGGGCTTTAGATTTCTGGCTTGTGAATATCATTAGACTTTTTCAGAATCTGGGACCCAATTAAGGAAGTCACAAATGTAACCAGTACTAATTGATACATAAGTGTACTCCAGTTTGCCTTACATCATTTCCTTTTTTTTTAATGTCAAAACGATATACGAGCCCTGTCATTTTTCCACTCAACGCGAACCCACTGTGGCTGGTGAGGCTGTTGGCGATTTCGGAGGTTTCTCTCTCTCTGTGTCTTTCTCTCTCCACTGTGACACTGTTTGATTGAAGTCGCTGCTTCTGTGGATCCGCAGTGCACCCCTTTGAGTTTCGCTCTTTGTTCTTATTTATTTCCATTATTTGTTGTTGTTTTCTTTTAGCTCTATTTTCTACTGGCCTACTGTCGTTTACAGAATCGTGGTTTTTCTCTTGTGCCCATCATTGTGCTACACGTTGTTGATACTACGCTTTTACATTGACTTCGTTCTCCACACTTTTCTATGGCAACATAGTGTTGATCTACTGTCTGTCATTCCTTACCATCACAATAACCACACAAGTCTTTTTACTCACACCACAGGATGTTCTCCAAGATTCCGAGCAAGGAGCAAGTCCCCGAGACACCGGTACATAAAACTACAACCAACACCAAGAAGAAAAGGCCACCACCACCATCCGAGGCTTCATATCGAGACGACTACACACGACACATTACCAACAATATTTCTGCCCACAATGGTCAAATTAGACGTTACACATATGAAGAGGTATCGAAGCACAACACCGCTGACGACCTCTGGATGGTGTTACACGGCAACGTGTACGACATTACCTCAGCTGTGGACTCTCATCCTGGAGGGGGGGAAGTACTGATTGACTGTGGTGGCATGGATGCTACCATTGCGTTTGATGAAGTGGGCCACTCCCGTGACTCTGTGCTTATGCTGGAGCCGTTGTTTGTTGGTGTCATTGACGATGGTAGTGGCGCCGTTGATGACTCCACTAAGAATGATACGTCTAATACCACACCAGGAAATCTACGACAAAACAGTCAGAGTCCCTCGAACTGGGAATATATCACTGATCATGGTGATGGTGATGGGGCCATCAAAAACTACAAGACCGGGAGAGTGGAGAATGCAAGTCTCGGTGAGAGCCAGTACTTTAAGAATCTCAGGCTGAAAAGAAGGAAGAGAAGGAAGAAGAGATGGTTAAAGGATGAACATGTGCGTGTCCTTTTGGGGGTAGTTGCATTGCTTGCTGCTATATCTTACATTTGTCTCGAGAGAAGAAAGTGGAACATTGATGGGTAAAAGTAGAGTGGTAAGCAGTTGTTCGGATTTTAGTGGACAATGCTCTCTGCCTTTTCTTTTTTTGGATAATTGATCAGTGGTCTTTTCCTTGACTGTTAGTTCTTGTATTTATATCCTGCTATTGCACAGGTATTTATTCTGGTTCACAATAATTTCCTTCAATTCAATTCTTGTCTCTTTGGAGATGTCGCAACAGAGAACATGTTGCGGGGCCATTTCTATTGAGATGGCCGCGCCCGGGTTTTTGTGGTTGTGCAAACAAAGGAGCCCGGTAGCGGAGAAGGGGGTCGCGTTTCCCGCCAGTGCCGTAACCGGACAACGTAGTACTACTATTACTATTACAAACGGTTTAGACGAGCTATAAAACAGAACAAAACATAGAACTTAACAAACAACTAAGCATAGTCAGCGATCTCACAACAACCCTAATCAAAATTAAATCTCTAAAAACTCTTTGAAGCACACACAACAAGCTAAAAAATATTCATGCGTTTGGGCTAAAGATATGGGACTGTGTGAGTCACGCACAAGGTGTTTGGGTGCGTAGAGTGTGTCCTCAACCACGGATTCTCCCCTCTGATTGGTGGAAAATAAGGCATTCGCGGAATGAGAAGTTTTTCAACCCCCCTCATTCCCTGCCCCTCTTCCAACGGCCGCCAAATTATAAAAGGAGTAACGCTCCCACCTTGTTGATATTTTTCCTTCCGCACACCTTGTGCTTGTTACACCAACTAAACACAACTTTCCCCATTACTGCCGATACACTCAAACGAACCGTCTTTTTGCCGATATTATTACAAACGACCAGCAAAAATGTGCTTCTAAACTCCTCCACCCAGAGAGCCTGTGTATCCCCACCCTCAGTAACGAGAAAAAATTGAATAAGTTTATCAAAGATGAACCCCTTATAATGTGTTGAAACAAAAAATTAAAAATCAAGAAATGAGTCTCCATACTCTCCCCCCAATAAGAAAGAATTAATAAGATCAGTCCTGTCACAGAACTATCCCCATCTTTAAGATGTACCCCTTCAAAATGTCCCACTGAGAATTACAATCTATAACCGTCCAACATGACGCGCTAACGCCCCATACTAAAGTCTAATTACTATTACAACTATTACTACAACTACAATGATTCCTGCATCCCAGAAAGAAACTACTACGTCTGCTATGAAAAACCCTACCGATTCCGCTGTTTTGTTTGAAATGTTTGATACTGCTATCGATACTTCCATGTACAACGTGCAACAAGTCCCAGAGGGCTCTTCAATGAGCTCTAAGCCAAGACAGGTTCTTGGTGAGTCGGTCTTCTCTCGCTTTGTCAAGTCTGAAGATCTCGTCTCCCAGTTCCCGGCCTTGGGCCTCGAAAAGCTTGACATGCCAGAGTTGTCACCTTCTGTTGGAACTGTTACTCCATTGCAGTTGCACTCTGATATTGTTGAGTCTATTTTCTCTCCATCTACTACTTCAGCTTCCTTGATGGATGCCACTCCAATGTTTGATGATGTGGACTTGGACTCTTCGAACTGGTCCTCATTGTTTGAGCCAAGCGAGATGGAAATTCCAGTCAAGGCTGATCCAGTGCCAACTCCTACTATTGCTGCAGTTCCATCTGTTTCTGCTCCGGCTGTTGCTACTCCAGCCTCAGCTCCATTGGATGAAACTAACTCTTCGAAGCGTTCTTCTTCTGACGCAGGCTTGTCTGAGCACTCCTCTTCCTTCCACAACGACCGTGATAAGTTTGGTGTTATTGCTTACAACAAGAAGCAGAGAACCGCTCCGCTGACTCCAATTGTTGTTGACGCCTCTGATCCAGTTGCTGCTAAGCGTGCTAGAAACACTGAGGCTGCTAGACGTTCCAGAGCTAGAAAGATGGAACGTATGTACGAGTTGGAAGAAAAAGTTGAAGAGCTTTGTTCTAAAAACCAGATGCTGGAAGCTGAGGTCGCAAGATTGAGAGCTCTTCTTGGTCAGCACTGATTTAGACTTTATTGTCACTTTGTTTATGGAATTATTAGTATACTTTAGAAAACGTTTGAAAAGCAAAAAAATAAAAATAAAAAACATACATGTACTTGAGTTTCTTTATGGTTTTGAAATACATACATTATAAGTTCTTTTTCATTGTTGTAAAACTGTTTTCATTCTGAGTTGCTTTTATTTAAGTGGTTTGTCCTCTGATTGGCTCGGACTTTGCTGGGGTATAAGATGACTTCCCTTTGTGGTTTACGGACTCTAACCATTGCTCAAACTTCTTTAAGAACATTCTGGCACTACCCACATACCTCACTGGAACACTCTCATTTACACCACGTTCTTTTCTTCCGATCTGGTCTTTCAAATAAGCCAATAGCTCCTGACAGCCTCTAATATCAATACCATCGAGTCCCAGCTTAAGATCTCCGCTCATCAATTTCGCAGCAGTAAGCCACATCAGTCTACTAAAGCTTGGGAATTTGAACTTTTTACCAACTTTAGTCTTGACTTCAATGTCAATGATCTTCAACTGTTCCGAGATGTTGTAAGTGGTCAAGAAGTTACCACCAATCACAAGCGTGTCGATGGGTGTGTAAACAGCGTGGATCCAGCCACTAGGAATAATCATCACATCGCCAGGTAAAAGCTCAACTTTGATACCCCTTTCCATCCCCATGTTCCCTAAGAACTGTGAAGATGTCGTCAAGTCTGTTACCCAGCTCACATATTTCTTGAGATTGTACTTTGTGGGTGGGAAGAACATAAACTGTTTGGCCCCATAGAGTACAGTGTAATAAACCGAAGTCCCAGCAAAGTCAAGATGAAAATCAGTGTAGGAATCTTTCACCCCCATTAAACAGTATTTTTGAACCACTGGCTTGCCCTCTAGTTCCTCAGGCCATACTTTGTCTACCAGATCAGCTTCTTCGACATATGTTGGTCTCTTAATTCGTTGCCCAAGATCGCACCCACTAATCTCCAGACTGAGAACATTATACACTCGATCTCGCTCCTCCTCAGCGGACCTAAAGTAGTCTCTCCATTCCGAAAGTTTCCACGAGTGTCGGGTTCCATTTTGAGTAAGGACATCCATCACCTCAACATGTGTGTCATCGCCCATGCTCTCAACAAGTTCATCAATATCAAAGCCATCTGGCACTTCGAGCCCCAGCCCTTCTTTCTTGTCCCTTGGTACCTTCACAGGTCTCGGTAGTCTTGTATTTATGGCATACTCTACAGTAAGTTCAGAACCTGTCAATTCCTCCACTGTAGCACCGGAGTCGCTAGTCCAGTTCAAAAAAGCACTAATGTGGGGGTGTTGTTCAATGATACTGTTCTCGACTTCTCCGGCATCCAGTGCAATGTAGTCCACTTTAGCTCGTTTTCTTCCACTCGTTCTCTTATACTGTATGGGACCATGTTTTGGAACACAAATTGGACAGTGGAATATGACCATACGCTCGGTTTCTGATAGTGAGAGTCCTAGACAATGGTTGTGGTACCATGTCGCACAGGCTTCGCAGCACACCCAATTTTGCTTGAAAGGGGGTCTTCCTTTGAACGTAGAACATAGAGGGCACTGAGACTCATCCATCATACTTGCTTTCTTAACTAAGAATTTTCCATCATCTAAAGACCCAGCTCCTAAGTACACTAATGCATGGAGACAAAAGGTGTCACCTCATAAGCTCTGTTAGCCGATATTCTCAAAGTTGGCTGGTGGTGTTCGGGTGTAGGGTTTCAACAAATGATTTCGCGAAAGATCGCTTTTTTTTTCTTATGCTGGTGAAGCCCTGTTACCGGTCGAGGCTGGAGAAAGGAAGACGACGTTAAACAGGGATCTGTGGTCATCTTACTCCCATATTCTTTGTCTTCCGAAGATTATCTAGGCTTATATCAACTGAACCCACACACACAGCATGCTGAGAACAGTATTCAACTCTACTAGACTTTTCTCCACATCTAGAGCCGCATTTGCTGCTAAGAAGATTGATACCTCCAAGCCTGACACAACTAAAAGCTCCACCATTGGAGGTTCGGCTTGGTTTAGAGAAGAAAGAGTCGAAACTCCAGAGAGACTTGAGGCCTCTGTGGTGAAAGACTTCAATCCTGGTGAGCTCTATGACCCATTTGATTTCTCCATTGCCAAAATGAGACTCGATAGAAAGAGACATCAGGAGAATTCCCGTGGAAGAAAATTCTTTGATGAGAAGAAGGCCAATCCACTCGATTTCTATGCCGATACCAAATATCTCAGTTCATATCTCACAAGCACAGGAAGAATCCTCTCCAGAGACGTTACAAAATTGTCAGTGAAGAATCAAAAGAGACTGGCCAAGGCTATTAAGAGAGCGAGAGCTGCAGGATTGCTAAGCAGTGTTCACCAGGACGTTCAGTTGTTGAACTTCACCAACGACACTACTCATTGAAAAGAAAAGAAATATATATAGATAAAACTATCAAGAATTCGTGTACATATATAAAGAGGGGAAAAGAAGTTAAAGTAGAGAGTTGTAAGGGCCGACGAGCTCGACGTAAACGTCGGTTCCCAAGCCATAACAGCTCTGTAATTCTAGTTTACCACCAAATTGTTCCACATATGCCTTTGTCAATGGTAATCCGTAGCCCATTCCAGCAACAGTATTGATGTCTTCACCTGGCATAACATTGTCGCTCATACCACCTTGTTTATCCTCTTTAGTAACCGATGTAAATGAGTAGTCAAAGATGTGCTGTTCAATATCGGGTGGAATACCACCACCTTCGTCTCTGAATCTGATCCCCAAGGTTCTCTTGCCCCCGGCTGTATTGTTCTCCGTGATGGTGACTAGCACTGGAACGTCTGCTTTATCGTTTTCAATGTGTGCACGGATAGAGTTCTTGAGGATCTCGGTAAAGATGTACTCCAAGTGGGGCGCAATGTATGGGAACTCAATGTCTTTACCAAAGTCAACGTGGACAGGCACTTGTTTGTAATACTTGATAAACGTCATGTCATTGACAAATCCAGCGAATATTTGGATCAATTCGGAAATCTTGAGCCTTTTATTGACTATTCCAATGTGGTTTGGAGGTGAATCCATGGATTGGATGAAGTTGTTGGTCATTGTCTCCATGTTGATCTTGTCTCTAAAGTGAGAGTTGAGGAATTTGACAATGGCTTCCTTTGGATAGAATGACGACACTTCTTGGAAACCCTTTGATAGAGATGGAATGGCATCACGGTGGATATCAGAGAATTCAACCAGTGTCTTGTAAACTTTTTCGGTATCTTCAACTCTGTGCAAGTTGAGTAGAAGTTCCAAAGAACTCAGATAAAGGTTGTAAGTTTCAGCTATATGTGGGTTCAAGACGACCATGTATGGTAACTGACGGAATGCAGCAAGTCTTTTGGCATTGAAAGTAGTAAGGTAGTTGGCCGTAGCAGTGCCATTTTTTACAGGATCTTGCTTTGCCTGTTTGATTAAGGAGTTCAGCGAGATCTGAGGGACGTCCTTCTGAGAGTAATCAGTGATTAGCCTCTCTAACGATGAGCGGATGGAGTATTCCTGCTCAAATGAGAGACTCGGTGGAGAGATGTGATGATGTAGCTTTGTGGCACGAGACAAGGCTGTGGTCGCTGTATGGATTGTGCGTACTCTTCTTATTGTGGGGAGTATCATTATAAATTAATTACAATGCACAGTGCTGACCTGGATCTTTATTTAGGGGGTATGGTGTGTAGTTCAAGTCAATGTTATATGTGTGTGGGAGAGAGAGATGCCAATACAATGTGGAGCAGTTAATAAGAAGTAGCCAGAGATAACCATAGCACATTCATCACTATCATCATCTTGCTACTGGTGTTTGTGTATAAGGTGGTGATCATTTTCGCGAAAAGACTAGTCATTGGTGTCCAGGTGTATACGCGAACTTGTTTGTTCAAGTTCTTTATTCCACGGCGGAAAAAAAATAGCAAAAAAAAGAAATTTCCAAGGTTCTCCGAGTTCGTAAAAAAAATGTCTTCGCGAAAGGAAAAAGCGACTTGGCAATCACCGACGGTCCAACGGTCCGTCGGTGATTGGTAAGGAAAGTCCGCTGCAAAGGTCTCAAAGGAGTCTTTAATTGGTCGATCGGCCTGAATCCTGAGGAGTATGTTGCAGCTGTCTTATCACCAGAACAAAGAGAGAGACTGACAAAGAGAGACAGAGAATCACTTTAATTCATGACCGAAGAGATATAGGAGCAGATACCGAAAGAGAACGGTCATCTCCATGGACTTCACCCATTGGTGATGGTTGAACAATAATGGGCGTTTTATTTTTTATTTTTTGTTCTATCATTTGGTACTGTTCTCTCCACATAAGGGTGTTGAAGATGGCTTATACTGTTAGAACAGCCAATCAGTGCATGCCAAACGTAATTTATTCTGTCAGTGAAGCAGGTAACATCGTTTCGTTTCTTTTTTTTTAAGGCGCCGACGTTTTAAAACTTTCGGAGGGGCTGATAAGGAAAAATTTTTCATTGTGAGCAGAAGACGCAGTGAATGAGTTAAGCAACAAAAAAAGAATTAGGGAGGAGAGGAGGAGAAAGGATAAAAGATGAACTTTGATCAAAAAGAAATATTTCAGTATATAAATCTCAAGAATTCCCTATAATCTCTTTCTTAAGAATTGTAAAAAAAGAGCCTTCCATGATTGAATAAGCAGCTTGTTCGCGCCCGCCATTTCTGCAATCTGCGCGGCCTTCCTCATCTCAAAGCTTCACGTACAAAAAACGCCGCACATATAAAGAATCAATTGGCCACTCGCTGATTCTCTTTTTTTCTTCTTTTAAATCTTTTCCCATAGAACTCATATAACACTTACACAGACATACAACACCCCCACAGCCTCTGTCTCCTCTGAGCACACAAACACACAGTCACCATGGCCCAGCAAGACTATAAGCTCCAGGACCTCGAGAAGGTTTCGTCCCTGGACCAGGAACTCTACTTGGGTGAGTCCTCTGAAGGCTCACAGATGGAGACCAAGCTGAACCGTCTCAACAGACTCATTGGTCTCCTAAATGCCGAGAAGAAGGGTATTGAGCGTATCACGGAAGATGAGAGAGACCCAAACGAGACCGTCTTCTCCTCCGCCTCCATGTGGTTCTCTGCCAACTTGGTTGTCGCTGCCATGTCCCTCGGTATGCTTGGTCAGTCCATCTTTGGTCTCTCCTTCTGGCAATCCGTTTTTGTCATCATCTTCTTTAATATCCTTGGTTTACTCCCGGTTGCCTTCTTCTCCACGTTTGGTCCTGAGTTTGGTCTTAGACAGATGGTCCTCACCAGATACCTCACTGGATACCTAGCCATGAGAATCTTTGCCTTCATCACTGCCGTTGCTTGTGTTGGTTGGGGTGCCGTGAACATTATGGTTTCCGCACAGATGCTCAACATGGTCAACAGACCACACTCCCTCCCACCATGGGCAGGTTGTCTGATTCTTGTTATCTCCACCATTCTCGTCTCCATGTTTGGTTACAAGGCCGTTCACACGTACGAGAAGTGGTCTTGGATTCCAAACTTGGCCGTCTTTATCGTTTTCATTGTCCAAATGGCCAAGTCCGGTAACTTCACCGGTGGTGGCTTCCCTAACGAGGGCCAGGCCACTATTGCCGGTGTTTTGTCCTTTGGTGGTACCATTTACGGTTTTGCCACTGGTTGGACTACCTACGCTGCTGACTACACCGTTTACGTGAGAAAGGACTATCCAAAATGGAAGATTTTCTGGGGTTTATCCATAGGTCTCTTTGTTCCATTGGTGTTCACCATGGTGTTAGGTGCTGCTTGTTTCTCCGGTGTCTACAAAGATGAGACCTGGATGGAGTACTACAATGAACACCAGGCTGGTGGTTTGATGTTTGCAATCTTGTCTGTCAACTCCCTTGGTGGGTTTGGTCAGTTCTGCTCGGTCTTACTTGCCATGTCCACTGTTGCTAACAACATTCCAAACATGTACACCATCTCCTTCTGTACCCAGGCCTTCTGGTCCCCATTGGCCAAAGTTCCAAGAATTATCTGGACTCTTGCCGGTAACTTTTTAACCTTGGCCATCTGTATTCCAGCATACTACAGCTTTGAAGATGTCATGGACAACTTTATGAACTTGATTGGTTACTACTTGGCCATCTACACTGCTATTTCTCTTTCTGAACACTTCATCTACAGAAGAGGATTCAAGGGTTACAACATTGAGGATTGGAACGACAAGTCCAAGCTCCCTATTGGTCTTGCCGGTACCGCTGCCTTCTGCCTTGGTGTTGTTGGTGCTGTCCTGGGATTGAACCAGGTTTGGTACACGAGTGTCATCTCTAAGAAAATTTCAGGTGCTGATATCGGTTTCGAGTTGGCTGCCTGCTTCGCCTTTGTGACCTACAACATCACCCGCCCACTTGAACTCAAGTACTTTGGTCGTTAATTAAACCATGCCCTCCCTTTTAATTGCTTTTCTACTTCTCTGCCTCCCCCCTTTTTTTTAGACTTTGTTGGTGCCATTACGTTCGTTTACTTTTTTCATAAACGTGGCACACCTTTACTACCCCTGTGATTGATTTGATGGTTTCATTTCTTCAAATAATTCTACTTTGTTTTATCTCTTGATGTACTTTTTGTAGGATCTATCTATTTATAATATAGGTTCTAAGATCTAATACTCACCTAAAAGCAGTGAGGATTGAATAACCCAGACACCACATACATTGATAAAGAAGACCTTGCCCCATCCACACCCCACACCCCGCGTGGCAACCTCACCTTCCACGGTTTCTTTCTAATCTTTCTCTTACTACAACCTAGGACGTTACTTAAAGATAGAGGAACTACCACTCACACACACATTGCCACAACTCTAACAGATACCCCAACATCAGCAAGTCTAATTCATCAATCAGGGAGGTCACACAGTTTGGAAATTCAAATGCCCACGGGACTCGACCCAACGCGTCTCTATAGAGTGTAAGTTGTTTGACGCCAGACCCTCTTTCTGACTGATACTGACAATTACTTTACTCATAGGCCTGTATCCCCTTGCAGGTCGTATAAGCTTGGTGCTCAGGCGGCATGGTCGAAAGTGTTGTACTCAGCTCAATCCTCAGCTTCTCCTCCACAATCGCCACGTTCTCGCAACCACATTGTCAAGTTTGGTTGTAATGGCGAGGTGGTAATTGCCTATAACAACACCGTGGAAGTGTGGGACTGGCTTCCGTCAATCCTGCAGTCGGTGGTAAAAGACAGTGATAAAAGGAACGAAGAGGAGAGTGCTTTGTACGTGGTTGCCTCCGTAAGTGTCCAAGGGACTATTGAGGACATTGAACCATTGGAGATGGATCAGGATACGAACTGCTACACTATCCTTGTAGCCACAAAGACCAAAGATGAGATCAGGTTCTCGATAAAAAAGTTTGGACAAGTACTTCAACCGGAAGTCATTGACAAGCCATTGATTCTGCCCCCATTTGCCCATGGTGCTGGTCCTTTCACCATCAAAGGGTCTGACTCAGGCGTGGGCGTCGCTACAGATGAAGGTTCTTTAACCGTGTTTAATCTGCTGGAGAGTCGTCCGCTGCCTATTACACTGGACACTTGTGCCATGAATGGGAAATCATTGTTTGATATTGCTGGGAGGTACTTGGCCTATGTTTCCTCAGAGTGGGATTGTGATCAGCCAATGACGAACGTGGACGTACCTTCACATAATCAATCCATTTATTCCAAGATTTTGCAGAACATTTCGGTTTCTGCCATTGACGGTATCTCAAAACTCTCAGATATCAATTCCTGGAAGAACATTGTCAACGATAAGATACTCACATCTAATCTGAAGTCATACATTACCAACTTGCTGAACGGGTCCAATAGAAAACAGCATGTTGTTGTTATGGATATTGCTACAAATACTAAATTGGCATCTTTCACCCCACCAAATGGAGTCTCGAATCTCTCACTCTCACCTTTTAACACACACTTGGTAACTGTATCGCAACGTGGAGATCAGATCTACAAATGGGATATCACTCGAGCACCTTTGGAAGTCTCTATCTTGGATATTCAAGTGCGTGGTAAAACGGGTTCAATTGTTGATGAGATCCATTGGAGCTCCAACGATATGTTCCAAATTGTCACAAGAGCAAGTGGATCGATCCATTTCTTCCAAGCAGATGTTTCACAGAATTGGGTTCTACCGAACATGCGAGCTTTGAGGTTATCCAATGTGAATGATGAACTGATTGCCCTTATTGGTGAGGAACTCTATGTTATTGATCTCAAAGGTAGCTGTAACGCCAAGTACATACTGCCTTCTAACGCCATTCCTATATCACTCTTACCGGACTATATCCCTTTAATTCCAGTAAAGGAGGCTATGAGACGCCCTATGGCCAATATCACGAGAAACCCACTCGCTGAAGTGGAATTTGAGACTTGTTTTGTGGGTCCACCGATCTGTGCTTCTGAGAAGATGGAACTTGCCACGTATGAACATCCATTGAGCAAATTTACAATTGGTAAGGAGTTACAGGTGAATACGATTAAGTTCAACAAGAGTAATGGACAACCCGTTTTCTGTGGTGAGAAAGACGATCTGGAGAGTGCAATGACCAGTGTGATGACATTTGATGATTAGGGGAAGAGATATGAGTAAAGAGGGAATGAACACTTGATATTTAAGGAATCTTTTTATGACGTTGTTTTTTCTATTTTCGCTGTGTTTGATGCTATATTAATGGGAAATATTTACAGGCTTGACTAATTTATGAATCTATATGACGTAGAATAGGAACGTTGGGTGACACTGAGAAGGTAATGGTGGTGTCCGGTTGCACACAGACCGCAAATCATGGATAGTGATAATAAAAGACATAGTTTCAACAATAGCTCATTTTTATAGAGCATGGCTTTAACTACTCTTGAAAGCGACCGAATTCAAAACTATCAATCCACTGAAAATTTTGCAAAACCCAAAAACTATTACTTTACTCTAATAGTTGCATCAAGTACTTGATTGAAAACCCCAACACCACAATAATTTAATACTCTCCTTCCGTTAGACATAGATCTTATTTTTTATTTATCTACATTTATTTTCAATACTATAACATGAATTCTAATAATGATTCAATGATAGTGATATACCGAACTTATAAATATGGTTAATCACACAGTTTTGATTTTTAACAACGATTAATGCTTTTCTATCGAACACCAATCACTGAAAAATATACGTTAAAGAAGAAGAAAAATGGGAAAGAGAGAGAAAAAAAGGGGGTGTTTTAAGGTGATGGGATGTTGGTGGTTTCTTTGTTGATGCTCATACCTTCGTAATTGAAAGCGTCATACTTCAGGGCAAATATGTCATAAGCACACTCCTTAATATCGGAGCCATAGAATTCCCACTTGGACTCGACAGACTCATCCTCAGAATAAGTGTAGATCATTTGGGACTTGACATCACGAATCTGGGCCTCGTCAAAGTAGTTGTATGGTGTCAAGATGAATGAAGACTGTGCGGTGTTGAATATGGTTATTGGGACGTCCTGAGTGTTTGGCAAGTGATGGAGTCCGAGATTGACCCAAGCGACAACGTCTTCGCCTTCAAGTGAGTCGCCATCAAAGAAGTCGTAGAACTTAACTGCTGGATCGTAAATGTCATGTGCGTTAAAGACGTTCGACGAGAATGGCTCAGAGTCTTTGTGCTGCGTGAAGCAGACGTCATGATTGGCCCATTGTGCCTGGTTGACAAGTGTCACGGACTCGTTGACGATTCTGTGAACAGGCGAAGCACCTGGGACAATTCTGTAAGCTCTTGGGGATCCCCACTTGTTCATCTGATCGGAAGATTCGACTAAAAGGGCGCCAGCTCCGTTGGCAGGCCAGGTGATCTTAGCGTCGTCTTCGGTCTCGATCAAGGAGGACACTCTCTTCTTAACGTGGTATTCTGTGCCGGGGGCCCAAGGGAACTCTTGGGTCTCCTTAATGAAGTCCACTGATCTGATCTGGTTTTGTGTTCCACCAATGTCGAGGTCGACCTTGTAGTTGAGAACGTGGTCATGGAAGGAACCGGACAGCGTCTTGCCAATTCTGTAACCAAAGTCTTCAGAGGTTGCGTTGACGTAATAAGATCCCTGAATGTAACCAGCTGCACGGACGGAGACCTCGATGGTACCATCAATGAAGAACTTGTAAGCAAAGTTGTAGTCGTAGTTGCCGATGGTGGTGACGGTTCTCAAGACAAACGTTGGGTTCTTGTTAACAGTGACGTACTCAGAAGCAACGTGTCTCGAGATTGGATAGTCTTCGAGGAACTCGTATGCACAGTAGGAGTTGTTCTGGTAGTTGTTTTGGCCAAATGAGTGCCACGAGACGTTGAAGTACTCAGCATTGTAAGGGCAATCATAACCTGGGACGAGTCCCCATGCCTCGTTACCGAAACCGTAGGCAGAGTCCAAGAAGACAGTGTTCATCTGGAAAGGATCGTCACCAGCATACTCAGCAATGGCCTCCTGTAAGCCGAGCTCATAGAGGATTCTCTCACCTTTGAACTTGACGTCGTAAAGGGCCATACCACGGTCTCTGTCCCATGCGACAAAGAACTCCCAGTCCATCCAGGTGAAGTATCTATCTGTCTCAGAGTAAGTCCAACGGCGTCCATCTGGCTCCACGGAGACTGGTGGCTGTTTCTCATCGAGGTCTCTATTGCCTGAGACGTAAGCCGGGAAGGTCCAGTCTGTTTCGTTGCTGAGCACCTGAGGAAGAATCTCCATTTCGCCAGAGTTGTAAGCTTCAACAAACTCTGCAGTGGAGTTGTACAAGGTAGTGCCATAGAACCACTTCTGGATTGAGTAGCCGTTAAGGTCACGACCAGAGATGTTGGCGAGGAAATAAAGACCATGAGAAAGCACATCGCCAGCATCGAATTCGTTGGTGCCAAACACTGCGGACCAGGAACCTAAGAAGCCCGTTTCTTCGTCATAGTGCAATGGATCGGTGTTCCAAATTTCGAGAGTGGAGTTATCAAGACCGTATGTTGGGGACTTGGTGATGTCCTCGATCACTGGACGCACAGCATCATCCATGAAGACAGACTCAACAAGAGCGTAGTACAATTCCGAGCGGTGGCCGTCTTGGTATCCAACCTGGAAGGACACCTTGTTCTTGTAGTTAAGCCAGTTGAGTGGTCGGATCACTGTGTCTTCAGAGATTGGCAATGGGCCGATCTGGTAAGTTTCCCAGTAACCTTCTGGGAACTCAGGGTCGGCAAAGTCCTCACCACCAAAGAACATCACGGCCTTGGCGTAACGAGGAGGAGTAGTGGCGTTGGAATCCAAGTAGGAGAGTGCATCGGTCTTGTTTGGTCTTAGGGTATCGATCCACATGACGTAGTTGTCGTACAAGGTGGAGTTTTCGTATGCTGTGAGGTTGAAGGTCTCAGTGAGCAGCGCATAAACTTCATTAGTCTCCTCATCGGTGAGCTCAGCCCAGATGTTGGACTTGTCTGGGGTAGCAAAGTCCGGGGTAGTTGGGAAGCAAGTTGAGAAGGTGGAAGTGGAGTTAGCGTAGCGTTTCATCAATGCCTCGTGGGTTCTCTTCTTAAGTGCTTCCTTAGAAGTGTGAATGGAGTGTGGCATTGCCTCTGCAACCAGCGCAGAGGCAGCCAGTGCCACAATGGCTGAGCTGGTACTCAGAAACTTCATGGCTATCGACAGTGATGTTGAAGGAAATGTCGTCAAGATGACGGAAGGCAGAAAGTAAAACCATTTCTCTCGCTCTTATATATATATATATATATATATATATGTCCCGACTTGATTACTCATCTATACCTTATCTCTCATTCTCGTTCTGTCTATCTCCCATTCTCGGGTAACGTCTGTTTTGGGAAATTACATGCTTGTGTCTTTTTGTCTTTATTAAATCGCAGATCCCTTGCAGATGCAGATAAAGCAAAAAATGTGCAATTAGGTGGAGATTGTACCCCATTAGGAAATCTCCCTCTTAATTAAATACAGTAAGCCCAACGGAATTGGAGTCCTTTTTTGAGGTTTTGAGAAGAGAGATAGACTCCTTATCAGTCTACAAGGGTTGGTTCTCCATTTAAGATTTGATGGTTGAGGGGTGAACATGGGGACCCTGATTAAAATGACTTGGTGCCCTTCTTCTTCCCACCTGCCCACTTTCTACGATTCAATTGAGGAAGATAGAATACATTTACAACTTAAATTTAAAACTACAGGAAAGCAAGACAATCTCAATAGGAATTTCTCGTCATGACATTCCGTTTATTGCTGCCATCTCTTTTCCACTTCGGTGGGTGCTTTTTGCTTATCTCGAAACCCCCAAAATTCGAGACTTTCTTCTCTCGGGCCCGATTGGCTATCTCGGTCCTCGGGTAAAAGAAACAAGGATGAAAGGGCCACTTTCACTTTCTCTTTCCGAAAGCACCAACATTTCCGTTCCAGTTTTAGTCTTCTGTGTTAAAAAGAGGTCTAAGTTTTCTCTTGGTCCCCTAAAAAGGGGGCAAAGAAAAAGCAAGGTTAATGACCCAAATTGAGATCCTTACATCCCGACGGCAAATCCGAGCTCGAGCCCCCTCCCACCGGATGCCGATAACAGCAGCTCCAGAATATATCCTTTCGTTTTTTTCATAAACGAACAATCACCGATTCCACTTCTGAAAAGAATTGAGCGTTACTACTATTGCTAGAGGGATTCTGAGCACAAAATTTAACCATAACATACTCTTATATATATAATTTTTATATGTCATTCCAGCCAAAACAAACTGCAACTCATCTGAAGTCATGATGAGTTTTACCTTTCCAAGGGTTATATATATAATAGATCTTTGAATGTATAAACAGATCCAACAGTATAAATAAGAGAAAAGAAAAAAAATATAAGAAAAGAAAAGAGAATGAAAGAACCAAAATTAATATTCAACTCAAATCAGGAAGAAGACCACAGACAAGATACCAGTCAAGCTGAGGCGTAAACCATTAGCACCGCCTTCAAACACAGAGATGATGGATGCAGTGGAAGAGGACTCCACAGAAGTGGACAAGAGCGTGGAAAGAGCAGCGGTAGTAGAAGGAACAGCAGAATCAGCAGAAGTTGTAACAGCAGGGGCAGAAACAGAAGGAGTAACAGAAGAAGACTCACCATAGAACGTCGAGTACAATGTGGCAGTCTGGTGTACAGTAGTGTCTTTATCAGCCGATGATTCAACAGAGATGGCTGGAGCCGGGGTATTTTGAGCTAGAGAAGACTCTGGAGCAGAAGTGGCAAGAGTGGTTGGAGCTGGAGCTGGAACAGATGAAGAAACCACATCAATGTTCATAACAGCCGTACTCAAAGAAAGAACGGAGGAAGCACTCTCCCCAGAAGTCAATGGACAATATGAGGTATACTCGGTAACAACACCAGATGACGTCTCAGTAACAACAGTAACACCAGTAGTGACTGGACTTGCAAAGCAAGACTTCTCATCACAAGATGTCACGGTGAAAGTGGTGGTGTCGATATCCTGAGTGTAAGTGGATGTGAGTACTGGTGCAGAGGAAGTCTCCAAAACAGAAGACGTTTCAAGAGTCGTCGAGGAGACTGCAGAAGATGTCTCTGGAGAAGACTTCGAAGTAGAAGATTCAACAGGTGTCACTGGAGCAGACGACTCAGCAACAGAAGAGGTCATTGAGGTAGACGACTCAGCAACAGAAGAGGTCTCTGAAACGGAAGTCTCAGAAACAGCAGACGACTCAACAGAAGATGCCACAGAAGCAGACGACTCAACAGACTCTGAGGAAGTCAATGGACAGTACGTAGTGTACTCTGTAACAACACCAGATGTGGTCACAGTAACAACAGTGACACCAGTAGTGACTGAACCAGTGGAGCAAGCATTGTTCTCACAGGACGTGATGGTGACGACGGTAGTGCTAACATCGTCAGTGTAAGCAGTGGATGTGGACCCTGGAGCAAGAGAAGTCACTGAAGTAGAAGATGCTGGAATTGAAGAGGCTGGAGCAGATGAAGTCACCAAGGATGAGGAGGAACCTGTAACAGATGCTGGAGATGAGGATACGCCCGCGACAGAAGATTCAGAAGTTGAAGAGGATACACTGGAAGTTAGGATAGAGCTCGACAAAGTAGTCTTCGAGGAATGATGTGGATGAGTCTTCGTTTTACTGGAAGTAGACAAAGTCTCTTGAGAAGAGGTCACTGGAATAGAAGACACAGGAGCAGAAGACTCAACAGACTCTGAGGAAGTCAAGGGACAGTATGTGGTGTACTCTGTAACAACACCAGATGTAGTCACAGTAACAACAGTGACACCAGTAGTGACTGAGACAGTGGAGCAAGCATTGTTCTTACAGGACGTGATGGTGACGACGGTAGTGCTAACATCGTCAGTGTAAGCAGTGGATGTGGACCCTGGAGCAAGTGAAGTCACTGAAGTAGAAGATCCTGGAACTGAAGAGGCTGGAGCAGATGAAGTCACCAAGGATGAGGAGGAACCTGTAACAGATGCTGGAGATGAGGATACACCCGCGACAGAAGATTCAGAAGTTGAAGAGGATACACTGGAAGTTAGGATAGAGCTCGACAAAGTAGTCTTCGAGGAATGATGTGGATGAGTCTTCGTTTTACTGGAAGTAGACAAAGTCTCTTGAGAAGAAGTCACTGGAACGGAAGACTCAACAACAGCTGATGTCACTGGACTAGAAGACTCTACATAAGAGGTAACTGGAGCAGAGGAAGTCTCTGGAACGGAAGCTTCAGAAACAACAGAGGACTCAGTAGCAGAAGAGGTCACAGGAGCAGAAGACTCCACAGACTCTGAAGAAGTCAATGGACAGTATGTGGTGTACTCTGTAACAACACCAGATGTGGTCACAGTAACGACAGTGACACCAGTAGTGACTGGAACAGTGGAGCAAGCGTTGTTTTCACAGGACGTGATAGTAACAACGGTGGTGCTAACTTCGTTAGTGTAAGTGGTAGATGCGAGTACTGGAACAGTGGAAGACTCTGGAGCAGACGAACCTGGAGCTGAAGAGACTGGTGAAGAGGAAGTCACTGGAGTGGAAGATCCTGGAGCAGAGGAGGCTGGAGCAGAAGAGTACACACTGGAAGTATCGGAACTCAGGATAGAGCTCGACGTAGTCTTCGATGAGTGGTGTGGATGAGTCTTGGATGAGTGATGTGGATGAGTTTTCGTCTTACTAGAAGTAGACAAGATCTCTGTAGCAGAAGAAGTCTCTGGAATAGAAGAGTACTGAGTGGAGGCTTCAGAGGACAAAGTAACGCTCGACAGAGTAGTCTTCGAAGAGTGGTGTGGGTGAGAGTTGGACTCACTGGAAGTGGTATGGTATTCAGAAGAGAACGTCTGGGAGCTATATTCATACGAGGAGGTGATACCAGCAGAAGACGATGGAGTAGCAGAACCGGTTGGCTTTGTCCAAGAGTGTGTAGTGGAGCAGAAGTTAGATGGCTTGTCAGGACAATGCGGACCTCTTGAAGGCTTAGTGGTAAAGCAGGTGGTGGTAGGCGGTTCGGTGCAATCCAAGGTGTACGTGGTAGTCAGTTGAGTCTTGGTATAACAGTCACCCTTAGTAGTGGAAGGAATAGAATCAGAAACGTCAATACAGTTGGATCCACCAGAGGTACTGCGCTTACCGAGTAAGACATGACCTTCTTCAGCATCGAAACCCAAGAACAAATCGGCGAAGAAAGAGTAACCGAATTCAAAGGAGTCACCCTTTGCAATAGAAGTGTCAAAGGTACAGTACTTGGAGCCCTCAATGGTGGTAATGAACTTGGAGGCAGAACAACTGTGGGAGAAGTCACCGAAATCAAAAGTCAAAGAGTCAGCAGCTGAGCACTCAAAGATGTAGTCATCAAAAGTGGCATCGTAGTAAGCACCAAAGTAGTTCAACATGGCCAAGTAGATATCATGTGGAATGGTAAGACCATTGGCGGAGCCAGAGTTGAAAGTAAACTTGTAGTTGTTTCCACCAGTGAGGGACGTGCATCCACCAAGGAAGTCCCAAAGCTTAACAGTCCAGGAGTTGTCATCAATACACTTCAAGGCCCAAAGATTACCTTCGAACTTAGAGGTATCAATACCACCAAAAGTGAAAGCATCCTCAAAGGCTCCACAGACGGAGAAGAACTTTCTCTTGATCAAGTCACCGGAGAAGAGGTAGTCCAGGAAGTTTGTTGAGGATTCACCATTGTAGCACAAGCCCAGAACGTTGTCACCAGAGGATCCAGCAGAGCCGTAACCAAAGTCGATGTCACAGAAGTTGGAGCCCTCAGAGTCAAAGAAGAAGGTATCAGATGCTTTAGAACCGGACCAAGAGTGACCCCAGCCAGTAGTACCAGAGAAGGAACCAGAGATCTCCTTCCAAGAGGAGGACTCAGAGCCCTGGTAGGATCCGGAGCCGACAAAAGAGTTAGAGGAGCCAGTATCCAAGTTGCAGTAGACTGGAGACTTCTGGGAGCCAAAATAGAACTCAGACCCTGGACAGGAAGATGAAGAATAGTGACCATTTCTCTTCTTGAGACTGTTATCAGTTGTGACATTGACCTTGATGTAGGCATTCGCTTCGGCAATGAAGAGAGCCACAGCGAAGAGTGCTGACTGTGACAACTGCATTCTGTGAAAGAGAATGATAGGGGGTATCGAGAGGAAAGGAGAATGTGCCTCGGAAGTGATAGACCATGTACAATATGGATAAGACAAGGGGGCAAGAATCGCCCTTATATACAAGAATTCTGGAGAAGTAGAATTGGAGGAATGTGGCACATATCCAGGAGCAATGACAAAGTATTAAGCTCCAAAAGCAAGAAACGCCTGATTCTATGTTTGGAACATACCATTGTGCAACACAGGAGCACATACTCGTCAGCACTCCTTGTGAATGATGGGAATGCCCAGATCTGGCTAACATTAAAATAAAAGTATTTTTGTTAGAGCTGTTTCGCTTGAGGGAAGGCGTCCCGGTGCATGAGGGCTAAAAAAAAAATTGCACACCATTCGATGCATACAGAAGTGGCTCTCATTCCGATCTCTGGTTTCTGAGGAAACAAAGAGAGATTAGCAGATTTAAACAATGCGTAGAGGTGAGCAACTGCGGGTTGGAGAATGTGCGTTATACGATCATTTTGTTAATGTGTTCTTCTTCCTCAGGGGGCGGCACACACTCTAGAGGAGAAACTGTAACTGAAAGGAGACATACAACAACAAAGGAAGTAAGGGGATTGTAGGGGCAAAATAAAATCTTCAATTCCATGGGATGCACATAAACGAACACATACTGAGAGCGCTTTTCCCGCCACAAAGGAAGAACTAGCGCTGTACTTGGTGGGGGGGGGGATTTCACATATCGCTATGTTTGTTTTAAGGGGAATGTGCGTATACATTTCGCGAATAATAAGAGTAAGGGGAAGGAAGGCCTTTGTTACATTCCGAAGATCGCGACGATCGCACGCAGGGTCAGCGTAAATGTTTTTGTGTTGGAACAAACGGTCGGCCTGCATGGCCGCTTAACTTCTCTATTTATCCCCCCTTACTTCGCTTGTAATTGCATTCCTTCTGCGCTATGTGCACCGCATGTATATCAAAAAAAAAATCGTACGGATGAAGCTAGTGTGTGGTATGATGTAGCAATACAGTACTCCCACAGGTTTTTGGGAACCCAGGTGTAATAATAGATTGGATCTCGATAGATCTCGACCAGTGCTCAATCAGGCTTAACGCACAGAGTGATAATAAAACTCTATCCATAACCTCCAGTTTCCATTCCGAATTCAGAAGTCAAGATAGAAAACTAGATAAATACGGATACGAGCAAAGAATACTACTGCTATTTTTATTATGCAGCATACCTTGGGAAAAAATTATTAAACGTGTCGTTGAGAACAACTTAGCAAATCCACGAGGTCGTATTTATTGAAAGTAGAGAACATTGAGCAAATCTGCCAACTTAGATCTAGATTTCCTCTCCAATAAGAAACACCAAGAGCCACCACTAAGGAACCCCTGAAATTAATACCAGTAAACAAGTACTACAGTGTTTGTCAAAGAGTAAGATAAAATTGTAAAAAGGTACAAAAACAAAGACCTTAAAAAGGAAAAATATACAAAACAAAACAAAGCAACGCAACACACTTTTCTTTCTTTTTTTTGTTTTTTTGTTTTTTTAAAATAATATTCTAATGATAATCACTTTCCCAAGTTTTCTCAGAATGAGTTACCAAAACCTTGCCCAGTTGGCTGGTAGCCCAAACCAGCAGCACCGTTGGTGATCATCAATCTCTGGTTACCAAGAACTGGCTGCTGCTCCTCACCCCTCGCCTTCTCCTCTCTAACCTTCAAGTCATTCAACAACTTGGCAATGTTCTCACTTCTCTCTCTCTCAACAGTGATCATGTATGGCTTAATGTAGTCGCCCAACTCATGAAGCCATGCCAACTCGAGCACCTTATCGTAGCGAATGAGTTCGTAAGCACTGTACAACAAGCCGATGAATGCCTCATTGTTACCCGTCTCAACAAAGTAAGTCAACAAGTCCTCAGCAATTTCAGTGTTATTGGAAATAGAAGCAGTCTCAATTGCATCCTTCCACAACTGGTCAGCCTTCAAGATAGACAAAGCCTTGTTCCACTTCTTACTGTTTCTGTAAAGACGAGCAGCAATCTGTCTGAAGAAAATGAGTTCATGCTTCTCCAATCTAGCAGCTAGATCAATGGCATCGAACTTGTCATGAATGTCAACGACAGTTCCCAAAGTCTCATAGTCCTCCTCCTCAATCAGCAAGTCGTGGTAAGCAGCATTGACAACACTGTTATTCTTCTCCAACACACTGATCAAGAATGGCTTAACCAATGGCAAGTTGTCAGACTTCTGGAAGATTCTAACAGTTCTTGGCAAATCAATTCTTGGAGTCAAAACTGTCAACAAATCGGTAACCAAGGATGGGTGCTCATTGACGTAGAAGTTGATAGCCTTGTAGTAAATCTCCAAGTTGGCAACCTTGACAATAATCTCCTTGAAAGAAGAGTGATCAAAGGAAGAAGCAGCCTTGTCAATCATCGTCAAGGCTGCATTGTCCCATTCATCATAGTGAGCATACAAGAAGATCAGCTCAGGCCACAAGTGAGCATCCTCTGTGGCTCTAATAACCTTTGGGATGTTGATTCTGGACCAGAACAACTTCAAGTGTTCCAGAGTCTTGGATGGGTTGTACTTGGTGTACAAGATTGCCAACTCAGTGAACATACCCATGTGAGCTCTCTCCAAACTCAACCCGGCTTCGAACAAAGAGATCAACTCATTAAAGTGACCTTCAGATTCGTACTTCTCAACAAGCTCGTTCAACTCATCAGCATGAACAATCAAGTTCAAACCACAAATTTGTGCAAGACGGAACTCCTTGTGCTCCAAACAAGCATCGTTCACCTGCTTCCAGACCTTAATGTTAGAGGCCTTTCTAGCACACTCAACAGCAGATTGGTAGTCGTCCAAGAAGACCAAGGTGGAGGCCAACTTAGAGTAGTTGGAAACGGAAGAGTACAGCAACTTAGCGGCCTTGTAGTCCTTACGGTCGTACAACTTGTCACCAATCTCGTTCAAGTCGGCAACGTTGGAACCATTGAGGAATTTCTCAATCTCATCCAGCTTGTTCAACTCAGCATAGGCAATGATGATCTCTCCATCAATCTTTGGCTCCTTCAATGTCTGTCTAGCGACAAGCAAGTACTTGATCAACTCCTCGAACTTACCAGCAGAGTCAGCAATGTCAATAACGGCCTCATAGTTGGATGGGTCATTGGCTTTGATGTAGGACTCAATAGCCTCTGGAATTCTCAAACCGTTCAATTGAGCAGAACCAAGCTGACTCCACAACTCTGGAGCACCAATCTTTTCGGCAAAAGTCTCACCTCTGTCCAACGACATAATATCGTCAACCAAGACAGACATAGCCTTAGAGTACAACTCCTTCTTCTGATAGATCTCAAAGGCCTCCTCGTGCAAGCCAGCCTCGGTACAAAGAGCACCAATCTCAGATGGGTCATACTCATCGAGCTTCTCAATATAGCTCATGACCTTGGTTGGCTCAACCTTGATAGCAGTGAGCATCAACAAACCCTGCAAGGATGGGTTCTCGCTGAATGGAGATGGCTCTAATATGATCTTCTCCAACAACTCGATAAGCTCCAAGGTCAAACCATTGTCCATGAAGGCCTTGACAGTAAGAGAAACGGGCTCAGCATCAGTCGATTCTGGAACAGCAGTACCAACAACCTGATCAATCAACTGTCTTCTGTGGATGTTGTCCTCAGACAAGACGGCGTTCCACAGAGTAGGGTCAGATCTTCTCAACAAGTATCTGGCCTGGTACTTATACATGGCATTCTCGTTGGTGATTCTGATCAGCTCCTCGTCGTTCTGACCTTTGTCGTAGGCAATGTAGGCCAGGTATGGATCTCTCTTTTCACAGTAACGACCGACTTCCAAGCTGTCATAGTTATCATTCTCCTTCAAGAACTTTTCTGGGTTGTTGTTGGAGTCAATGTAGATCTTGGCCAAGGTGTTGAAGACAGCTCTGTCCTGGACACCGGAGTTCAAGGTGGCCTCCAAGAATGGCAACAACAACTTCAAACGGTTTCTTTTCTCAACCTCAGCGGTCAACTCAGCAATTGGAACCTGACCCAGAACAGATTGGATCAAGTTCTGGATTACATGTTCATCACAGTCAACATCGAGCAAAGCAGCAACAACCTGTGGGGTCTTGGATGGGTTGACCTGCTGGACATAAACTTCAATGAATTTGAAGAACTGGTGCTTGTACAAGTACAAGACCAAGTCGTGGACAAAGTTGAAACGGTCACAAACAATGATCAAAGGCAGCTGGTCCTGAAGATTGGCATCCTTCAAGAAGTTCTTCACCTTCTCGGCATCATAAACGTTGTTGTCCTTAACAACACGCTCAATCTCCTTGACCTGTCCAAGCTTAGCAGCAGCACTAATGTATTTGAAGACAACGTCCTTGTCATCAGTCAAGTTAACAATTGAGGCCAAGTAGTAGTACAGACCCTCATAGCACTTGAAGTCTTCAAACAACTTGATCAGTTGAGCAGAACCGAGCAAGTCAGAGTACTTGGTGGCAACCTGAATGACAATCTGCAAGTTCTGAGCCATGTTATGGTCTAAAAGGGCCTTCAAGGCAATCATCGACTGCTCAACATTCAACTTACCAAAGTAAGCAACCAACCAGTCGGCTGGGATGGCCGTGGTGTTGACGATAACTCTCTTAATGTCCTTGATGTCAGAGTAGTTCTCCAAGGCTCTTTGTGGCAAACCAGCCTTCTCAGATAACTGAGCAATGGTCTGTCTGTCGTACTGGTGGAACATATCGTTACCCATAATGGCGTCAGCAACTTGTGGGGCATGCAGCAAGTTGATCTCCAAAAGTCTGGTCTGCAAGTGACCCTGAGCCGGGGAGTCATCCTTCAGGGCATCAAGCAAGAACGATGTACCCTGCTGGATGAAGTTCTGGGAGAAGAAGATATCAGCAATCTTCTCAACATCAATTTGAGATGAAGTAGCTGGGGAGTTAAGCAAAGAGACAGCAAACTCAGAAGCCTTGTCTGGGTTAGTTCTCAGTAAGTTAGAGATCAAAACAACAAAGTTTGGTTGGAAGCCAACCTTCTCACAGTATGGGACAATCTTGTCAAACTCGCCGAGCTCAGCAAGAGCAGAGGTAACCTTTGGATGAGTCTTGGCTCTGAGGTAGATAGCCAAAGCAAGCTGGACATCGAATGGCTTAACAATATCACCAAGCTCCTCAGAAGACGTCAACTTGTCCTCCTTCAACCATTTCTCAAAAAGCTGCTTTCTATCCTGCTGCAATACTGGCTTAGCCAACTCAATGGTCTCAAATTGGTTCAATTGACCCTTGTCCAACAAAGTGGAGAAGTACTGCAAGATTGGAGAGATAGAACCTGGAGCAGCCTGTATGTTCTTCAGCTTCTGGATAGTCTGTGGAGTTCTCAACTGCTCAGAAGAAGCAGCAACCTTGGCAGCATTGGCGTAATCACCTTGTTGCAACAAAGTATCAAACTGCTGCAAGAATAAGTTCTCAGCACCAGGCAATCCACCTCTAGATGCCATAGACAAAGCGAGTGGAACATTGGAAAGCTTGTTCAAGATGTATGGGATCAACTTGTCTTTAGCAATCTCAACAGCAAGAACCTGACCCTGCTTGTTGATAGCGAGGATACCGTTTTTGTCGTCGTAAGAGGAGGCAATGAACACTGGAGTAGCAGTGATTCTGTTGACAAACAAGTTCGAACCAGACTCCAAATCATACAAGTGAATGAAACCGTATTTTGTCAAGAGATAAACGATACCATACTTCTTGGAAATTTGAAGAGAGATTGGGAAATCGTTGGCGGCATCAGGTGGGAAGAAGATCTCTACGTTCTTTTTCTGGAATGGTGGGTTGTTAGCATCGTGGTCAATCTCAATGATGTGCAATTGGCCACCGGTAGCGGTTCTGTTACCACAAACAAACACTTGGGTACGAGAAGCACCACCATCCAGCTGCAAGGAACTGAAAGCAGCAACGTGACCTTCAATAGCCTGAGAAACGGCTCTCTGCTTGGAGTAGAGCTGGATCTTACCAGCAATGCGGCCATTCTCTTGGGTGATACCAACAACGGCAAACCAGTCTGCATTCTCATTGGCAACAAAGTTGATAATTTGGGCGTTGTTCAAGTTTGCGTGTCTTTGAGTCAAAAGCACTGGGCCAGAGGAGGCATTTCCATCAAAGATATTCCAAGTGTAGATGGATGAAGCGGTGACAAGACCAATGTACTTGTCATTGAGCCACTTCCAAAAGATGACAGGCTCGGACATGTTGAAGGATTTGAGCTTCTCTTTGGTGGACAGGTTAAAGATCTGGATTGTGGTTCCATTGGCTCTGAGGGAAATAACAAACTCAGATGGGTGCAAGATGGCATTATCAGCAGACATGTTCTTTCTGGTGACATTGTTACCGTTGTGGAGGTCGACAATGGCAACAGTGTTGGCACCATTAACTTGTTCACGGACAACGACGTACTTGTCAGATTCGAGCGTGGTGGAACGGAACTCGAGGGAGCTTGGGTTGATTCCCAAGGAGGTGAGGTCCGTGAGCTCCGTGAACTCGATCGGTATATCAGCCATTGTGGAGACTTAGTGGCTCTATAATGTGTAGATAGGGAAGCTAATGCGATGGAACTTCGGTGTGTAGCAAAAAAAGGGGGCAGTAGTATGTGGGGGTGGCTGTTTGATGCTTATTAGTGGAATACACAAGCGGCAAGAAGAAAAGCTCTGGTAGACGGACAGGTGGGCGATATTGTTCGTCGAAAGAGTCTAATTGTTTTAGCTTGTTGTCCGTGGTGTGTGGGTTCCAATTAGCGCTGACTGCTCTTGTGGATTTAACGGTGTAACAAGGTGGGAAATTGCCTCGCAATTCGTCGTTGATTTGCCCCTTCCGCCCCGAAAAGGTCCTGGACTGGAAAGAGCGCGAGGGCTGGCGGGCGCGACCAGACCTGGTTTGTGCCACACGAAATACCACCTGGCAAGATTTGGTAGAGGTGTACGGGTTTTCCACTATTCTCGTTGCCGGGGTAACAGATGACCAGCAGTATATACTTTGTTGAGAGGTCTATTATTTATTGCAGCCTTATCTTTACTTGAACAGCGTGGTCAGATCGAACTCACCATTGACCTTTTCCATCACACCATCCTCTGTGACGATACCATCAATGAGATTGTGAGGAGTGATATCGAAGGATGGGTTCCAAACTGAGATACCAGGAGCAGCGACTCCGACTTTACCAGTCATAGCTATACCATCTTCATTCAAAACAACTGTGTTGGTATTTAGATCGACCACACCACCACTGACGTTCTGCAGTTCATTAGCTGGTCTCTGTTCTACAACGATATCATCTCCATGTTCTGTGTTCATGTCAATTGTAGTCTTTGGAGCCACAACGAGGAACTTGATACCGAACTGTTTACAGATGAGGGCCAGTTGATAAGTACCAATCTTGTTGGCAGTATCACCATTCTTCACTATTCTGTCCGCACCAACGACGCATGCCTTGACTGGGACATTGGTGGAGTCTTTGTTCAATGTGGAGACGAGGTATGTCACCATGGAATCTGTAATTAGTGTTGATGGGATCTTCTCGTATACGAGTTCGTAGGAAGTGAGACGGGCACCTTGGTTATATGGTCTTGTCTCCAGTGGGTAAGCACGAGAGAGTTTGATGGCCTTGTCATCTAGTTTGGACTTTTTGGTTGGTGGCTCTGGAGCGTCATCATTGTTTGTAGATCTGAAGGATTGTGCATGTTTCCAGAGAGATCTGATAACCCCAAGAGCAGTACCGTATCCAGAAGTGGCCAAAGAGCCAGTGTTACAAATAGTAAGGATACTGAACTCTCCTTCGAAGCCCTCCTGCTTCAAGTTGTTCAAGATCCACTCTTTACCGTTCTCACCTAGCTTGACATTGTTTGTGTAGTCATCGTCGATCAAATCACAGCCAAACTTTAAGATCTCCGGGAAGAGTTCATCGATGGCAGTAGCCTGTGATGCTTCTACGATCTTCTTGATCTCAGTGATGGCATTACCCAAGTTGACAGCTGTTGGTCTCGAAGTAACCAAATAGTCCAGTCTTTCCAACAAAGTCCTCTTGACGTTATTGATGTTCAGCAGGTCGTAGTATCCCTGGTTGGAGTTTTTACCACCAATGTAGTGACTCAGCTCAATGACCACACTGAGAGCACCAACAATGGCGATGGCTGGGGCGCCTCTGACTTGCATCAACTTGATAACTCTGTAGGCATCGGCGATTGTGTGGATTGCGATGTACTTTGTAGCGTAGGGAAGGAGGAGTTGGTCGAGAGTGGACAGGGTGAACGATTCTCTGTCGAACTTGATAGCCTGGAGAGCAGACATGATTATGTTGACTTTGTTAGGGGGGTAGTGGGCTGGTGCTACATCCGTTCGAGGAGGAGAAATTATTGGCAATTCCCTTCTTTTCTCTCATGCGCGCGAGAGCTATTTGAAGTCAGCAGCTGTGGTGGGAAAGCGGAAGGGTAATTATACAAGTATATGGGGTCCTATTTATTCATACTACTTTTCCATAGTTTTAAAAGAGAAGACTCATCTATTTCGTATCTAATTGCCAAGTTTATTTTTACTCGGACAGAACCTTGACCTCGTTCTCGATGAAGGCCTTCTCTGGGACCTCACCGGTTGGGATACCGAAGACAAGCTGGGCCTGAACATTCCAGGTCTCTGGGACCTTACCCTTCAAAGCAGCCTCGACAATTGGGTTGTAATGTTGGAGGTGACCACCAAGACCGAGCTCACCAATGGCGGACCATGTGTTGATCTGGGCGGCACCGTTAGAGGTGGCGGCGAAGATTGGGAAGTAGTCAGCGTACATGGCAAACTGCTCCTGCATACCCTTGATGGTGGTGGAGTCGTCAAAGAAGACGACAGAACCGTAAGCCTCGTTCTTAGCGGAGAGAGGTCTTGTCTTAGCGGCTTCCTGTGGCATGGCGTCAGCAACGGATTGCCACACAGACTCGTGGAGTGCACCAGTGATGACAACAGCACGGATGGACTGCATGTTGAAGGAGGTTGGGGTGTGCTTGACAAAGTGCTGGACAATCTCCTGGATCTGCTCAATGGTGACACCTTCTGGGAGGGCCTTCTTAAGCTGGTACTGGGTTCTTCTAGCGGTATAGGACTTGAGGATAGTTTGGAGGGCGGACATTTTATTTCTGTGTTTGTGAGTGGTAGTTGTTGTTGTTGGTAATTGACTCCAAAACGGGAAGGGTGAAGAGGGTAGTTGGTGTGTCTTATATACAGTTGGAAAAATAAACAGAAAGGGGGGGGGCTGATTATAAATTGATGAAAGTGCGCCACACCTACCATAACGATCATTAGGTAAATAATGTATGTGCGGGTGTAGTAAAGTTCGCTTGTCAGAGATTACTAAAATGACTAAGTTGGTGCTAAAGCGCGGTTAACGGATTTGACTTCGGGTTTCTTATATGGGGGAATGTATGTTTCTTTTTTGTTTATAAACAGGCGATTATTAACGGCAACGTAACAATGTCCGTTTGAGTTATATGTGTAATGTAATCAAATGTTGACTGCATTTATTATTAGAGATCTAATCAATGTATAACAAGATTCCTCGGGTGGGAACTCCTGTGGTCGTAAGTTGGTTCATCGCTGAGTGTTGCAGGGTAACACTTTCCTGGGACTAGTGTGATGAATCAATGAACTTCTATTTAAGACACTACAACCTATATTACTCTAAACAATGAGGTTTTACTTATTGAATTAAAGATCTTTCACATACCCGCAGTCTTCTTATCGACGTGTTCGGGTGGAGGTGTAAGGGTTTTCCCTTTTTTTTTTCTCTCCCATCAGCATCATCTTTTTTTCGTCCCGGTCCCTTCTTTTTTCAATCTTTTTGGTTGATGCTCTTCTCCTTGCTTCCTAGGCTTCTAAGAAAAACACCACTACTACAAAGAAAAACACTAGTTACAATGGTTGAACTTACACATCCAACTATTAAAGACGGCTGGTTCCGCGAGATCTCCGACACAATGTGGCCAGGCCAGGCCATGACCTTGCGTGTCGAGAAGATCCTCCACGTGGAGAAGTCCCTATACCAGGACGTCCTTGTCTTTAAGTCCACCGACTACGGTAACGTCTTGGTCCTCGACAACGTCATCCAGGCCACCGAGCGTGATGAGTTCTCTTACCAGGAGATGATCACCCACCTCGCTATGAACTCCCACCCAAACCCAAAGAAGGTCCTCGTCATTGGCGGTGGTGACGGTGGTGTTCTCAGAGAGGTTGTCAAGCACGACTCCGTCGAGGAGGCTTGGCTCTGTGACATTGACGAGGCTGTTATCAGAGTCTCCAAGGAGTACCTCCCAGAGATGTCTGCCTCCTACAACCACCCAAAGGTCAAGACTCACATTGGTGACGGCTTCAAGTTCCTCGCCGACTACAAGAACTCTTTCGACGTCATCATCACCGACTCCTCCGACCCAGAGGGACCAGCTGAGTCTCTCTTCCAGAAGCCATACTTCCAACTCCTTAACGAGGCTTTGACCGAGAAGGGTGTCATCACCACCCAGGCCGAGAACATTTGGTTACACATGCCAATCATTGTCGACTTGAAAAAGGCCTGCAAGGAGGTCTTCCCAGTCGCCGAGTACGGCTACACTACCATCCCAACTTACCCATCCGGTCAGATCGGTTTCATGGTCTGCTGCAAGGACAAGGACGCTAACGTCAAGACACCATTGAGAGAAGTGTCCGAGGAGAAGGAGGATGAGCTCTACAGATATTACAACAAGAAGATCCATGCTGCTTCATTTGTTCTTCCGAACTGGGCTAAGAAGGCCTTGCAGTGAGTGGAGCTCTCATGAATAAAGTAAAATAAAATGGTAATTTCCTTGTTGATGCTCTTTTAATTGAATCTTTTAGATCATCATATTATTATCGTGGATGGGTGTAACTTTTTTTTCCTTCCTTGGTGTATATCGCTTATCAAATACCCCACTCCATCGCTTAACCGCATTGAGAAATACCTCCCGCTATTTGATAAGTAAATTTATACCTCTTCCACTTTCGTCTAGGCGCTGATGATCTCCAGGTATTAGGCTCTTTATTCTTCTTTGAAAGAGTCAATACAATCGAATATGGAATTGTTTTGATAATCGCATCAAAAAAGGTAATCGAGTGTGCTTCGGTAGGAAAAGCTCTTTATACGCATACGCATTTATCGATACGGACATAGCCCAAGGACACCGAGTAAAATATATAAAGAGTGCCGTGCCCGTATGCTAGCAGCTATCTCAACCCGTTTTCTTTTTTAACCTTCGTGTAAGGAGATTTAAGGAAGCAGGTAAAATGTCACTTCCAGACTTACCAATAATTGATCACTCAAAGTGTGATCATTTTGCTTCACAAACCTCCACTTTCACTGATGACCCGGAGAAGTTCGAGAAGTTCTGGGTTCCAAAGATCAAAACTTACAATGAAAGGCTGGAAGCTGCTATCCCAAAGGAGTATCTAGCCCCAGCAGAGCTTGTACCGGACGATTTAGATGCTGGCCATTTCGATGCTACCACCATCCCACCGAAAGTTCTCGACAAGGAGACTTTGGAGATCACTTCTCTCGAGGCTAATCAGATTGCCACAAAAATTGCAGCTGAAGAATTGACTGCTACACAAGTGATCACAGCCTTCATCAAACGTGCAACTATAGCTCACCAATTGACTCATTGCGCCGTGGAGATTCTTTTCGAAGACGGCTTAAAACGAGCAAAGGAACTGGACGAGTACCAAGCTAGAGAGGGCAAAACTATTGGCCCATTCCACGGAGTTCCAATTTCTCTAAAAGAGCACCTTGATTACAGAGACCATGTCACACATAGAGGTTTTGTGGCTTTGTTGGACAACGTTCCGAAAGAATCTGCCCTAACATCTCAAATCTTGTATGATCTCGGTGCGGTCTTCTACATTCGTACCACTGCCCCACAGTCCTTGATGCACCCAGACTCGATCAACAATATCACTGGGAGGGGAAGAAACGCAAAGAAGACTTCCATGTCCCCTGGTGGGTCTTCCTCGGGCGAAGGTGCTCTTGTGGCAATGAAAGGTTCTCCATTGGGCATTGGCAGTGATATTGGTGGTTCTGTTCGATTCCCAGCTGCGTTCAATGGTGTGTGGGGTCTCAAACCTTCCTCCAAGAGAATCAGTGGACTTGGATGTGGAGCGTACGCTGATACAACTACTAATGAGGGTGTTGTTCCCACATTGGGACCACTGTGTAACTCTGTGGAAGATCTGGAGTTCTTTATGCAAAACTACCTTTCCGCAGAGCCTTGGAGGAAGGATCAGGAGGTCGTTCCAATCCCATGGGGAGATGCCGCCACACCAAAACCTAGTGACTTGACCATCGGTATCGTGTTTGACGACGGTGTGGTTAAGCCTCATCCTCCAGTCGTTCGTGCTCTGAAAGTAGCCGAGAAGAAGCTAAAGGCAGCAGGCTTCAACGTCATTACTTGGGAACCACACAAAGTTTGGGACGCCGTTGAGATTGTTAACTCTTTATACACAGTAGATGGAAACTTGGCTGCTAAGAAGAAGTTTGCTCAGTCTGGTGAACCCCTGGCTCCTTTAACCAAATACTTTTTAACTGTTGGTAAGGGTGACAAGGGCTTGGACATGCTTGAGTACTTGACCTACGTCCACGACAGAGAAGTGTTACGTCAGGAGTATTTGGACCTGTTCAATGAGCGTGGTGTTGACTTCTTGCTCACACCTACTTATGTTGGTGTAGCTCCTAAGCCATCCACTCCAAAGTATTGGGGTTACACCTCTTTGTTCAATATCATGGACGCCTCGTCTGTTACTTTCCCATCTGGTCTTTTCGCTGACAAAAATTTAGATGCAAAAGATGAGTCTTACAAGCCACGCAACAAGTATGAGGAGTACGAGTATGGTCTTTATGACCCTGAGTACGCTGATGGTCTTCCAATTGGGTTGAGCGTTGTTGGTAGACGTTACACAGAGGAGGCTTGTATCAAGGCTACCAAGATCATTGCTGAGGCAATGAGTGCTTAACAGGGGGGTTTTTTATCTGTTGTTCTCATTGTACTAAATTATTTAGTGAATGTGTTCGAAAGTAGTTGAGACTAAGAAAGTACTTTGTAGTTAGTTGCCGGGGTAACCTTCAACCGCCTTGTGGGAGGGGGGTGAGAGAAAAATGCCAGTCTCATTAAATATATGCTGAACAGCTGGGGGGACCGTTATCTCCCCACCACCACGGTACTTCTATGACACAAAAGAGAGTGGCGTTGGTCCACTCAGATATCCTCACGGTTTTGGAGGATCTTTTACCAGCCAATGTAAACCGCTCTTCGCTCGTTCATGAGATGATCGTCGCATACAAACTTAACGAAAAATGTGAGAAGATCACCGCACAACCATCAACGAGAGAGGAGCTCACTACTTTCCACGAACCGTCTTTTGTCAATGAGCTCTTGAGACCACGATCGATTCACAGTGCACTTCTCACGGATGATCAGAGGAAGAAACTATCAGACCTCGGCCTGCAAACACAATATGACACAGACCTCGACGACCCAACAGATCAACACCACACACTCGAGAAGTACGGTTTGTTATACGACTGTCCCATTTTTGCCCATATGAATTATTATGTCCGATATCTTGCTGGCTCCACAATCAGTGCTGCTCGCTACTTGGCTCAGAACCAAAATACCACTGTGATCAACTGGCACGGTGGACGTCACCACGCAAAGAAGTCCTCGGCATCAGGGTTTTGTTATGTGAATGATATAGTTTTAGGGATATTGGAGCTGCGAAAACGATTTGATAAAGTTGCTTATATTGACTTGGATCTACATCACGGTGATGGCGTCGAGGGAGCATTCAGGCATTCAGACAAAGTTGTTACCATCAGTGTGCATCGCAAAGAGATTGGATTCTTCCCCGGTACTGGTGGTTTAGACGATAAGGGCATCGGTAGGGGAAAAGGCTATACATTCAATGTTGAGGCAAAACATGGTTTGGGTGACTCCTCCCTTTTGATGATCATTGATCGATGTGTTTTGCCCGTGATCATCAAATTTGGAGCTGATTGTATTGTGATCCAATGTGGTGCAGATGGCCTCGGGTCTGATGAACATCAGGAATGGAACCTCTCAATTAAAAAGTTTGGAGAAGCCATAAGAAGACTGCTGGCTTTGGAGAAGCCTACAATGCTTCTTGGGGGTGGTGGCTATAACCACAGCCAGGTTGCGCGTTGTTGGACTTACTTTACTGCTGTGGCTCTAGGGTCTGGTCCTGCCAAGTTTGATCTGGTACCTGATTCATTCATCGAAGCACACGCAGAAGAAAACTACGAGTTTTGGGACGATAAAGGTCATAATATGGTTGATGAGAACACAGAGGAATACATAAACTCCATATCACAAGTGTTTAGAGATCGTATTGAATCATGGTGAGAGACGTTTATTACCAAAGGTATCTCTCCAATTCTTTTCCCAGCGCTCTTGACTCTTCTCCATGGCACCAGATTTAATCGAAGCATAGTCCTTCTCGTTATTAAACAACCTTAGTAAGGCTTCTAGGATCTCCTTATCATTACGGACACGGACACCATTTACACCATCCTTAACCAACTCTGGCAACGCAGGAAAGTCCAATGCCAACACAGGAACACCGCATCCAAACATATCCACCACCTTCATAGGTAGATCAATTCCACTACTGGATGTGTGTAGGGATACTCCGAGGTCAGCAGTACCCAAGACCATTGGGTAGTCTTCAATTGGCAGCCATGCTGTTTTGAATGTCACTTTGAACAAGTGTGCTTCCTTTACAGCTCTCAGAAACTCTTCCTTCATTGGACCTTTTCCTGTGACAATGACCCGCAGTCTAGGGACATCTGGTTGCATATCATAGTTCTTCATGGCTTCTAACAAGACGTTAAAGTCTTCATCTGGGGTAAAAGATGTGGAGGAGACCAGGACCTTATCTTTTGTGGAATCAAACCCCTCAAACAAGTTTGATCGGTACTTTTCATACACCTGTTCTTTAGTGTGTGTCCCTAATGGCTTAAAATTGGCATTCGCCTTGTCGTAAAGGACTGTGATTGTGCGTTTCTTGACACCAAACTCTCTCACAAGAAAATCTCTCATCATCTTCGTCACGGTCAAATTAATATCAGCAAACCTGGACAGTATTTTCTCATAGAGTTTGTTGAGCTTGACTAGAGGATGTGACTGTCCCAATTTAATGGAGAGAATTGAATAGCCCAAGTTATGCCAGTCAATGATGAGCTTTGCTGATGTGAAGTACTTAAAGAACACGGAGAGTAGCAACACTGGGATCCCTGGTGGGTTTTGTATCATGATGTATTTAGCACCCCTCAGTTCCCATAACATTGATGTGATATACCACAGTTGTGAGATGACTTTCTTCACAATAAACAGTGGATAGTTCTCTCCGGCTCTCCTACTTATGGTCTTGATCTCGTGTATCTCAATATCCTCGTTGTCTATGATATCACTTGGTGGCTTGCTCTCAAGATAACCACATAAATCAACAAAGTAACCCCTTTTCACAAACGATCCAGCATGATAGCACATTCGAGGCGAGTGTCCCAGGTCCCCTAGAACGCAGATGATCACTCGAGGGTGTGTTGACACATTACCAACTAAGTAAGGCATCACAATGTATACAATCACGGGAAGAGCCACATACAGGGCGATGAGATACCAGACCCACGTTGGGTAATTCAGCCATCCAATGAACTGATATATGTATGTAAGCATTGTGCTGATAAAACAAACTTCCTTCCAAAAAGACTACTAAATGTATCACAAAATTGGAAAAGCAGCTTATAATAAACTCTTACTCACGGAATTGGAGTTTGGTGTTCGGGTGTATAGGACGACTTCGCTAAAAAAGGAGATGTTGAATATCAGATTCCACGGAAGGGGCGCTACAAAAAAAAAAGCCACGCGCAACAACATCAGCAAGATATAACCGAACGTAAACATTGTATACATCAAAAAATAGTAAAGAAACTCAACAACATGGTATGTTTTATTTTGCAGTGCATGGGTGTGCGAGTGTGTGGGTGTGTGCGCGGGTGTGTCGGTGCGTGGGATATATGGTGAATACTATATGTATTGAGACCGCCAGTTTAGAGGTGCTTGCTTATATTCATTGCTGATATACCCAGTCACACGCGCCTACAAGGATTGATCGATGACCAAGAAGAAGTGCTGTGTTTAGACATATTATTTTATGATACAGCAAAGTGATGGAAGAGTTGCTCAATCGTACACTCCACCATTGAAGAATGATCACTAACCATTCCATATCCAGTCCACAGAACTTACCGAGGAACAAATTGCAGAGTTCAAAGAGGCATTTGCTCTCTTTGACAAGGACCAGGACGGACACATTTCAGGCTCTGAGCTCTCCACCGTGATGCGCTCGCTTGGATTCACCCCATCCGAGTCCGAAGTTGCTGACATGATGAATGAGATTGATGTCAATGGTGACCACAAGATTGAATTTTCTGAGTTCTTGGCTCTCATGTCTCGTCAGCTCAAAACAAACGACTCAGAACAGGAGCTTTTGGAAGCTTTCAAGGTCTTTGATAAGAACGGCGATGGTGTCATCTCCGCTGCTGAGTTGAAGCACGTCTTGACAAGTATTGGTGAGAAACTGGACGATAAAGAGGTTGATCAGATGCTTAATGAGATATCTGATGGCTCTGGCCAAATTGATATCAAGCAGTTTGCTTCCCTTTTGTCCAAGTAAAAAACACTCTTCTCCCATCTCTATAAATTTTGTTTGCTTAATCGAGCCTTGAACTACATGAATGAACTTAGTTTTCTTTTTCTTGTTATACTATTTTGCAGTTGGATTAGAGTAGCGATTGCTGTCCTGATATGTCATGCTCTACGCTAATGTAGTTAGATGAATGGGACATTACAACTACACCTATAAGCTGGGGTAGTAGTCTGAGAACAATTGAACAATACGTAGTATCGTAAACAGTGCAGAGTAATATGACATTAATGGAACCGATCATCCTGAGAAGGCACTGCAGCTCTTAGATACCTCTTGAATGGATTATCCTCAACATCTTCATCTTCAACGTTATCATTGTGGATTGACTCGTCCTTCTTTGTGAGTCTATCATGACTGCCAGAATTCAACTCTAGAACAACGGCATTCAACCCCACTGGTTTCTTGGCAACTGCTGGTTTCTCCTTTTGTAATCCAGCTGGTTTTGGCTTAACCTGTGGTGGAACCTTACTATTAGGAATAGAGGGCTTTGGCTTCACTGGTGGTGGGAGTGGCGCATTTGATTCATTTAGTGATGGCTTTGGTTTGAGAGGTGGTGGTAAGGATTTCCTTGCAGTCAACGTTGGTTTGGGTCCTGGAACTGGTGGTTTGGGCTTAGCAGCTGCCTGCACTTTCAAGTCAGATGGCTTGGATGGAATGATTGGTTTCGAAGATGTTGGGACTGTTGGTTTGGGCTTTGGTGGTGTGACCACAGGTGATGTGGAGTTGGTGTTCTCTTCTGGCTTTCTAAAAGGCTTTGGAGGTGGGACAAATCTATTCAAGTCCAAAATGGGCCTTGATGGTGGTGGGATAACTTCAGAGCGTGGTGGGTCTGGAGCAGGGGCAGGGGTGGAAGACTCCACAGATGATCCTGTGTAAGAGGGATGAGGTAGAGTTGAAGACTCAGAAGACGGAACAGTACTTGGTACTGGTCTGGGAGGCTGAGACCCCATTGAAAGATGATTTGATAGATGTTGAGGTCTTGGAGAAGCAGAGACGCTGTTTGGCTGATGTGTCATTGGATTTGTTGGTTTTGGAGGTGGTGGGAATGACACACTACTGTTCGTGTTAGATCTTATTACTGGTGGAGGAGATGCAGCAGGAGCTGAACCGGTACTTGTGGCACTGAGCGAAGGACTAGGTGTTGTTGTTGATCTTGGAGGAAGGCTCACTAGTGATTTTCCTGGAGTTGAAACAGGTCTTGATGATGAAGCTGGTAGAACTGTTTTCTTAGTTGGTGCAGGATGATGCGATGGAGGGCTTGCGATATCCATCCGTCTTGGAGGCGGAGCAAACTTGACATCAACTTTATAGTCATAAGATCCAGCGATGCCTTTATCAACTGGTTCTTCAGATTCGTCTTCTTCTAGTGCTGAAGTAGTGCCATTGGACTTGAGAGTTGAGTTGTCAATACCACCACCGACAACAACACCAGAACACGACTCCACCGGGACGGCTGCACCAGGCGTTGGCGTTGTTGAAGTGATTAATGGAGTCAGCTGTGGTCTCTGAGACACTGCACCACCTGTGGGTTGGGGGTTTGAAAAGTAATCATTTTTTGGCGGAACTGGCAAATTCGACAAATTCGGAGATGGCGATGGAGATGTTTCTTGTGGCAGGGGTGGGAGTACAGCTGATGCTCGGTTGTAGTTTCTTACCGGTGGTGGAGGTGCTGGTGGTTCACTTGTCGATGATTGATAGTAAGGATTGTCCAAACTCAGCAGAGGTTGTTGTGGTTGCTCCTGTGGTTGTGGTTGTGGTTGTTGATATGAATGGGAAGTGGCCGGGGGCTGTGGCTGTGGTTGACCATATTGGGCTTGGATCATTCCACTGGCAATCTGGCTGGCAAAATTGAGAGTCTTTTGCTTATCCATGTTCATTGAAGGGATGTTCACAGTCGATCCATTAATATTAACTTGTGTAGGTGGCAATGTAATGGTTTCTGATGGCAGTTGATCTTGCATCTGCTGCTGAGGTATGACCTGAGGCTGAGGCTGTAATTGTGCTTGTGGAACAGATCTTTGAGGGATTGGGGGAACCGTTCTGGTGCCCACACCTGGAGGACCCTGTGGCGGCTGATAGATATTCTGCTGTTGTTGTTGATACTCCTGGGTTGGCTGCTGAGGAACAGGCTGGGTTGGTTGTGCAGCGTATCCCGATGGTGATGCAGACTGGGACAGAGTCTGTCTTGTTCTTTCACTCTGATACTGCATCTGCCCAGGCTTTAGTGGCGGAGGTGGAAGGGCTGACACATCTCGCAACATAGAGAGTGGTCTCGCCTCACCTTCGAGCTCTGGTGGAGAGTTCTTACCTCCTCTTGTTGCGTTTTTCTGGTTTTTGGCAGCTTCGTAGCCGGCCTTACTGACGACTTTAGTTCCCTTCCACGCGAGCTTACCAGTGGCTTTTGCACCTTGTGCAGCCCCAGACATGATGGCCTCTTTGTTGTTATCCCAAAATGTACTCATCTTAGAAATACTCTGTGACTGTGCTTGAGATTATTGCTTTTTGATAGTGGTCGGTTGATTGTTCGAAGGTGTCAAATGTTCAACAATCACACCGGCATAGCCGATAAAACTTCGCGATCATTTGTTTACCTTTTTTCTTCAACAGCTGGTCATCTCTAACACCCCAAATCTACAATGAAGATATCTGGGCGACAATGAATTCAATTTTTGACTCTAATCTGAAGTTGTTCAAAGCCACTGACTGTTCACAGATTGATTGGTCTTCCGATGCTGTCCACTCACAGCTGAAAGTACTCGTTGTCGCGTTGTTGGCGGACTCACAGGAAGATCTCATTGTCTCCTCAGCACTCGCACAACTAACGGCACAGGAGCTCAAAGATCTCACGAGGATCAAACATGAAGCTTCAGTGGAAACTCTTGGAAATGATGAGCTCTTTGAATTGTGCACAATAACCGTTGGCTTTCCTAATAGAGTGTACAAGAACCAATCATTCACATTCATCACCGAACGCGCGTTACCGAAAGAGCGCACAATACAGTACCCGGTGCTCATAATGGCACACAGTTCACCGAAGCTGACCAAAATGCTGATTCATTGGATCAAATCTCAGCATGGTGTGATGACGAGGCCTGCCACATTTGATTCGAAGTTTATCGTTGGTGTATTGGACACTGTTCTGCGGGGGCTGCCTGGGCCAGATAAGTCTCGTCTGGGTGACGTTGAACTGACTTTCCAAACTCACACGTTCATGAACGCCTTGTCCTCAATAGGTATTGAAATCGAGAATAAGGAGATCCAGAAATTTTGTTATAGAGAGGAGCCAGATGTCCTGGTCCAGATTATGGATTATTTGAAAGAGAACACATCCATTCAGTTTGACAAACTCCCCATAACAAGATTCAAGTGCCGTTTTCTGGTGATTACTTCTGAGGGGAGACTAAGATTCCAGAAGGGTATTCCAACATTGGGAGCATCAGAGGCTATAGAGTTTACAGCGTGGGACTTTGTACTAAAGATTTACAGAAGCTTATGTGTCCAGTCTTAAATACCATTGATCTATTTGGAACACTGGGCAACAAAATAATGAGTTCCGAGGAATTGCTTTACAGTAGACGGATCCACAGTCTGTTCTGGTGTAAATGCTTCCAAGTCCTTCTCAATCTGCTTCTTGAACTCGGCCTTCTCAGACTCGGGCAAAGCTGTGATGTAAGACCTCGATAGCCAGTAATCGTACACCATATCTTTTGGGAAGGAAATGAACTGATATGTGAAGCTGTCGACAAATGAGTTACCCTTAAACCAGGGCTGATGCTCAAAAGCTCTTCTCCATACAGCAGTTCTGTACTGGGGAACTTTAGAGTCGTACTTATGAGCGTCAGTAGCGGTTTTACCCCACCCAGCAGCAATCTTCATCTCTTCATTAGACATGCCCAATTCACGCTGAGCGTCTTTTAAGTTCTTTTGGAAGTCTTTATCAATCATATCAAAGTTCCAAATCATACCAAGCTTCCCTCCTGGCTTCAACACCCTGTAGATCTCTTTTAATGCAGCATGGTCTGCGAACCAGTGGAATGCCTGGGCAATAATGACCGCGTCATAAGAGTTGTCCTCCACTGGTAACTCATAGCTTGAGGCTTGCAGGGACTGAATCTCAGGGAAATTTAAGCAGAAGGTCTCTAGCATACCGGAACTTGGTTCAATGGCTGTAAAGTTTTTTCTAGAGGACCACCCACGTGACACAATCTGTTTGGTGAACTTGCCTGTTCCAACTGCCAATTCGAGCAACTTTTGGCCCCCTGTGCCATTGTAGGGTGTGGTTAATGAGAGATCCTTAAACAAAGATCCAACAGTCTCTGAGCTGAAATCAGGGCGCACCTTGTCGTACAGTGAATGGTTCGAATCAAAAGCGTTGAGGGACATTGGGTGTACTTTATGAGGCTCTGTGGGCATTGTATGGATAAGCTTTGAGAAAGAGGCGGTGGATCTCACAACCAATAGTTTCTTTAATATATTCTTCATCACTCTCTTGTGTAATGTGGGTGAAATTCTCTGGTGTAGGAAGATTGCAAAAAAAGATAAAAGCGGTATAAATGTTGCTCTTTATTTACAGGGCCGAAGAGGGGGGAGGGAGACTTATCATAACCGTTTGGTTGGTGTTTTTCCGGAGATCGGCTTTAAAGGGGCGAGAAACAGAGAGAAAGCCTCTCTCCATTATCAGATTTCAGTTTACAGGGGCAATTAAAAGTGGGCAAAAAAACATCAATAATTAACAACTAAGATGTACATAAGAAGGTATTAAGGAATCACAAAAACTAAAAATTAAACTGAAAATAACTCGTGCCAGACGGTATAAAGGTTTTGACGGTACCCATCATTCTTTGCTTGACTTTGACTGGACCCCATCAACAATATTCTCCTTGGAGTTTATGGGTTCGCTACCCTCCAATGAAATAGCACCTTCCAGATCTTCTTCGTTAAACTTGGACTCAACAATACCGGCGGCATACTTCTTGTTCTCAGCGAGCTGGAGTCTTCTGATGGCAAAAGCAGTCATGATGGTGAGAACACCGGTACAGATGATAGCAATGGCACCGGCCTTGAATTTTGGCACATATGTGGCCTTGTACAGCAAAAGGGAATACCACGCGTTAACAGCACCAGACCACATGTTCATCGAGGCCAATACAACAGCACGTTCCTGGAGGTCGTGTCTGGTGACCAGGTTCGCCCAGGCGAAGAACGACGCCTGACCAGCATACGACACACCAGCAAGGTATTGGGCAAAGAACTGAACACCGGTGTTGAGTGGGTTGGAGAGAATCATTATGGCCGAAACAATAACTGCTACTGCAGTGAAGCACGCAACGTGCCAGTGGTAACGGCCACCAGTGTGGTCAACGTACAGGGCACAGCAGAAAGTGGCTGCGATTCCGACGGCGTACATACCCATTGGGTAATGGTTGATGTCGTCAACATTATAGCCTTGGTACTTGAGCCACAAAGAGAAAAGAGAGTTTGAGCAGAAGGATTCATTCTCACCTCCCAATACCCACAAGAAGGAGAAGAACCACCAGTGCCATCTTCCGAGAACTCTTTTGAACACGGACCAGTCGAACTTGTTGGACATTTTGGGGTTCTTAACACGAAGCTTGGCCAGGGCAATCTCTTCTTCGGAGAAGTAGAACGCCTTACATGTGTCTGGCGTATCTGGGAAAAAGATGAATCCATAGATACAGATCGGAATAGTGACGATGAAGTCAATGATGAAGAGCCATCTCCATCCGGCAAGGCCGTTCTTGCCATCCATGTTGTTGAAAATGGCAGCCTGCATGAACCCGGAGAAGATGGATCCAAGCAAGCCAGAACCAGTGAAGACGGCAGATCTCTTTGCCAGCTCGGATGTCTGAATCTGGCCTGTCTCCTCGTTGACAATATCCTCAGAATTATACCAGGATCCCAAGATCAAGTGGGATCCGGAAAATGTCGATGATTCGAACAGAGCTTGGAAGAATCTGATGGCACAGATCTGCTGGTAGGAATGAACTTTGTACAACCCCAAGGTAAGCAGACCCCAAGCAAAGCAACAGAAGGACAACCAGTATTTAGGTCTGACTTTCAAGAGCATCAAATTGTTAGGAACCATACCAACGATGTAACCGACTGTGAAGACAGTATTAATGACATTGTACTCGTCACCACTCATGTTCAAGTCCTCCTTCATACCAGAGACGTAGGCGTTAGCGAGATTGGAACGATCCAGATAATTCACCCAATACATTGAGCAGACATAGGACAGAACAAACCAGTCGATCTTGAACAAGAGTTTGGCCTCGGCCGGATCAGATGGAGGTTCTCCCCAAAGGAAGTTTCTAACCTTCTTCAAAGGTGTAAGGACGGAAGACATTGTGTCGAGTCTTTTGTGGGTTCAGAAAGAAGCCGAGAGATTTGGATTGGAGTGAATGCTAAGCCAATGGTTTAATCTTATGTCTGTTTTCAGCAAAGGCGATGAGAGTCTTTATAACATCTCGAAGGCTTCTGTTCGCGCTTATCATTTATATATTAGTGTCGGGTGAAAGAGTATTCGGAGATTACAAAAGCAGATCCCGATAGGAAATGATAAGGGTTATGTCGGTCGGCGGATCTGTGTGTTGATGAAATAGAGTATCTCCCATTGTAGATAATATTCGCATTTAGGTTGAAGTGGTGTCTTATTTACACACCAGGGTGACGTATTAGTTGAGACATTCACGAACATTTTCTCTTTTGCTTTATCGCGAGCGGATGTAAAAGCCTCGTTTAGTCGGAGATACAAATACTCAGGGAAAAGAGGGAACAAACACCACACAAAGCTGATAATAAAAAAAACATACACAGATAAAGGCTTGAATAAAAAGTAATAAGATACTATCATGAAATTCAATATCAGGAGATGTCCACTCGTCCCATCGCAGCCTTTGACGAGTTAATAATTTTGATCTATGATAATGCACAATTGCGCTGTCCCAATTAGGCAATACGAAGGGATGAGACGATTTTTGTTTTAAGATCGCTCTCTATTCTATCCTGTGTTTTTTTTTAAATCATCTATGAGAGTCTGCTGATTTTTCTTAGTCTCTGTATCTACAATGCATCGTAATATCTTCATTGTTACCAGTTGTAATTATGAAGCGTTCGGTAGTAGCTTCCAGATACAGGAGATTGTTTGTATAGGGTTCCGTGCCCCGCTTATTTTTGACAGAGCCTGTGTGTGCCATATCTCTGCCAGCGCGCTGTCCTAATTCGATCACGATCACGATTACGGAGGCAGTAGTAGGGGTATACCGAATTGGGTTTGAGATACCCAAAATAACATAAATTACGGTGAATGGGTCCGTTTATCTACATTTTGATTTCTTGCTTTCTTCTCAAAACACCTAAAATCAGACATCAAAACCACTACACAAAATGACAAAAGCAGATTACAAACAGATTGGAGAACAAAAGAGAGCTGAGCGTGATGCCAAGTTCAAGCCTGAATGGCTCGTTCCAGAGGACGAACTCCCACCATCATCCGTCAAGGACGTTCTTGATTGGCCTGTGCACTCTGGGTTCTTAAGTACTAAGGAGATTGATATCACCGAGTCTGACGCTATGACCATCCTTGCTAAGATCAAGTCTAAGGAGTGGTCTGCTGTTGATGTCGCCTCTGCATTTGGACACAGAGCCACTATTGCACACCAGTTGACCAATTGTCTTTCTGAGATCTTCTTTGATGACGGTCTCGCCATGGCCAAGGAGCTCGATGACTTGTACGAAAAAACTGGCCAACTAAAAGGTCCATTGCATGGATTGCCTATTTCACTGAAAGACAACCTTTGTATTAGAGGCCAGCCAACCACTATTGGATTTGTTGGCTTTGCTTACAATCCAGTAAAGTATGAGGCAGACCAAGAGAGTGTCCTTGTCACGATGCTGCGTGACCTTGGTGCTGTCTTCTATGTCAAGACTAACGTCCCAGTTGCGATGATGATGCCTGAGTCCGTAAACCACATTTATGGTAATACTGTGAACCCATTCAACAGAGATCTCACAGCTGGAGGATCATCTGGTGGTGAGGCTGCTCTAATTGCTATGAAGGGCTCACCACTCGGTGTTGGCTCCGACATTGGTGGATCTCTAAGAATCCCAGCAGCTTCACAGAACCTGTTCACCATCAGATCTTCTGGTGGTAGATTCCCTACTTACGGTGCCCGCTCTGGGTTGCCAGGTTTAGAGAGTGTCAACTCTGTCAATGGTCCAATGACCACCTCTTTAGATGCATTGGAGTTTTACGTAAAGAGCGTGTTGGATGCTGAGCCTTGGTATAGGGACGGTAAGGTTATTGAGATCCCGTTCAAAGAGGTTGAGCTTCCAGAGAAGTTGACTTTTGCTGTTTTGAGAGATGATGATGTTGTTCATCCCTACCCTGCTGTTCTTAGAGGCCTTGATATGACCATCGAGAAGTTGAAAGCCGAGGGTCACGAAATCATTGAGTGGGATGGTGAGTATCACAAGAGACTTGATCGCTTGATCACTGAGTTCTTCTTGAGTGATGGTGGTAAGCACTGTAAGGACTATGCAGCACTGAGTGGTGAACCATTTTTTCCGTACATGGAAATGTACAATCAAACTATGGAGCTGGGAGTTTCAGAGTTGTGGGATCTTCATGCTGAGCGTACCACCTTGATGAAGAAGTACATGGATAAGTGGAATGCTTCTGCTTCCAAGACAAAGTCTGGCAAACCAATTGATGCTATTTTGATGCCTGTCTCTCCATACCCAGGTGTTGAACATGGAAAGTTTAGATATGTTGGTTACACTGCTTGGGTTAATGCATTGGATTTGACTGCTGGTACAGTCCCGGTTACCAGAGCTGACAAGGCGATTGATAAGAAGGAGCTAAACTACATTCCTAAAAATGTCAGAGATGAAGAGAACTATAAGTTGTTGGATAGTGATGCTGTACATGGTGGTGCTGTTGCTGTTCAAGTTGTTGGAAGAAGATTGCAAGAGGAGAAGCTGATCAAGATGATGAGAGTTGTTGCTAAAGCAGTTGGCACTGAAGACTACTGGTTCAAGAAGTGACTGGATCACATGAGATTGCATTCTCCCATTATATATTATTACAGATTATCAAAAACATTTCAGCTGAAGAGACCGTAAATGATTGATATACCAAAGCTTGCCAAGACCCAGAAGCATCTAGTTTTCTTTTTTCAGTGACTCTTAAATGTCTCGTTTTTTTTAGCAAAGGGACAGTTCTCTGCAAAACGTGCAGTCTCGAGTAGATTATAGCATACAGGGTTTATCATTTAAATGATCAAAGATATGTATACATTGTGGTTACGACTAAGAAGTAATTTCTGACCATAACTAAAAAGGTTATAGTCTCTGTAGCAACTAACTGGTTCCGTGTTCCTGGATTATGCTTTTAGTGGTGTTGCTGACCTGGTAACCGCAGGTGCAGCTGTATGCGCAACCGCACAGAAACAGTCGATGATCATGGAGAGGGAGGAGAGTAATATTAATCTAGTGGATTTTATTAACAGTCTTATCAAATCTAATTCTCTGGTTATAAGGAAATGGTTTTTAAAAGGAATGTCAACCATTTCTTCTTTGTTGCCAGATTTGAGCTGACGGCCTGTCTGAGTGCGGAACAGTGTGTGTGGTGCGTACCCGATGCGCCATACATCATTAGTACTAAAAAACGTATTTAAATAGTGAAGAGTTTGGAATTAAGAACTATAAGCAAGATTATACAAGAGAAAGATTAGTAAAAACAAAAAAACATATCTTCTAGAGAGATAAAAAAATCCTAGTTGGTTCAAATACTCCACTCTCAGTGGACTGATTTCCACTTTCACAGACAAACTCGCAGTTCTTTGAATTGGCCAAATGGGGAAATGGATGACTTCCGTATTTGGACATCGCGCACATTAAAAAATGCCGGGATTCATCACCGACATTTTTTGTATGTGTGTGTGAGGGGTGGATGAAGAAGAAAGAAGAAGAAAAGGATTGAAAGAGAGAGACGAACTCAATATATTTCTTTTAGTGTTAATCACCACAAAATATTATATAGAATTTTAATAATAAGTAAATAAGCATCCCTTCTCCCCAATCACCCCAACAGCTGTTGATATGCGCGTTTATAAGTCGTAAAGAGAGCAACAGGCGTTGAGCGGAGGAAAACTTTGTCCTTCTGCGAAAAATCAGAGCTGGGTGCTTTATTTCTTTGATATATTCACTTACTGGTTTGTTATGGACAAGCCAATACATCGTTGATTACTGCAGTAATCATATCCATTGTGCCATTATCCTCTCGGTGTTTATCTCGCATATAACCGTTACAAACAGCTCTTTGTTCGAATTTTCCCTCTATCCCCACCCCCGCTCTTTCTCTCCAAATAAAAGTCCCGCATTTGTTTGGTCCTTGGTGGTTGTTTTCTTTTTTCTCGGATTTTTTTTCTGTTCAATTTATATAACTTTGAGTTTGTTCTTTCACCAACAATTCTCTTGTTAAATTGAAAATCTCACTGAATCAATCAATCACTCACACATAATGGTATTCTCACGCGCTGCCAGACAGCAGGTCTTCACGTTAACACCCCGGTCGTTATCCATGTTCACGTTGATTCTTACGATGTTGGCTTTTTTAACGCGTCCAGTACACTCAGACGTATCCATCTCCTTGCCGGGACCAGGCCAAGTTTACGATGCCTCTGGTGGCTCAGTATCAGTCTCAATCACATGGATCGAATCCAACGCTACCCCAAAGCTTTCAGAGATCACATTCTACACTTTCACACTGTGTACTGGACCAAACTCGAAAATCCACGCATTGGGGACCCTTGCCAAAGAGGTCCCTGCTGAAGACATTCAAGGCTACAAGTATACTGCCAACATTGACGCAGATGAAGGTGCTGATGGCTACTACTACATCCAGGTCTATGCCAAATCAAAGAAAGGATCGACCACCCATTACACAAACCGTTTCATGCTGAAGGGAATGACGGGTACGTACGAGCCAACAGTTGGCGCAGTCACCGCAGCACCTCAAGGCGAGACATCCATCTCAGATGGCACAAACACTGGCGTCGCAAGTATCAACTCCAAGTCCTTCTCCATCTACTACACTTCTCAAACAGGAAAGACGCGTTATGCACCAATGCAGACACAACCAGGAACTTTAGTGACAAAAAACAGAGCCTCCTGGTCAAGACGTTATCCAACAAGTGCTGTCACCTACTATACCTCATTATCATCCCATTTGGAACAAGTCTCCACAATCACACCGGGCTGGTCATACACTATTAGCTCTGGTGTCAACTGGGCTTCACCTGCTCCTTTCCCAACTGACAATGGAGGTTGGTACCCGGCTTCTGCAAGATTAACAAGAACACCAACATTAACGACTCCTACTGTTGGTGTTAAAACGACACAAACTGATTCGTGATGACCATTATGTGTTTTGCTTTTTTGTGTGTTTCTTAATAATGAACAATGAACTCTAGTGCTATTTGAATTCCGTCTTTTCTTCTTCTTCTTCTTCTTCTTCTTCTTCTTCTTCTTCTTCTTCTTCTATTTATGTCAACCTTTACACTACATTTCTGCTATTGGTTTACCTGGATGTCACTATGTGTTGTTTCTTTTCTTCTATGTTCATTGCTTTTCATGTTTTGTTGTAATAAAACCATCAAATGTCTGAACAAATGTTCTTGTTCCCTTTATGAATTATATGAATTATATGCTCTCTCTCACTTTCTATACACCCCATTTCTTAAATATACTTTAGAAAGAATTTCCTTTTGTTTGCGAAATACATTAGTTAACTATGATACATATCTAAATTCATCAACATGAGATCTGGATAAAAGGAACAAAAAGGCGTTCCTTATCTTCAGTAATATACTTCAAACTCATTACCTATTAATCTCTTCTCTGTTTCTTTCCTTTGCCGTGCTTGAAGCCGTTGAACTTTCTCTTGTTGGAGTTGTTGCCACCAAAGTTCTCGTTGTTGGCCTTCATCTCAACATAAGCAGGCTTGCTCATGATAGCCTCGAGCTCCTTCTCCTGGAAAGTTGGTTTTGGGGTCAACTCAACAAACTTCTTAGCATCCTCCAACTCGGCAAACTCCACAAACACGGAGCCCTTGAAATGCTTCTTCTCGTCTCTTCTCATTCTAACCTCATTGACTTTACCAAACTGTGTGAACCACTTCTCCAACTCCTGCTGTGTGCTCTCAGTCTCCTCTGGGAAACCCTTAGCATAGACAGATCTCTGGAATCTCAACTGCTTGTCAGATTCCTTTGGTGGAAGAATAGGGTTGAGTCTTCTCACCATCTCACCATTCTCCGAGACAACCAAAAACTCTGACTTTCTCAATGCATCAACAACAGCAGAGACTGGTCTGAACTTCTTCATTCTGTTGAAAGAAGCAATGGTGTTAATAGAGACCCAACCGTCTTGGTTAGACTGAACAGTTCTCCACAAGAACTTGTCCTTTGGCAAGTTGGTGTCAGAGAAGTAAAACTCAACCTGGTTGATGACCTCCTGTGGGTCAAACTCTTTGACTTCTTCCTCCTGCTCAGGCTTCTTCTCTTCAGTGTTCTCTTCAACAGTTTTCACCTCTTCGGCTGGAGGGTCAACTGGAGCTGGAGCAGCAACCTCAACAGATTCCACCGGTGTCTCTGAAACCTTCTCTTCAGCCATATTTATTCTTTATTTTGAGTCAAGACGTTTTATTCTTTACTTCGCCTTCAAGTTATAGATCGTAGATCTGACTTCTGAGATTAAATTATAAAACTTTGACACATCCACCTTTTTGCAGAATGGGCATCGAAGCTTGGTGAAAAATTGAGTGGTAAAGCTATGCGCGCAGTCCGCGCGCGATGATTTCGCAACGGCCACTCTTAGGGCAATATCTTTGGTTTTTTGATGCCTCTCGATGTGCGTTACCCGGTATCAACATTTGAGTATATGAGCCAATAAGACATTCCAATTCATACCAAATATTACAGATTGATAACTCCTCGATCAATCTTCAAAGACTCCGTAGCCCCTTTCATATAAAGCTGTCCCATAACATTCCCATCTTTATTCCGCTGGATGTAATACACATGTTTAAAAGCATCAGTAAACGTAGGTGGTAGTCCACACCACAGCTGTAGGGGGTCACCAAATATGGTTTCCAATGGTAATCTCTTAACCATCCCCGTTGTAAAGCCTAGATCCCATCCTCGAACAACTACACTGCATCCCAACTGTGTATGAATCCGTATCAGTTCTGAGGAAAGGTATGCATACTCGTGTGATGTGGTAGATTCAAGGTCTGTAGTGTGTTGGAACGTGGAGATGTTGTCAATGATGACAGTTTTAACAGGGAGGAGCTGGTGTTCCTTGTGCGTAAACAATTCACTAGAGATTAGTTGATGAAGGGCCCTGGCAAGTGCAGTAGTCGATTCGGACGTATCCTTGATTATCAGATTAGAGAGGTTTTCTGGACTGATACCAGCAAAGAGTCCCTTGCCTGCTGGTGTATGTCGGTCCCATATGTAAGCTGTATCAAAAATAACTGTTAGCCCGCTAGATGAGTTCACTTGTTCTGTTATCAGCTCAACTAACATGTCATTACTGCTTGATTGCGGTGCATCAATAAATAGAGCCATTGTGTGTTCATGAATCTTGGTAAATGGGAGCTTGATCTTCTGTGGAGTGGGCTTGATGAGCTGCGTGTGTTTTTACCCCGTGTTAGTGAATAGTGATCTATATATCTTAGTTGAAAGGCCAACAAAAGCAAAAAGAAGGAGATATAAACACATACTTCTCTCAGAGGTGTTGATGTAAGGTCTCTAATTAAATCCATGACATCCAAATCAGTTGAACACAGAGAACTTGATGAACATATCGGGTTTGTCACCTTACCTTCTCCTATTCAAAAAACATGATCTTCTGCCAAAGCGCGAAAAGAAATAAATGGGATTCCATCTACCCCGGGATTTGTTCTATATGGTTTGTATTATATATATAATATAAAGTAAAGAGCTCATTTGTACATCCTAAAAAGTATCACAGCTTAGGACATCGACTCAAGCATTACGGCCATATATCCAGGAATCATGACGTTGTCGTTCATGTCAGAGTTACCCTCCAAGATACCAGCCAACGTAGCGGTGGCCAACAAGGAGTGGTAGGATTTGTCCTCAAAGAACCATCCAATAGCCTTGAACAACGAGCACACGGCGTAGGTACTGACAATGAAAGTCATTGTACCCTCAACAGTCTTTTGTGTTTGAGCCCAGTGGATTTCACCATAGTTGGAACCAATAATGGAAGCGAGCGAATCACCAACGCCAAGCACAACGAGACCGATAACAGAGTTATTGAACAAGATAGGTAAGGTGATACCAAGCAGCAGATATATATATGAGAAAATGATTGGACCTCTCTCATCTCTGAAGTCAGCAAAGGTGCGAAGATGGGAGTCCAACGACTCACCAAATGGAGCCAGTTTTAGGTATCTCGTCTGCTCCACAATGAGGAAAAGGATAATACAGCCTGATAATGCAATGTGAACAAACTCTGGGTCTAAGTGCATTGGGTAAGCAACAAGTCCAAGGACGAAGAAGTGCCAGATTTTTCTTCTGAAGTTTGGTGAGAGGTGGATTTTGTAGCTGAAAATGGTTGGAATCAACAATGACCCAGAGAGAAACCACAATGTAAAGATGTAGACTCTAGTCTGTGAGGATGTAATATACTCATACAACCAAACAAGTGAGTTCTTGCCCAGAATTGGGTCCAGCTGGTAGAAGATAGAGCTCACTGTAGCAGCAGTCCAAGCCGTGAGGATAACTACAGATCTGGCCACAGTATTGGAGCTCCATAACTTGACAATAACGAAGATGACAGCCATACCAATGCCAAATGAAGCTAGCAACCTTTGTAAAATTATGACAGAAATTTCACTGGACTCTATCAAGTAAAGATCAGTTACCAAGATACTGAATAAAGAAACCTCAACTACATCCAAGGACTTTAACTCAGTGATTCTCCCCAATACGTAGTTGATGGAAGCGTGGAAACCAACAACTTTCAAATTCTCCAAAATGTCTGCATGTTTTGTATTAGATGAGATGATTGAGGTTTGGATGGCAATTTTGGCAAACCACGGGAGTTCTAGCACAGATGAAGCGAGAGCAGCGTTATAAAGCATCAACTCTCTGTTGTAAACATAAGCAAGCATGATTGGGAGGAAGACCAGGTAGATGGTGTTCCAAGGTGGCATGGGTATCTCATAGTCTTCACCCATCTTCTTCCTCAAGTTGGACTTCACTCTGAATGCGATAATGACTCCACAGATGAGTGCAACAACTCCACACAGCGTACTGATCAACAAGTTGATGTCATCTTCTGTCTTGTACTGGTCATCAAACGTCTGATAAGCCTGGTTGACCGTAAACATAAGGATAGACAGTTGAACAAATTTGTTGGTGGTGAAGTGCTCTTTACAGAATTTGGCGAGCCATTGGAGGAACTCTTCCTGTGGATACAGCGGTCTCTTCTGCATCTTGTCTCTTTCTTCTTGCTCAGTTTGTAGCTTCTTCGCCTCTTCCTCCTCTGCTTGTGCACGCGTTGTGGCTGCGGCTTGCTTACGCTCCCTCTGAGTCATCACAGGGCCTTGAGCTCTTGTTCTGGCCATTGTGCGTGGAAAAAAAGTATGTGTGTTGTATTAGCAGTTCTTTGTGAGCTGTGAAGAGCTGGTGATAACAACGTTGACATAATCGAACATGGGCCACGGCACCAAAATCAAGAAAAAAAAAAAAAAACTCAGCTTCGAGTCGTACGCACGCCGGGAGGAATGGCACTTTTTTGTCTTCTGACTTTTCATGGTTAATCTCATGTAGTGTATTAAATCTGTATGAATTAATAGAAGTAGCTATATAGATTTCTTGTTCTCGTTATCGAATAGGCACAAGACTTTTTTTTTCAGTCCTTGCTCAGAAGGCTTGTTCTCTCCTCGAGGCTTTTAGCGGAAGGAGTAATGTTCTCATTCTGGCTGTCGTTAGGCACAGTCTCGTAGTCATCAGTCTCTATGTGGCCGTCCATAGCAGCCTGAACGTATGCAGTAGCATCCGGCTTGGAGTATCCAAGCTTCAAGCAGGATGCAAGCATGGTGTCTCTGACCTTCTTGGTGAATTCACCAACGTCTTCAGGCTTCAAATCCTTTGTAGGCATTGGCTCAAGCACCTCGACGGTGATCACACCAGACTCGAATGTACTCGTCTTAGAGTTCACCAGTGAAGATGTGTTGGAGACAACAATTGGAACAATTGGAATTCCAGACTGTTGAGCCAGATGGAACGATCCTTTCTTGAATGGCAAAAGCATAGGCTCCTGGGCATAGGATCTAGTGCCCTCTGGGAAAATGTAGATGCCTCTCTTCTTGGATTTGAGTTCATCAAGGGCCTTTTTCAGTGTCTTGACAGATTTCTCTCTGTTAGAGCGGTCAAGGAAGAAGGTCCCACTAAGAGTCATAAACCAGCCGAGGAATGGGACCCATTTTAAGGACTTCTTGGATGTGACAGTGCACCCCTTTGGGAAGATTCTTCCAAGAATTAAAATATCCAGTGTGGACTGGTGGTTACCAACAATGATTGCTGGGAGTTTCTCAAGTCTTTCTTCATTTAACACCTTGATTCTGATACCCATGATTTTGCTAAAGAGGTTGTAGAATACTCTAGCCGTGGACCATTGGGCAAGGTGACGTTTGCCAATGAGCGAGAGCACAATAGAGCAGAGTACACCGTAAACAGCGCTAACTCCAAGAATAGAAACTGCTAAGAATGTCTTGGCCCAGTACCGTGTGGATTTGAGGATACCCATTGTTGTATTATCAGGCGAAAATTGGCTAATTGGTGCTGCGTTCAACAGTAAAAGAGGGAAGGCGGCGAGAAACCAGCTCGCCAACAATTTGGGGGGATTCCTCACCAAAACCAAGCATTGTGTGTGAATTATTCCAGGCAGAAAGTTGGGCGCACTACGGACATTGACAGAATTCTCGCGACTTCGAAGTTTTATTAGTTTCTCCTATACCATGGTCCTCAGCTCTGAGGAATTCTGAAGATAGGTTAAAAAGAGAGGATAGAATTGATGTACTGAGACCCACAGACTATCTGCAAAATTAAAGTTTAGATAATGAAACCACTTTAACCATCCCTTCGCTATGTAAAAAAATAACTCTATTTGGCTGTGATTTATAGCAATCTATTAGAAACTTCTAGTCCATGCCCTTGATGATCTTCGATGTGTGTGGTCGCGAATCTGGGGACCATTGGTGGCGATATCCTTTTGAGCGGCGTGATGCTTTCCCTCAACCATTAACTCTCTTTCCCTTATATGCAGCACTACTAATCTTCGAAACAACCTACTGAACAGTGTTGGTAGCTAATAAGCTCACACTAATTCCTGCTAACGAATTAAGCGGACTCACACCAATTGCCCCGCAAAGAGCCTAGAAAATTCATTTGAGGGTAACCGCCCACATTCACGCAAAGAAGGACCTGCCCTCTCTTTCCCCCCTCACCCAGCGATGGCTCCACCACTACAGCCGGCTAGGATCCCAGCTCCAATCCCTCAGAGAAACCCACTGTTGGCAGCTTCTGCAATCAATGACCTCTCTCGTTCTTTAGAGAGACCAAGTTCCAGCATGGACTACGTCAACCATACCCATCGTGCCAAGTTCAATGGCCTCTCTAGAACCCCTGATCCATCCAACATGCCACAGCCACATGTTAACAAGGATGAACAGGAGGAAAGACTTCTCAAAAACAGACTCGCCAAATACAACTTGAACTATCCAGACAGCAAGGATGAGTACCTGAAAGAAATTGTCAACCCACACTCCAGATGGTTCGCTCGCAAGGAACCACGCAAGCTGAACCTTTCAAATGAGATGCCTTACGACACTGAAACACACATTGACCAAGCACAGCATCTATCACACATCGTTGTTCATTTGTACATTGCTATCAAGTCCCTTGATCTTGAAGGCTATGTCCATATATCTGCAAAAGACCTTGCTGCTATCAACAATGAGATTGAACTGGCTTTGGAAACAGACCTGTTCAACGCTGATATGCTGTCCATGGATGCTGATGACTTGGAACAGAGTGCTGGTGATGACGAGGAAGAAGAGGTTAGATCATCTGGAATCATCGGTAAAGCCATGCCAAGATCAGCTACCATTGTTAGTGTTAACCATTGGACCAATGAATTGAAGAGTTGTTTGAAGATGGGTTTTGAGTTGCCAATGTCATTGAGAGCTTCATTAGCTAAGGTGTATTACTCACTCTGTCTTGCCAGAGGACAAGACATCAAACTATCTACTCTTGCCGATATGTTCATCGAGCTTGTCAATGGTCACAGAAAGGAACTCAAGGATGCAGGTCTCGCTTTGGATCATAAAGGGTTGCTTGCACACTACACTCAGTTCTTCCCAGGCCCTGATCCAACGTTTGACGTGTACAATCCAATGTCTAGTGAAACTGACGAAGAGACGTTTGAAAATATTCTCAAGGTTGGAATGTATGCCTCCCATTACTTCCCTGTGGAGGCATTGGCTGAGATTTTTGATTGGTCCTTGCAGAGGTACTCTCGCTCTACTTCTCGCTTATCACTCCAGGTTCTTTCACATACACTCCCGTTGATATTCAGCGACAGTGCCAATGTTCTGGATTATATCCCGTCTATCTTCTATTTCTGGTCAAACAGCCCGCCTAAAAAGAAAAACAGTGATGACAACAATGTCATCCATCTCTTAAGCAGGATTACATCTATGTACTACATCATGGTCAACCAAGGTGATATGCCACCATTTACATCCAACAAGTATGGCATTCTTACTGAAGAGCAGATGAAGTTCCTTATGCACAAGCTTTTGAGTAACTTAAGACAGGAGTTCCACACAAGGTCATACACTCAGATTTCTACCATCATGATTTGCTGTCTTACTCCTGAGAACTTTGATGATTTCTTTGTTTTGCTCAAAACTTTACTTGGATCCTTAGAGACATTTATTCATCCGTCAAACCAAGGTGGCTGGTCTTCTCCAATCGCCAAGTTCTGCTTCAAATTCATCCACAGATATCACAAGAGAGTTCACGATGAGAAGGATTCGGACTCTAAGTTTCCAGATCATCTCAAGATTTCGAGAGAGATGAACAACAAGATAACAGATGTTTTCACTGATCTATTGCTTTTGGGTTCCCAATCCAAGAAAGAAAGTCACTCGAACTACTACGTGTCATCTCTCGGTTACTTGGCTGAACTTTACCAACGTGAACAGAATCAGGTCATTAACAAGATCTTGCTTGATCTTTATGACTCTCTGACTGATCAGTTTGTCAACTCCACCCACAGGGTTATTGTATCTTTGAAACAGTATACTGAGGTTATCAGGTTTATGGTTCTTGTCCCAGAGTATTGTGTTCATGTCACTAACCTTCTCTCCCTCATCATCTCAAAGATCGGCAATAATGACATGACATTGACCAACTACGCATTGAATGCTTACATCACCACTGTTTCCATCATTCCAATTCAGGATGCAACTTTACCTGAAGATTTCATATCATTTGATTCCAACACCATCCCATTCATCCAGGAGCATTTATTGTTTATCAGGGAAAATCCAACACAGAGTTATGTCGCTGATAAGGATGTGATTTATACTGCTTTCAAAGCCTCTACTTCTCAGTTCAAAGAGATCATGAACAGCTACATGACAAAGCAATTCACGCTTTTGGAGGCTGAGCTGAACGATAAGATTGCATTCAAGTTGACGCAAACTCTTCTCATTTCCACCCAGTCCATGTCCGATGATATATTTCAATATGTTAACAAGCTTGTGTTTGACAAGCTGCTGAGTGGTGAGTTCAATGACTTTGAAGAGTCAGACACTGTCTTTGCCAACATGTGTGCTGCTATGGTAATGAGGGATCGTTCGCTAGCTAAAAAGTACTTCTTTGAACTTGACCGGCTCATTCGTTTCGAGCTAGATCAAGGCGCTGGTTCTATCAGAAACAACACTTCCGATCTATTGGATGGCGATGTGAAGATTGTGCTATTCCTTATTGTTTTAAGTGAAGTGTTCAGTGTTTCCAGTGACAAGTTTGTTGAGTTCAGTAACGAAGCCATGAGTCTTATGCGTCTCCTCCACGAGAAGGTCACTAACCCATCTCTCACAAGCGCCACTGCATACGTCCTCCACAAGGCTTTGAAGAACTTGACCAACGCCAAAATTGTCGAAAGCAGACTCTTCAAGAAAGAACCATCCATTACTGAGGTCCTTGATCTATGGGGTGCTGGTCAGTTCGATGACAGCAGATTTGATGCAAAGAAACTGGATTTTGAATGGTACGTTCCTGGTGAAGTTGAGACTCACTGCGCGATTGATTTGCTTGAACAATTGACGCTTGAAACATTGTCAGGTCTTGACAGCACCATGGCTTCTGGTGATATTCAGGATCTTGCCACTGCTGATTTGTTCATCAAGAACCTCAAGTTTGTCGGTGCTGGTTTATCAGGCGCCAGTATGTTATTCGACCCAGATTTTAATCGTGATTCTGGTGAGTCTTTTAACCGCTCTGTTTTGGAGAAGAAATTGTTAATCCTCAAGTCTATTAGATCATCAAATTCTGACGCTCAGGAGATCAACATTGATATTGAGTTAAACGCCAACAAAGATGATAGTATTGACTTTGTTGATTCCAAGGACGTTATTGATGATACACTATTAAAGTCTGATAACATTCAACAAGATTCGATTGATCAGGAAATGCTCAATGCTGATGCAGAGACTGATACCGATCGTGATGTCCCTATGGCTATTGATGAGGTCATGGATAACGATGGATTTTCCAGCTCTGTTATGCTAACTCCTACTGGTACTCTCGACAATGATATTACCTCTGTCATGAACCCTGCTCTTGCGTTTTGTCATCAGAAGAAAATTTATACTTGTGGTTACTTCTTTGGTAATACCGCTGCTGAGAAGAGAGCTTCACTAGACTACGCTCATGTACATTCTATGAGATCCATGATAGGGCAGTCCCTCCACAAGGTATTTGTCTTCTTGTCAAATCAAAGCTATGAAAATTCGGAGCTGTTCCAGTCTTTCTTACAGGTGTTGAGGACCTACTTCTCTGATGTTGGTAAGGAGTGTACGTTTGATGTTGATGACCAGTTGTTCATTGACTACGTATTTATGAAAAAGGTACTGGCTGCTGGTAACCATACCATGCCATATACTCGTACCTGTTTTGCTGCCAGAGTTGAGAAGTTTCATCGACAGAGAGTAATTCTCCACTCTACAAATCGCTTTCCATCAAAGTTAGACAAGATTTTGTTGGTTGATTTGGTTTCAATGGCAACTTCGTCGTATCAGACCACCAACTCATCGGCTTTGTTAACACTTCTAACTGCTATGAGAAAGATCATTGGTTCCTATGGCGTCATCTCCACTGCTTTGATCAAAACCCTTCAAGAGGTCCTTGAGACTAATAACACTAAGAGGCTAGAAGCTGTCTTGAAGGTCTTCCTCTTGAGTAAGATCTCTAACAAACTGGCTTCTGACTACAAGAACCTCGAAAAGCTCTTCAGCTTGTTTGATCGTTGTCTGAGACATGAAGAGCAAGAAGTTAGTGAGCTTGCCAAGGCTGAGATCACGTTGCTGGCTCAGAGCATTAAGGTTCCATCTGCAGTCGGTTTATTTGATCAAGAAGCAGTTGATGCCATTAGACCACCTGATAAGCTTATTGATGTTGAAATTGCTACTGTGAAGCAGGCTAAGGATAATAAGAGAGTGACTTATATCAATCAGTTGGAGTCAATTGTTGACTCACTTGTGAAACTTGTCAGACCAGATGATCATTGGATGCTCAAGTACAGATACCTTTTGGCTCTCTCCCATCTACAATCGTTCTATGAACTGAAGACCAAGGAGTATGTGCTCAAACTGTTTGTCACGGAGGCAACTGGTCATCCAACATTGGTGAGACACTGTATTCAGTCGTTCTCCAAGATTGTTGACAAGGTGATGTGCTTTGCGCTTTATCGTTACGATATTGAGAGCACATTCAAGCTGGAGCATATGAGACCGGGGATGCTAGAGATTGATACTAGTGGTGGCTACACGAAAGCCTTCCAGTCAGAGATGGAAAATTTGGTGAACCCGACCTTCTACTTTGATGGGAAACTACAGACTGGCTACTTGTTTTGGGGTAAAACTCTGACTGCCTTGTCACCGGACAAGACGTATGATATACTGAATCTGAATGATCATGATAAGCTGCTCATGCAATCATTTGGTGCTATGGTTACCAAGGAGTGGCTGTCCGACGTTTTGAAGTCCGTGACCATCCATAATGAGAGCTCGTCTGTTTTCCAGGTTTCTGAGATTTCTTTGATTGCTTCCATTGTTCTCCTTATTAGTCTTGGCTACTCCAGTATCCAGTACGATGAAATTCTTGAGATAATTGAGGATGTATACGACAAAGACGATAAAGCCAGTGTTATTCTTAGTGCTGAACTTGTCTGTGGTCTGCTCGTTTCATCTGGTCACACACTCCCTAGTGATATCGAGAAGAGAGATGCTTTCCTGGATAGTTTCCTCGAAGATGCTCTTTCTGTCAATTTAACCCCAGATTCGAAAAACGTCTGGATGATAACTGCATGGTGGTTACCGTCCAGAGTGGATTTCAGAAGAATGCCAGTATTGCACAAAAAATTCTCCAAAATCAAAGAGTTTGTTGATCCTGAGTCAAATCAAGCATTTGTGCAATCATCTCGTCTTGCATTTACCAAGAATTATGTCACAAATATTGGTTGGCAACTTCAAGATGCTGAAAAGCTCATTGGTGAACTCGACTACACACATCCATATCTGACAGTCCGTCATCAGGTTGCTGAGATTCTTGGTAACTTGACTTATTGCTTTATCAACAGCTCATTTGCTAACGCTGAGGAGTTTAAACAGGCTAATAATTCTTCTGACTTGGGTATGTGCATTCTTCAAAATCTCCCAGAAGTCATCGACTCCACTATCAAGAAGCTTTTTGAAGATGTTGAGGCTGCCAGGTTAAAGATTGATGATCTTACTCCCCAGGAAGCGTCTCAGTCTGAGTACTTCTACCGTGCCACTATAATACTTGATTGGATTGCTGTTATTTATGGATCCTCCGTGCAGCTTCTTCTTGTCCCTTATTTGGCCAAGTACATCGTGCCATTCCTTATGAAACTCGAGCATCATCGTGAACTGTGCAAGATTGGTAACATCCACCTTGAAGTGTTCATTCAACAGTTTGCTCGAGGGTTGTTCTGCAGACCTGAACAGGTTGCTGATCTCATTAGCATTGGCACAGAGGAATACGCTTCCGTCCATCAGCTTCTTCATCAGTTGGCTTTCATTGAGGGATTCTTTAACCGCCAATTATTACTCTTGTCTGATGATCAGAAGCAAACGTTGCTGTCTCGCGTTGATAAATTGATGTTCCACTCTTCGGTTGAGGTCAGAACAAGAGCATCCACGGTTTTGACTGGCATCATTCATAACATCAATGATTTGGAGAGTATTTCCAAGTTCATTGAGAGATACAAGAGAATCATAAGAAAGTCGAGTGTGAAAAAGGAGCTAACAAACGAAAAGATGGTTAGATTACACGGTGCAACGCTGGGTCTTGGTGCGTTGATCTCTGCGTTTCCTTACACATCCCCACCACCAACATGGATGCCGGATCAGATTGTCTTGTTGGCCAAGGCCTCGGGTCTTCGTGGCGCTCCTGGTAAGTATGCTAAGGACACATTGAGTAACTTCAAAAAGTTGAGAGTTGATACATGGCACATTGACAGAGAATCCTTCACTGAAGATGAATTGGCTGACCTTGAAGGTGTCCTGTCGAGAAGTTACTTTGCATAAATCATCGTTACTATGCTCTCATATTTGCTTATATTTAGTCAGATGGTTCTACAGTTCCCAGTATCGCGGAAAATAAAATTACAGTAGTAAAACCTTAGTAGTAAAGTGTATGTGATTTTCCCAAACTAAGCACGAGCCGATTTTCTTCTTCTGTTCTTGTCCATTCCGGTCAAAGCACCAGCCGAGATAGAGCCTGGGGCACTCGAAAGAGCACCAGTCACAGGGGCAAACTTAACATTAGATGTTCTGTTCTGGTTGCGGTTCTGGCGGTGGCTATCAGAGCCAGAGTTGTGGTATCCAGCAGAATAACCTTGTGGCTGGTGGTTACCAGCAAGACGCTCGTTACGCTCAGAAAGTGATTGAGCCTTGTCAGCAAGAGTCAGTGCTAGCTCCTGGAGTCTTGACAACTCAACGCCCTTAACAAAGATCACGGAGTTAGAAACTTGGTCCAAACCAGCAGCAATCTCCTCGTTAAAGATCATCTTGGAAACAATGGCAGAAACCTTGCTCTCTGGAAGGTCAAAGAGTTGTGCAAGTTTGTTGATGGAAAGCTTGGAGTAGAAGGACTTGAACTGGAAGAGGAAAGTTCTCAATCCCTCGACCTGAATCTTTTCCTTGATCATCTCTCTCAATTTATCAGAGTCCGCAAGCAAGTTCCAAATCTTGATGGAGGTCAACAACTCAACGGCCTTCTTCCAGTTGCCGGCCTGGAGAGCCTTAGCAGCATGCATGATGTAGTCTCTCGTGTTCTCTGGAGGACCCTGGAAGGTGTTTCTCTCGTGGTAGTCCAAAGTACGTCTGAAGGATCTAGTTTGCAGTCTCTTCTTACCATCCAGTGAGGTGCCGAGCTGTGCGTATTGTGGAATCTCAATCAACAGTGAACTTGTCAAAAAGACACTCTCCAAGAGCTCAAGGTTGATGTGCATGTGGAATGGGAGCATACGCTGCTTTTCGGCAGCCGAAGTCTGGTTGTTGTATCTCTGGAAGGATTGACCGAGCAACTCTCTATGGCGAGGGGATGTGGCAATCTCTGCAAGGGCCTGCTGTGCCTCCTGGATCAGGCCATTTCTGAAGGCACAGAGACCCAACTGCACCAATGCTCTGTTGAAAAGGATCTGAAGGGATGGATCGGAGGTGTGAATGGACGATTGCAAATGGGACATCAAGAACATGTCTCTGGCCTTGAAGTATTTGTTGTTGCATGCATAATAGTAAATGTGGTCGAGGATGGCACGCTTTCTGTAAGTGGAATTATTCTGCTTATAGAGCACGGAGGCCAATGTGTCCATAAGTCTATCAGTGTATGTCTCAGATGTGGAGTATTCGATGATATAGGAGGACGGAGTGGTGAAATTCTTCCAAGCAGTGGTCTCGACTGTCTGTATTAAGGCTGCTGGCTTGAAGTAAATGTGGTCCAATCTTCTCGAGATGATTCTTGCAATCTGATCGCCGGCATCAGATGAGAGTTCAGATTGTGGAACAGCGAGCTCGGAGTAGAGTTGGGCACGAATAATGGCATTGTACACAATTTGCTCATCCTTAAGACGTTCAATGAACTCTGTAGTATGTGGGTCGATAATCTGCAAGGACTTGGTAAACTCATCGTCCAATCTCTCAACAAACGACACAACGGAGCCCAGAATCTCCACAATACCAGCTTCGTTAGCCTTTGGCTCAACTTCAATGTCGTCGAGGGCCTCAGCGGACTCCAAGACGCGATGTGTGTCCTTGTTGTCCTCCAAAACCTGGAACAAGTTATTCACATCCTGGGCAGTAGCGTGCCACTGATCAACGGCCATCGAGTTAGAGGCAGAGCCGTCAAATCTGAGTGGAATGAGCATCAAGTAGACAACAATCTTTTCGTATGGCGTGGCAGCAACGGTAGTGAGCTCTTCCAATGTCTTAATCTGTTCCTTAATATCAACATTCTTCTTACCTCTGGACTCAGTGACAGAGCGCAACGCAGCAAAGAGACCAGCAGAATCTGGATTTTTGGAAACGGTCTTCTTGGATCCAGCAGCGATGAAACCATCGTTGGAGGCATCTACGGCCGGTGTGGCTCTAGAAGATCCGAGGGCTGGTGTGTCATCGCTGGCAAAGGCTGATGGGTCAGCTCTGTAAGCATCAACGAGGGTCTTCTGTTCACGAGCAGCCTTCTTAACTCTCTGTCTGACTGTGTTAAAGGCCTTAGCAACGCTGGCATTGAGCTTCTTCTTTTGGCTCTTCTCTTCTTCTGCAACAGCACTGATGGTGTCGTCAAGGGAAACAAGGGCTTTGATGTACGAATTTGGAGTACCAACATTCTGCTGCTGGGCACGCGTCAAAAGACGGCCCACCTTATCGAATTCTGAGAGGACAACAACCCAGTCATTGGTGGCCTTAGAGGTGTCAATGGTGGAGAGAGAAGCCTTGATCTCGTCAAGCAACTTGTCCTTGGCAGACTTGACAACCTTCTTGCTGTCATCGTCCTCTTCGTCAGAAGAGTCGTCGTAGGAACGACCGTCTGGTCTCTTCAAGAAGTATGCAGGACCCTTCGCACCAGCAGGGAAGTCGTCATCGGAGTCGGACTCATCGTCATCGTTACCAAAAAAGGAATCATCAGAGTCTTCATCATCATCGTTGTCGCCGGCCTGAACAGCTTCCTCGTCTGAGGACGAGAGTTCCTCGTCGGAAGAGGAGAGAAGTTCCTCCTCAGAAGAGGAGTACTCGGAATCGGACGCACCGCCTTGGAAGAAACGGGAGGCCATTGTCTGTTATTGTTGTTGTATTAAAGGTATGGAATTCTTTCTTCAGCGTAGCCGTCGCCCTTTTTGCCTTTTCACATTTTTTTTTCGTTCCGTGGGCAACCTGGAAAATTTTTGGATACGCGTATATCTGAGCACGTTTACTTGTAAGGAAATGTATGGTGTATCTTGAGCTAGCACGCGTAAATTTCGGACTGGAAAGCTTAATATATGGTTGTTCCAAGCCCCAAATCTATAACTAAATTCTCACTCATACGAGACGGCGTTTTGCTAAGACCTACAACTTTTTTCTGAGTTCTTGTTGATATCTTTTATATAATCTTTCGAATATCAATGACCTCGAACAACCTGTCTTTCTCCCTCTCCACATCAAGTGATTTTTCTCTCTCCTTGGCTCACCATCCACCAGGCTGTGTGTGTGTGTGTGTGTACTTCGCGAAGAATATCAAACTCTTTGAGATGAGCTCTATCTCTCTTTATCTAACACACCAAGCCCTATCGTGAACACTCACATTATATCAGATAAGAAACTCTCTATACCTCTCAGATCTACTCCTAACACAGGGAAAAACACACACGCTATGTCACATGACCTGAAGCCTGAGAAGAGACCCAAAGTAACCCAGCTCTGTGAGCTCTGTCATTGCCGCAAGGCTATGATCAAGAGACCAAAGAATCTTCAGAAGATCTGTAAGTTGTGCTTCTACGACGTGTTTGAGACTGAAATCCACAATACAATCGTTACAAACAACCTGTTCTATTCTGGTGAAAAGGTGGCTATCGGTGCCTCCGGAGGCAAGGACTCAACAGTGCTTGCGTATGTCCTTAAACTGCTTAATGAGAGACACAACTACGGCCTGGATTTGGTGCTCCTGAGTATCGATGAGGGTATTGTCGGGTACAGAGATGATTCCCTTGCCACAGTAAAGAGAAACCAACAACAGTATAACCTTCCACTGGAAATTGTGTCGTACAGAGACTTGTACAACTGGACGATGGATGAGATTGTAAGTTGTGCTGGAATACGAAACAGCTGTACTTACTGTGGTGTCTTTAGAAGACAGGCATTGGACAGAGGAGCAGCTAAGCTAAATATCAACCACGTTGTTACGGGACATAATGCAGATGACATGGCTGAGACTGTGCTAATGAACTTGCTGCGTGGTGATGTTGCAAGGCTAGAGAAGTCTACTGCTATCATGACTTCGAGTTCCGGTTCGCCCATCAAGAGATCCAAGCCGTTCAAGTACTCGTACCAAAAAGAAATTGTGTTGTACGCCCATTATAAGAAGCTTGACTACTTCTCCACCGAGTGTTCTTATGCTCCCGAGGCTTTCAGAGGTACAGCTAGAGAGCTCATGAAAAACTTGGAAGCCATCAGACCCAGCTGTATAATCGACATTATACATTCCGGTGAGAACTTTGTGTTGAAGGAGAAGAGAGCCAAACAGCAGTTCAGAAAGAAACCAACTGCAAAGAATGTTGAGCCACCAAAGCAAAACTCTGAGATTGAAGTCAGAGCTGATGGATCCATGTCACTGAACAGAAATGGATTCAAGGACGGAAATAGATGCGAGAAGTGCGGATACTTGTCAAGTAACAATATTTGTAAGGCATGCATGCTCTTGGAAAGCTTGGAACAGAACAGAGCTAAGATCACTTTGGAACACAATGCTTCCACCGATGGTGCTGCTAAGCTCACAAGAACCTTGGAAAAGTTGGTGTTCTAGTATGATGGGATACTATTACAACTGTTTATTGCATTGGGACTACTGATTAAAGACATGAGTCAAGGATGGTTTTACTTTTCTAGAGGTTTATGGGCTGATTGGCTTTTGCTAATCCAATGTTCAAGGTTGTTATCATGGGTAAGCAATTTTGATGTGAAACCAATTAAAAATGGTTCATTAGCTGCTCTGAATACTTCCTCCATCTAAGACAATGGGCCTTTAAAACTCCGGTTATGATAAATGAAGTTATTTTTCTATATTTTTGTAGAGTATATTTTCAGTCTTACTTATCAAAAACTATTGCATCCATCTTTTTGAAATCTCCATTAACTGCCATGGTTCTTTGTTTTTGTCAAATCTTCAGCCTTCTACATGTCTTTTAGACTACAATCTAGCACAATAGTTACATATATTGATCTATGAGTCTTTATCGTCGTTCCATATATTCAGTATTCATCATCAAATGAGTTTAATTGGTGTCCGGGTGTGCCTTCTCAACAAGCTTCTGTATCTGCTTTCCTAAAACTATTATGCGATGTATCTAGAATATTTTCTCAAGATTAAGAATACAAATATTACGATACTCCTTGCCCTATAAGTATCACAGACTATTGATGAACTGTGTGCTATGTTTCAACATGTCATCAGTGACGGTGTGACCACAGTCATAAGCGATGGCCTGGAAAGACTTCTCTGGATCAATACTTGGAGGGTTTTCGGCCAGTTCCTGCCCAATAGCTTCCAAGAACGGTTTAGAGTAGTCAAGTGGTACACATTTATCATCATTACCGAATAGAGCCAGGGTCTTTGTTCTTCTGGTGTCGTAGAATCTGGCAACTCTGGAATCTTCCTCAGCTGTAGCCTGAAACAAGGTCTCTGGGAACTTAGCACTGTCTGTGCCGAATCGTGGCTCAAGAATTCCGTAAGAGTGGATGTATAACATTGTTCCACCTAATGCGGGCTGAAGTCTTCTAATCATGAGCGTGGAAAGATCAAAACACCCAATGATTGGAATGGCAGCTTGGAAGTAACGAGGGAATCGGACAATAGCACGGATAACGGTGTGAGCACCCATAGATACACCAGCAATGATCTTTGTTATCTTTGAGAAGGATTTGTATCCTGGGAGATAGACAGGAAGGTAATCAGCGATACTCTTCAACTCCATCACACCGGCATCAATGGTTGACAGCATATCTTGCGCATGGTAGTCATTGCCTGCTTCCCAGTCTTGGTTTCTCAGTTCACTAATCTGACGGGAACCGTGGTTTCTGTGATCCCAAGCAAATATAACAAGTGCAGCAGGATCTGATTCTTCTTCATTAGAGCTCTTGTAGTAGTTCCTCAAGATCTTCTTGCCCATTTCCGCGGAGTCTGCATATGTACGTGTTCTTCCATGGAGGAAAAAGAGAAACTTAGCTGGCTTCTGAGAAGTGGAATCCTCTGGAGTGACCATCGGATTGCATTTGTCACTTCTGAAGAAAATGTGAACCTCGATACCTCCAACGAGGATTGTGTGTTCACTTACGCGCTTGTCTATCTCGGCTTTTGTGAACGCTTCTGGGGAAGACATATTTAGCGACAAACAGTGGAGTCTGAGTAAGTCAAGTTCAGTGAGAGAAAAGTGTGCTTTACCTTGTCTTGAGTTTGTTCTTCAATCTATCTGAAACGATTAAAGGATAGTCTGTTTTGTTTTCTTTCCACCCTTAAAATTGGGTCAAAAACACCCCTACACCAACACCCGAACATCTTGGAGTTAGGAGCTGGCTGGGGAAGTACACTTAGTTTACCTGCCAATCCGAGCACTAAAAAAAAGGTCAAAGAACCTCCCTTCTTGGAGCTGCTGGTTCAAAGACTTCTTATAACACAAAGACTCGTATGAGGTCCTTCATCAAGTCACACACTCGGGGATCGTCGGGTGCTTTGGATGCGGATCTGGGGACGCCCCCGTTGTCCACTGGTGTCATCACAGGAATGACTACAGCAGCACCGGAGGATCAACTGTCTTCTCTCAACCACACTTCACCGGTGCAAACGACACCTACGTCCCCGAGCAGGAATGTCCTACCGTCAGCGAGCTTTGGAAAGGGGAAGAAATTCCAGCGGCTATTCCAACGAAATAGAAGCCCGTCAAATAACTTCCTTAGCACTGCGGTTTCACCAGGAAGAGGAAGCTCACCACCACCCACAATTGTGGGTACAAGGACTCATGAGTGGGGGTCACGTCCGAGCTCTGATATTGCTATTAAGTTCGCTGCTCGAGAAAGCTTCTCAGAAACCTCTTCTGTGGTGTCAAACTCTTCGGATCCAGCCTCACTGACCAATCACGCTGACTTCAAGAATGCCACTAATACCAGCAGTGATCTACTCCAACTCCCATTAAACACAGTGCTCGAGATTCCTGATGTCATCTCACCAACTAAGCCGACAACAACAGCGGAGAAGCGAAAAAAGAACTTACACAGAAGGGCCCAGATTGTCACAGCTGATTCACCAGAGGCCTCACAACAACGATCGTCCGAACTCCTCCCAGCCCTAGATGCCTCCATATTTGAAGGATTAGGAGATGACGATTTTAGTTTCAATGTAGAGCCCTCGTTTACTGTTCCAAGTGGTTTGGCACCAGCTCCTATGATTACGCATCGGTCGTCTACCACAATACCTGTCGATGAGGTCAGTGATACTAGAAAGAAGGGGGAGCAGGGTGATGAACTGAGACTCGGTGAGAGTATTGCTAAAGTCAGAACTCCGACAGAGGAAATCACAGACGAAAAAGAGACCGAGATAGTAAAGGAAAACGACGATGCCAATTCATCACATGAGAGCGAATTCTCATTTGAGCAGGGTGGTATCTCGGGCCGTAACACATCCATCAGATACTACAAGGATCCGCAAGAAGTTGAAGCCGAACAGGGACAAGTTGTCAGAGAACAAGGATTCTACCTTGATGACTATATGGATGACGACTTTGACGACGATCTGAACTACTTCGACGAGGATGACGATTATAATGATGACGAGGAGCTGTTCAACAAGAAGTACTTCTCTGATGATGACGATGATGCAGATCCTGTGAGAAGGTTTGACAACATGACCATACATGAAACGGTGCAAGATGATTCCACTCAGAAGGCTGATTCATCCAGCGAAGAAAAGGGTAACGACCCAGTCATCGCATCAACTCCATCCCTTCAGATCATCGGAGAAGTGACTACGGTAACTAATTTACCACCAGTGTCATCACCGATTCAGTCAGAAGAGTCACCATTTCTTGAGGAGCTCAATTCCTTGAAGCCGAAACGATCATTAAAGTACCATCAGTTACCAGTGTCATTCGAGCATGAGTTCAGTGAGCGTCGATACTCTTGGCTCTCCGATGATGAGAATGTTTCCAATAGAGGGAATCAATCTTATGATTCTCTCCTCGATGAGATCAACAATATTCCTGATGATTTTGATTATGAGGATGCTGAGCACACCACATCACAAACAAGAAGATCACGAACTTTGAATAGTGTTACGAAGAGGAACCATAATATTATTGATGATGCTCCACGAAACACCACGTTCAAAACCAATGACAAGACCGTGACATTATTCCACCGTCCAAGTTCTGGGTCATTAAGATCCAATACATCTCCTGGGTCTATTGAGACTCATCCGTACCAAACGAAGGACCCATCAACACCAGTGAAAGACAATGAGTCTTCTTATCTGACACCAAGGAACTCCTTCAGTGAGCCTCATCCAACATTCAGAAATGAGAGAGATGTTGAGCTGTCTCCTATCTCGGAGGGATCTTACTATGACGATAGTTATGGTGGTGACTGATGCTTATAATTGCATCTTAATTGGGCACAACAATTAGTAAGGGGTCAACCCGCTTTGTTACTTGTGCCTCAGAGGACTATCTATCATCCATGTGTATTTAATTATGTTTAATGAAAGAGATAATTACTTTCCAGAAAACGGATTTCATCACGTAGATCATACTTTAATAGGCCCCTGCTTGTTTGAAATTTCTGCTAAGATATGGTACTTCTTCACAGTGTATGTCACGTCACACTGTTTCATCTCGAAAAAAAAGTACTCAACTGGGCAGCACTCACACATTATACACCAGCAATGGTCAACAAAACATCAAGATCGAGATGTCTTTTGATCTCAAGAAGGAGAACAGAAAGAAATTCCAAGACAAGACCAAACTTAAGAGACACCACAAGAAAAACTATGCAAAAGTTGTGCCAAAAGATGCCGAAAAGAGCACCGAACAACCCGCAACAGGCACCACGCCGAGTGTTAACGAGACCATACTTCCAACAAAATCCAGATCAGGCTCACTAGACAGTCAGTCTGCACTTGGTGAGAATGGAGAGCCACTAGAACCCGAGGTTCCATCTAATACCTGGAGATATAAAGAAGATCTCACAATCCATGGCCTTGATGACGCAGAAGATGATAGCATTGTGAGCCAGATTGACTTCAAGAAGCTTTATCTGAACAAGGAGATTGATCTGCCACAGCGCAAGAAGACAAACGATGAGATTTTGGCCGAGGCATTGAATCGACAGAGATCAAAGGAGTTACGGGAGAAGGAGAAGTATGAGTATGAGGCTCCTAAACCTATAAAAACTAATAAGATTAAGGACTTCATGAAGACGCCGATGAACGAGCTCAAGAAACAGTCAATGTGGACCAACGACACACCAGCAGACTTGAAGAAAGATGAAGATTTCCTAGATGGTCTGTTGTGACATGTCTACAGTTACTACATGAATAAAATCTAACGAGAACCTAACGAACCCATCTAATTATGATGTAATTCTACTTGATATAAGTCCAACATATAGCTCCTCGTCCCCCCCCCCGCCACCGCCGCGAAAACTACACGATAGGGCCCACATAGATTTCGCGAATTGTTTGCGCTCATCCAAAATTTTTTGCGGTATGCGCCACATAGCACAAATTTTCCAGTAAAGGCCCATCGAGCTTTTTCACAAAGTAATAGAAAGAATTCTCTGGGAGGGTTTGACTTTGACTTTGTTTTATTGAAAACAATCACTGAGTACAATGGCTGTTTCTGCATCTAAGGCTAAGAGAGAGGCCAAGAAGGCCGCTGCTGGTAAGAAGACCAAGAAGGACAAGTCCTCCGACGTTGATGCTGCTGCTAAGGAGATTGAACAGTTGAAGTTGCAGCAGGACAAGGATGGTATCTCAGACCGTGTCACCACCGGTGTTTTGGACTCCCTTGAGACTTCCAGAGATATCAAGTTGTCCTCCGTTTCCTTGCTTTTTCACGGTAAGGTTTTGATTCAGGACTCCGAATTGGAACTCAATTATGGTCGTCGTTACGGTCTCTTGGGTGAGAACGGTTGTGGTAAGTCCACTTTGCTCAAGGCCATCGCTGCTAGAGAATATCCAATTCCAGAAAACATCGATATTTATTTGTTGAACGAGCCTGCTGAGCCATCTGAGTTTTCTGCCTTGGAGTACGTTGTGCGTGAGGCTGAGCATGAGTTGAAGAGATTGGAAGACCTCGTTGAGGAAATTATTGTTAGTGATGGCCCAGAGTCCCTCAAGCTGGAGCCATTGTACGAGAAGATTGACGAGATGGACCCAGCTACTTTTGAGTCTAGAGCTGCTATCATTTTGACCGGTTTGGGTTTCGACAAGAACACTATTAAGAAGAAGACCAAGGACATGTCCGGTGGTTGGAAGATGCGTGTTGCCTTGGCCAAGGCCCTTTTCGTTAAGCCAACTTTGCTGCTTTTGGATGACCCAACTGCCCATTTGGATTTGGAGGCATGTGTCTGGTTGGAAGAGTACTTGAAGCGATTTGACCGTATCTTGGTGTTGGTTTCCCACTCCCAGGATTTCCTCAATGGTGTCTGTACCAACATGATCGATATGAGAATGCAGAAGCTGCTTGCCTATGGTGGTAACTACGACTCCTACGAGAAAACCCGTGCTGAACAGGAAACTAACCAGATGAAGTCCTACCAGAAGCAGCAGGATGAGATTGCGCATATTAAGAAGTTCATTGCCTCTGCAGGTACATATGCCAACTTGGTTCGTCAAGCCAAGTCCCGTCAGAAAATCTTGGACAAGATGGAGGCTGACGGTTTGGTGGAGAAGGTTGTTGCTGACAGAGTCTTCACGTTCAGATTCCCAGATGTTGAAAAGTTGCCACCTCCAGTGTTGTCCTTTGACGACATTTCCTTCTCCTACGACGGTAACCCAGAACACAACTTGTATGAGCATTTGAACTTTGGTGTTGATATGGACTCCCGTATTGCACTCGTTGGACCAAACGGTGTGGGTAAGTCTACTTTGTTAAAGATTATGACTGGTCAGTTACAGGCCCAGTCTGGTCGTGTCTCTCGTCACACCCACATCAAGGTTGGTGTCTACTCCCAGCACTCTGCTGACCAGTTGGACTTGACCAAGACCCCATTGGAATTTGTCCGTGACAAGTTTGCCCATGTCTCTCAGGACTTGCAGTATTGGAGAGGTCAGCTTGGTCGTTTCGGTTTGACTGGTGAAGGTCAGACCTCTCAGATGGCCACTCTTTCTGAGGGTCAACGTTCCAGAGTTGTGTTTGCTCTTCTTGCTTTGGAATCTCCAAACATTTTGTTGTTGGATGAGCCTACTAACGGTTTGGATATTCCAACTATTGACTCTCTCGCAGAAGCCATCAACTCATTCAACGGTGGTGTCGTTGTTGTTTCCCACGACTTCCGTCTTTTGGACAAGGTTGCCAAGGATATTTTTGTTGTTGAGAACAAGACATGTACCAGATGGGACTCTACAATCACTGCATACAAGAACAAGCTGGCTAAAAACGTTGTCTTGTGAAGGTGCCCTCAAGAGTCATGCTTCATTTATTCTTCTTTCTTTTCATTTATATTAAGGGTAGTATTTATAAATCCTAATTTTGTCTGGTTTGTGATATACTCATTGTGTAGTTTTTGTTTATATTTCTTTCTTTATTTGGTAATATATTGACACGTAGGTCCCAAGTACTTGCTTTTCTTTTATTGGATGAGGATTATATTACCAGGGCGCCCTGCGTTGCTCCCCCTGGAGATGATCTTTAGATACGCGCTCAAAAGGGTAAATTGTAAACAAATCCGAGAATAGCACGCATACACACAGTGAACTCGGCGGTAACATGAAACGGCCACTGAAAAGTTCTTTCTTTTACACCGATCAAGATCAATTAACACAAAAAAGAAAACATATCCACAATCTCTGCAACCTCTTAGCATCAACTTAAAAAAAGGTTGAATCAACAGTGCTTCCAAGAGTGTTGTGCAAATTGTGTCTGCGTTTGTTGAAGAACCTGGCCAGGACAACAAGAAAAACAAAAATAACCAGAAGAAGAAGCAAAAAAAATTTAACCCGAGCTGCACATCAAAGAAGCCCACTGCCGCTGTCGTGCCATCACTATAGAACGCCAGCTGTTAGGAGCTTTTTAATAAAGGCCTCTCTGCATACAAATCTCGTTTCCTGACTACCAAAGAGATCATGTCTTTCACTAAAGGGCACAAGAGGAGGCCAACCTCGATTGCCACGGACGAGATCCTAAGAGCCAGCATGAACAACAACACATACATAACTCCTGGGGGTGAGGTGCTGCAATCATCAATGGTAAAGAGCGGTTCGCCCTCCAAGAGACAACTCACTGGATCCACGTCCCAGGTTAGGTTCTCTCTGCCATCAAGCGACTCCTTCGACTCCAACAATTACCTCCGTGATGATCTCAGCTGCTCGGACGATAACACACATGATTCTTTCCTCAGCGATGAAGACTGGGAGGATGTCGAAGATGATACTCATAACGCGTCATCTATCAGTGACGACAGCTTCTCAAGGAAGCAGATTTTTAATATCTCAAACAAAGTCATTCTCGAGCCACCAAGAGGCAGAACTGTCCATCGCAATGACCGTATCTCTATCGGTAATTCCTTGAGAGACCTTGTGTCTACGAGTCCTGACCGTTCCAAGCTCTTTATTAGACCCAACTCTGAGCTTAACCAACTGCCTGTTCCGATCCCAGTTGAAGCGAAGCTCCCACCTCCTTTATCACCAAAGAATATGAGTAAGGTGAGACCCACGTCACTGATCTATAACGGTGCCGGTTATGAACCACTAGAAGCCGATTTCCTCACAGGAAACTGCCTCAAAACTCAGCTTGAACCAAATGCACCTCCAAGGATGCCGGCTACAAGCTCCTCACCGCAGAGAACTCCCACGAAATCACAAAAGACGAGGACCTTGGGGTCTTCTACAATCACCAGAACCCCACTCAAGGAGACTAATGGTATTGTCATCCCTGATTTGTCAGAACCTTTGGACCATGCCGCTTACACAACACATACCATGAACACATATGCATTGGATAACGAAAACGAGATCAGAAATCCAAGTCCTGCTGCAAAGTTGCAGAATAACGAGTTGAACAGACGTTTCTCCTTCCCACCAAGAGAACAGAAGCAGCAGAATGCAGAGACGAAGAAGACAAGACACCAGAGTGAGCTGATCAACGATGCGTATCAGAGAACAGCTCTACAAAAGACCAAAGACCTCCCACCATTACCTCCTTCGTCATCACAAAAGCTGGATGTCGAAGCCATCCCGCAAAGACCAGTTGAAGCAGGCCTTCAGATTTACAGTGAGAATGGTGACATTCAGCAATTCCCCACAAATGAGCAACAACGCACTCAGCTCGGTCGTTTCGCTGGTTCTCCGACGAGACGTCCGCATTCAGCATCAGATCAAGCTGCACCCAAGCCAATACAATTCCACAAGCACAGAAGATCAAAGTCACAAGTCATTGATTTCCCTGTGGAGACTGCTGATATTACAGAGAACCCATACTCTCCACAGAGACCGTTATCACAACCTTTTACCAACTCAGATAGCAGACGCCAGACGCAGAAGGCCCCTGCTCAACGTATTGTCCAGCCATTGGTTACAAAGCCTTTGGATCCTCAGGAGGCCAAAGAGATTCCACTACAATCCCAAAGGCAAGAACAGACTCTTCCGCGTGAGGAATCTCTCAACTCCATTCAGGACTCTATCCAGGACTCCATTCAAGACTCTCTCCAGGATTCGATAGAAGAGTCCGTTGATCAGAATGACTCCACTCAACTCTTTGATCTTGGCGATATGATCATCAACACCGCTGGGGGTCCATTGGCGTTGACTCCGGAGCAGATCAGTGCTATGGATGAGTCTATCGCAGCACAATCACACATATATGACTGGCCAGCTGTTAAGGAGGTGGCCAAATCAGCTGTTGACAGCAGTGTTCAACCATCTCGTGTTGACGTCTCGGGTGAGTATTCGCTTGAAGAACAACCACTGGGCCTGCACATGCAGCCACAGCCAGTGTTTATGAGAGACAACATTGAGGCTGACCACATCCGTCGCAGTTCTCAACAACAGATCAACTTGAGACTACGTCAGCATACTTCCTCCCCATTGATAAGTCACTCAAGTTACGAATCTGAGGCTCTCAGTGAACCGTTTTCGAGTGCTGGATCCGAGCAAACTATGGATACTTATGTTTCTGAACCGAGGGAGATGATTGACTTGACGAGAGGTGTTGAAGGTCTGGTGTTGAAACCCATTCCAAAGAGACAGAACTCAGGTTTCAAGAGTGAGTTAAAGGAATTGGACAACGGTGAGTTCCAAGAGACGATCATTTTGGACAGTGAAGACGAGGAACCAGAGTCCTTGCCGAGACTCGGCATCAGACACAAGAGATCAAAGTCCGAAGTTACGGGTGGTAGCAGAGCTGCGTCTGTGTTCTCATTTGAAACGATAGCTTCTGAGGTGCAGATGAGAGTGTCATCGGAGGAGTCCCTGGCACCAACAAGACACGTTCGTCGTTATGGATCAAAGCGCAAATCCGTCATTGAGATGTGTGATGAAACGATGGAGCGTACAAGAGAACTTATGGAAGAGCTGAAGAGACAGCGAACGATCCTAATGACGAGGAGAAGAAAACTGATGGAGGAGGATCCCAGTGATCACCACCAGGACAAGCTGGAGAGTATCAGAGATCAGCTAGACCAGGTCAAACGCCAGGAGACTTTCCTGAAGAAGCACAGTGCATCGTCGAGTCTTGCAAGCAGTGTTATCAGTGGTCACGTTGGTGAATACTTTGACTACCGCAATAACAAGAGCTATGACTTCCAGGCTTTCATGAGATCCAAGTCAGATGTCAGCTTGGTTGACATGGGGAGAACCACAAATATGGACTAATTCGAGGGGCGAAACCGTATAACCCATAGTGTCAAGGGCTTAGTTTTTGACAGACTATAATTAATATTAAATCATCATAGGGAATAAAATACAAGTAAGAATTGGAAGTATCGTCCGTAGATGTTTCATTTCAACTGTGAACCTCTCTTTCTTTCCATTTCCATCTCTATCTCTATCCTTATCTTTATCAATGTCGCGATTTGTAGGGGGAAGCAAGTTTGTGGCGACACCTTTCTCTCTCAACTCCCCCCACGAACTAAATAAATAGTGGGAGAATTTAGACTTTCAACACATCCCGCCCGTCTTGCTAATTTGTTATCATTGCATGCTCACCCTCAGGTTGTGCTTTTTCTAGTTTCGCTCTCTATTATTACTCTACTATTGCAGCTACCACTTTGTTGTGTGCGTGCTCTTATAAGTTATCTTATCCATTCTTTCCTGTATCACCAATGCCTCAAGACAAACATCCTGGCTCATTTGATGCCACATACACGAATCAACCCAAACCAAACGTGAAGAAGCCACTGAGAGTTGCCCGTCTTCCTAATGGTACACCAGTGAACTTTGGTAATTCTCCACAGAAAAAGCACCACAAGAATACCTACGACAATCAAGATCAAGGAACGAAACCAAAAAGAGACTCAAAGACCAGGCATAAATCTTCTGATTCTGAAACTTCCACACCAAAGATCAAAAGTAAAAACATACCTAAGAATATGAGGAATTCTCCAGAACAACAATCTCAATCTTCTCTGTCCAGTCAAACTCAACGTCCCAAGCAACCAAAAGGAAACACCATCAACAGCAACAACACAAGCAACGGCAACTATGCCCTGTCCCCTGGATCTCTGAGTTGTGGAAAGTCAACAGAAAAGAAGCGTGGAAATGCGCCTTGCGTTGTTGGTACAAGCTCTACCCATTACGCTGGGACTTCTTATATTCCAACTCCAGATAGCTCTGCTATTCCTAGACCAACCTTTTTCTGATTGCACGTTATGAACCATGCTGTTTCATGCCACTCACTCATTACTCCTGTTCTGGACGTACAATGTACAAAATCACAGCTTCTTTACCTCTTTTACAAACTTTCTTGGCTCTGTATCTCTGGAAGGTAGTGCTACTGTCACGATCCTTTGCTATATTAAGATTAAGAAATCATCGCATTAAACAACATATGGACCCCTCTAAGAAGTAGAGAAAGAAAATTCAGAGATCTCTGACAAAGTGAGTTTCACAATGGTAGCCATCCGGGTTCTTGTCCAAATACTCCTGGTGATAGTCCTCAGCCTCGACCCACTTCTCAATTGGTTCAATTTTGGTGACTATTTTGTTCCCCCATTTTGGCTGGAACTCTTGAGTAACTTGCTTAGCAATGGCAAAGTCTTCGTCCGAGTGTGTGAAGATGGCTGATCTGTACTGAGTACCGGTGTCATTGCCCTGTCTATTCTGGGTTGTTGGGTCATGGATCTTGTAGAAGAATCCAAGCAGTTCTCTCAAAGAAACCAGTGATGGGTCATACGAGATCTGGAGAACTTCGGCAAAGTTGGTGTCTCCATGGCACACACGCTTGTAGGACACAGTGTCGAACTCTTTTAATCCGTTAGCAAACCCAACTTTGGTATCTATGAGGCCCTTGTTAAGGTAGTACTTTCTATAGATCTGTTCAACACCCCAAAAACAGCTAATTAACGTGGTTTGTTAGTAAATGATCAGAAGCTATAATTGAACAATTACATACCCAGCTGCAACCGTTATAACCTTGTTCGAAGCTGCGTTAAACTTCAGTGAAGGAGAGATGACAGAGCTTGATGTCATTGTGATTATTCAGAGTTAGCTATAATGAACAGCGGTTTGATTAGAGAGGTAAATATCACCAAGAAGATACAACAACAAAGCGAAATGAAGTGACGGAAGAAGAGGAAGTAGAACGTCTTGTTATTTAAGGTCCTTTGTTGTTTGTTTGCCTCCGCGATCAACAGTTGCGAAAACTGTGGCGCAAAAACTCACACTCTCCTTAAACTACGCAAATAAAGGGTACTGAGCGATTTTTGTGTATATAAAGCCCAGAGATTATCAACAACAGCCATAATCCAGTCTCCGAAAAGTCTATGCTCCTATTGTTCAAATTGGCTTCTCGATTGAGGGAGTCACCAGTTTGCTTCATCTCAAGTCTTGTGCTGTCAGAACTAAGCATGGGAAAGATTTGTTCCAGCATTTATTATACCTAGTATAAGAAAAGACAGGTTGGTGAAGAAGATAACAATTATCCTTGTTCAAACCAAATCTCCTCAGAGTGGTTGATAAATCCCCTGTTGGCTGTTGGTAAGGTTCAATCATATGAGCTTTTTCATGATATAATCAGAGTGAGAGGCCTGTGATATCCCAGTACAGTGTGACAACGCAGCCACCACCAATCTTTAAACAGTTCGACACTATGTATTAGCCCCATTCAGTGGATGAATCATAATGCATGTTCCACTTCTTGTTATCCCCCTCCCCCTTTAATTAAAACTTGTCGAGGATATACCGTACACAAAGGCATTACAGTCAAGCCGGTATTGGTCTAGAGATTGGGAAGGATAAGATGTGTGGGTGTGTGTTCAACTTGTGATAACAGTTCAATGTTCTGTCAATAGACGAATGTTAATATGGTCACTTTATCTGGCCCATAGACATAGTTCCCCAAACACAATTGAAGAAGTCATCCCATGATAGGGGAGAGAACATGGTAATACCATTGAAACCGTATTGAAGACTTCAGTCCAGTATGGAAGCACATGTATTCTTCACGAACGTTCTGTGGTATGTCATACTTGTGTGGTATAAATCTAATATGGAGCTGCTTGCTTCTGTACTGGAAGAATGGATAAGGGGATCTCATCGCCATGCATGGGAACTAAACCCTATGCACGCAATTACAAGCCATTGGGATGTACTTTTACGATGGTGTGGGGATCTCAAGTTAAAAAAGTGGTATGTTCCTCTGTAAATGTAGCAATGGATCCGTTCTATTAAGATAATATCCCAGTTCGTTCTATAAAGTAAAGTGTAAATCTAAATTCAAACTATTTCAATCCCGCTTTACGGGAGAGAAGCTGTCACAACTCGTTTCTTTTTTTTTCCTGATTCGCTTTATATTTTGTTTGGGCTGATCTTGATTTTCACTGGGGTGGCGTAAATATCAGCCCACGTTGATAGGGAACCAGAAAGGTCTTTCCTTCTAGAATACTCTTTCCTGGGAAGAACAGTTCGCGAAAGTAGCGTAAATATAGGAACATTCATTGCTGTACACGGCAACGCATAAAGAAAAAAATTTCTTTTCTTTTTTCTTTTTTTTTGCCTCTCATCGCCAAAAAGCGCGGGATATAAGAAGGCAGGATCGCCACTTTTCTTTGCCATCTTATTTTCCCGCCCTCTTTTTATAGGTCTTAAGAGTAAACTCTTTTTTTGTTTGTTAATCACAATGGTACGTTGATCACCTCAAATCAATCATTTTTCCTTGTGCTTTTTTCTCCCATTCACCGTTTGATTCCTCCAGCAGCGCCTTTTCCCTTCTTTCTCCTTTCGGTCTCTCTCTTTATCTTGCTTCTTATAAGCTGTGAAGGGATGCATCTTCGCCAGGGATAGAGGAACAGCGCTTTAGCTAGAGTAAAATCAGCCTCAGACGGACTGTGTATTTAAGCATCCTTCTGCTTTCACACTTTCTCTGAATGGCTTGTCTTTGGTCTTTTTTCTTTCCCTCCCAAAGGGTCTCCGCTGGCGTTTTCAACGCTGATGAAAATTTTCTTCGCGCCCTTTCAAGATAGGTGGTGAACTCCCAACCAGTGGACTGAGGCGAGAAGAAGAAGGAGGAAAGAAAGAAGCACAAGGCGAAGATGGTTTGATCTACTCACACACCTGACAACGTCATACTAACAGTTTTATTTCAACAGGGTAAGGATAAGTCTCACGTTAACGTCGTCGTCGTTGGTCACGTCGACTCTGGTAAGTCCACTACCACCGGTCACTTGATTTTCAAGTGTGGTGGTATTGACAAGAG